>PVLA01004114.1:0-187395 GCA_004027455.1 Hydrochoerus hydrochaeris | reverse complement strand
TGTCACACCTAATAAAATCAAACAAAACAAAACAATAAAACCAATTAAAAAACGAATGAAAGCATTATAAGACTTCAAAACAAGATAATAGGAAACCAAACATGATTACCATAATATTATCCATTGTGTTCAAAGTAGCTGCCCATAGTATCAGACAAAAATAAATCTAACAAAATAAGACAGAACAAAACCAAACCTAACAAAATTGTGAAAACAATATAAGAGTTCAAGGCAAGACAATAAAAAATTAATAGTAGTTACCACCTTTCCCTACTATTTTGCTGTTTGGCATCCCATTAACTCCTTCTGTGTTTCTTTCTTTCTTTCTTTTTTTTTTTTTTTAATGCTAGGGTTCACCCATATGAGTTCAAACTGTTTCACCCATGAACGTAATCTCCTGTTGCATTCATTTATCTACAAGAGCGTCAAGATAATTATACTTTATAGCTGGGTAGCCTTTTATTGCATGAAAATATCGTATCTTTATTATCCATTCTGCAGTTGATGGGCAAGTTACCCTTTCTTTTTTCCGGTCTGCTGTCATATGGAACAGTTGTTTTCTCTCCTTTGATTTTCAGTCTATGAATTTCCTTTCCAGTTAAATGTGTTTCTTGTATAGAGTATATCGATGGCTCTTGTTTCTTGATCCACTCTCCTTGTGTTTCTTCTTTTTATTGCTGAATTGAGGCCCTCTACATTAATGGTTACAACCAGCATTTACTGGTTTATCTCTGTCATGCTATCCTCCTACTGTTGGCCCTCCACTTTCCCCTTTCATTCAATTGCCTGTCCTGTTTGGCGATCTTCCTCTGCTGCTGTTCTGGAACAATGGCCATCTTTCTCTCTCTCTAGAATATCCTTGAGCACTCTCTGAAGGAATGGTTTTGTGGTCATGAATTCCTTCAGTTGTTCTTTATCATGGAAGTATCTTATTTTTCCATCAATTTTGAAAGATACTTTTTCAGTGCACATCAATCTGGGTTGGAAGTTGTTTTCTTTCAGAATTTGAAGCATTTCATTCCAAACTCTTCTTGACTTGATAGTTTGTGTTGAGAACTCTGTGGTGATTTTGATGAATTTTCCTTTATAGATGATCTGTTTTTTTTTTTACTCTAACAGCTTTTAATATTCTGTTCTTGTGCTGAATTTCTGGGATCTTGATTATTATATGTATGGGTGTAGATTTACTTTGGTTATGGGTAGTTGGAGTTCTCTATGCCTCACTTATCTGCATGCCAGATCCTTTTCCCATGTTTGGAAAGTTTAATGCCATTACTTCTGTAAATAGCCTTTTAATTTCATTTGTGTTGACCCCTACTTCTTCACTAATACTTATCACTCTTAAATTATGCTTATTTGCATCATCTTGCAGCCATTATTTCCTGATTGTTATTTCCTGATTCCTTGTTATTTTTAAGATATCTTTCCTTTCACAATCACTAGCTGCAATCCTATCTCCAAGGTTTGAAAGTCTACAGTCTGTTTCAAGTGATTTTGCCAGCTTTCAGTTGACTTTTTAATTTCCTGGATATCTCTTTGAATCTGCTTCATGCATTGTAATTCCTTTTTATATTGTTCATTCAAGGTTTCCATCATTTTCCTATGCTCTACTTTTTTTATCTATGTCTTCTTTAGATATGCTGAGCATTTCTTTCACTAGGTTTGTGATTTCTTTTACCTGAGACATTATTTCTTTTTTAAAAAATGTTTTTATTTAAAGGGAAAAAACAGAAAAAGGATAGAAATATTACAGAATTTCAAAAAAAAGTAAGAAATCACTAGTTGATAAATTACATATTGCTCTTTTAGAAATGGTTGTTCAAGTTACAAAATCAAAGCACACAAAGTGGACACTCAAGCAGTGAGACTGCAAACAGATCTGTTCAACAATCCAAGAAGAACTTATAAATATGGGAATCAATCCTGCATACTTAAATATACATGCAGTTATATCTTTTATAGCACTTCCTATTTTCTCTTTTTTATAATGGCAATTATACATTTTTAAAATTTTATTTAAAGAGAAGAAAAAAAGCAAAACAGAAAAAGGTATAGTAACAATACAGAATTCTAAAAGAAAGAAAGAAAAAAAGAAAAAAGAGAAAAAACCCACTAAGAAATCACTAGTTTATAAATTACAAATTGTCCTCTTGGATGTAGTTGTTCAAGTTACAATGTTAAAGGATACATAGTAGACATTCAAACAGTGAGACTGCAAACAGTTCTGCTCAACTATCCAACAAAGATTCAGCAATATGGTCATCACATTACACACTTAAGCATACAAGCATACATATATCCCTTAGAGCACTTTCTTTTCTTTTCTTTTAAAATTTTTTATTTAAAGAAAAAATTTTGAAACAGAAGGAGGGTAGAAACAATACAAAATCTCAAAAAAACAAAACAAAACAAAAAAAACAAAAATAGTAACCAGTAAGAAATCACTGGTTGATAATTACATACTTTCCTCTTAGATGCAGTTGTTCAAGTTGTAAAAGTAAAGCCCACTAAGTGGACATCCAAACAGTGAGACTGCAGTCAGTTTTGTTCATCCATCCAACTAAAACTTTAGCAACATTGTTATTAATTCCACACACTCAAACATACATGCAGTTATATCCTTTAGAATATTCTCTTTTCCTTTTTTTTTCTTTACAATAGCTATAATCCGTTCTCGTAAACTACTTAGAAGTTCTACACATGTATAAGTCTCTACACATATACCTAGCCTTTCTGTATTAGAGGGAGAAACAAATCAAAACAAGTTAACAATACAAATTCCTACAGAAACACAAAATGAAAAGAAATACAAAAACACAACACTAGGTGATCTACAGTAGTCACTATGATGTCTCTTGTTATTTTCAATAAAATTGTCTATATCATCAAATATAGTATAAACTTAGCATTGCATTACAATATTAATAAAATCTAAACATTGGAGACATTATAGGACTTCAAAGGCAGTTAATAATCAAACCAGAATGGGTATCCTATTAAATCCTGTCATCTTCAGAGTAGTTGCCCCTACTCTCAGACTCGACACTCTCAAGCATATTAGAATCAAATAAAATCAGTCAAGATAAAACAGTGATATAACCAATCTTCTCTGTCTTATCTCTGCCGTGCTATTTTTCTGTCATTGTTTGTTTACTTTTCTCCTTCATTCCAGTGTCTGCCCCTTTCTTTGAGGCCTTTCTGTCATTATTCCTGGAACCCTGGTGATTTTCTTCTCTCTCTCTAGAATGTCCTTCAGTATTCTTTGCAAGGTTGGATTGGTGGTCACAAACTCCCCCAGTTCCTCTTTGCTGAGACATTATTTCTAATTTGATTGCTTTTACAATTTCATAAAGTTATTTCTTTACTTCATTTGCTATGCTCTCAGAGATTTCAGATGTGTGACTTCTTTTTTTTTCCATGACTGTATCAGACTTGTTCTATGTGGGCTGGAGGTCTAGGATTGCCTTTGGTCCTTTGTCTTGAGATTCTTCTGGGTTCCACCCAACAAGCTGGTTGTGGGGCCCCAGGCACTTCCCATGTTGGGTGCCCCTTTCTTTGTGGGTGGGGTGCATGGGCTTACCTGATTGTGTGTCCCTGCTCCTGCTGGGAAGCAGCCTTTTGGTGGTGGCAGCAGGGAGGCAGGAACAGGTCTGCTGGCTCTCTCTGTCCGCACTGGCTCTCTCTGTCCGCACTGGCTGCCCACAGGAAGGAGCCTTCTGGTGGTGGTGTCCAGCAGGTGGAGGTGGATCTGCAGGCTCTCTCTGCCTGTGCTGGCTGCCCGCAGGAAGCATCACTATTTTAGACCATTAAAATATGTCACATTCATTAGTAGAAAGTTTGAAGTCAATTTTCCTAATAACTAAAGTCCTAAGATTTTTAGAAGAATTTTAACAGTTTAACATATGTAAAAAGGTCTGGCTACAGATTATTGTTTATAGTTCCTTTTTTCTTCATGTTAATAATACTTTTACAGAGGCCTTACCCTTTTATTATTAAAAAATGGCTATCTGTTCTAGAACAAAGCTATCTACCTCTGAACTTAGTGTGTTCATATACAAAGTAAAGGCTGTTATTAAGTGGTCTTTATCATCCAGCTCAAAAATAACTGTCTTAACATTTTTGAGAGATAACAGACAGCAAGTTGAAGGACCAGTAGTGGCATTAGCATGTAGTTAAAAACAACAGATGCCTTGGAATTATGCTGTAGCTGGAGAATCTCAGGAGAGTTACTTGTTGAGGTTTAAATTTCTAGTCTTTATTATTGGGACAGCACTCACTGTCTCCTGGGCTTTTCTCAATGTAAAATTTGATAGCAAATTTAAAATTGTATATTACAGTACAGTTTCATTAATTGATATTTTCAAACGTTTAAGAGTTTGTTTAGCATGCAGTTCATTCAGTTGAAAATATACTAAGGACATAAGAGGGAGATTTTTGAAAAAGTATCACACTATTTTCCATAATGACTGCAGTTCTTTATATTCCCACCAACAGTCTATAAAAGTATGGAAAGCAGCTGAGCTGGAGATCGATGACACATTTGTGGCTAGAGCAGGGCCAGCCCTAAAAACACAAAGCACCAGAGGCGAGCCATGTGAGCAAGTTGTTGGAACTAGAGCAAAGCCAGTCCAGCAGAGGTCTGGCCTTGGTGTTCCTCCCTGTTATCTACAGGATGGATAACTCTGAGAATGTTTCACTTTCGGTATTCTCAGCAAAACACTGAGACTTTGCACTTTTGGCCCCATCACATGCTTCACTGTGTATAAATAAAGACACAGACCATGCTGGGTTGTCATTGCCTCTTCATCACAGAGGTCAGGTCCCACTTGGTCCCAGCTTTTTCCTGTGTGTCAGTCTCCTATTGCTCCCTCCTCAGGACCCCACTTTATGCATGGGTCATGGCATAAAAGTTCCCCTTTCTCCACATCCTTATTAGTATTTATTTTTAAAAATAGCCATTCTAACTAGAATGAGATGATATTTCATTGCAGTTTTATTTGTACTTCCCTGCTGATTATTGATGTTAAGCATTTTTTCATATACTTGTTGGACTTCTCTATTTCTTCTTTTAAGAAATGTCTACCCAGATCATTTGTCCACTTGTTTGCCGTAGATTATTGTTTGCTGTTCAGTTGTATATGTTCTTTATGTGTTCTGAATATTAGCCCCTTCTCAGTTGAATAGTTTACAAACATTTTCTCTCATTGTGTTAATTGCCTTTTAACTGTGGTGATTTTTTCTTTGTGTGCTTAATCTTCTTAGTTTTATATAATCCTGTTTGTCTATAGGTGTCTTCATTGCGTGTGCTTTTGGTGTCTTATTCAAAAACTTTTTGCCCACCCCAACAGAACTGCCATAGGCTCTAATACTTCCAGACCACTAGGTGTGTATTCAGAGGAGATAAAAATCATGTCAAAGAGATACTTGTGCAGTGCACCCAGGTTTATTGCAGCACTATTCAAAGTAGCCATGATACAAAATCAAGTGAGACATCCATCAATGGGTGAAGGGATAAAAAAAAGTACCATATGTACATAATGGAATGTTATTCTTCCATTAAAAAGAATGAAATCCTGTTATTCACAGAAACATGAATAGAACTAGAGGACATAGCCAGGGCACAGAAAGACAAATATTGCACGTTTTTGCACATTTGTTACAAGCTAAAAAAAGTTTGATTTGTATAGAAGTCAAAAGTAAAGTAGAGGTCAGTAGTGCCTGTGAAGGGGATAGAGGTTGGAAGATAAAGGGAGGGTAAAGAAGAGGTACCAAAACATAGAGTAGGAATGTAGTACTAATATAGTGTAGCACAGTAGGTTAATTCTATTTTATAACAATTAATTACATATTTCAAAATAACTAGAAGAGTTTGAAGATCCCATCACATAGAAATGATAAAATTTAAAGAGATGGAAGTACCAATTATCCTATTGGATCATTATATGTTGTATATGTGTATGGACTATTGTGGTAAATAAGTACAAATATTACTTGTCAAGTTTTTAAAAACTAGATTTATAATTTTTATTGATAAATTCCCCCATGTAGAATGGGTTGGAATTTTCTTCCTATTTAAGCCTAAACGGACACACACAAGTGTGTTACACATACTTTGCTCATTTATTCATAGATAGGCAGTTGAGTTGCTTCCATGTTTTAAGTATTGTGGATAATGCTGCTATGAACCTGAGTATACATATATATCGTTGATTCCCTGCTTTTAATTATTTTGGATCTATATTTAAAAGTAGAATTTCTAGATTATCTATTTCTGTTTTTTATATTTTTGTGGAACTGACATATTCATATTCACAGTTGCTGTACCATGTTATATCCTAGGAACAGTACATAGAGTTCCAGTTTTTAAACATGATCATTACGATCTGTGTTTTTATTTGAATTTTTGACAGTAGCCATCATAATGAATGTGAGGTGCAACTCACTGTAGTTTTAATTTTCATTTTTCTAATAATTAGTGATGTTGAATATTTCCCCCTATGTTTATTAACACATTGAAATATCTTCCTTGGAGTAATGTTTATTGAAGTTCATTACTCATTTTAAAATCAGATTGTTCTTTTCTTTGTTAATGGGTTTTAGGGATATTCTATGTATTCTGTATTAACCCATTTTTAAGTATGTGATTTTCACATGTATTATTCCATTCTTTGAGTTGCATTTTTACTCTGCACAGATTTTTAAAATTTTTGTGTAGTCCACCTTATCTATTTTTACTTTTATTGCTTGAACCTTTGATTGCGGTTTTGCCAGGGTCCCAGGATGGATTCTAAATCATGCTTCAAGCAGGGTCTCAAGGTTTTCACAAGAACTGTTTTTTTTCATTAATCAAGTTTATTGGTACATTTTAAACATACATAATGATCACTTTCATTATAGGGACTTTTTACATGTATGACTTAATTCCTCTTTTTTTCCCCCCATTCCCTCACCCTCCCTTCGATTTCCTCTTCTTATTTGCCAAACCTTTGTTGCCAGTTCTTGCTCTTTTTTCTCTCTTTTTCCCTTCCTTCCTTTCCCCTTCCCCCTCATTAGTTCTTCTAAATTGAGGGTTTTCATCCTATTTCATAATATCTGGTATACATTCTGATCTTTATACTTTTAGTTTCTCACACCATATTGATGCTTACAATGTAATATTTACACATGTATATTCAATTTATTTCACCTGAAAGTATGGTCTCAAGGTCCATCCATTTATCTATAAATGTCTCCAGTTTATCTTCCTTTTTGGATGAGTAATACTCCATCATATAAAAAAAAAACATACTTTCTTTATCCATTTATCAGTTGATGGAATTTGGGCTGTTTCCAAGATTTAGCTACTACAAACTGTACTGCTATAAACATGGATGTGCATGTATTTCTGTGGTATGATATTTTTATGTCTTTTAGATACCAAGAAAGGGAACAGCTTGGCCAAATGAAACCTTTAGTTTTAGTTTTTTGAGAAATCTCCACACGGTTTAGTGATCGCACCAATTTACATTCCCACCAATAGTGGTTCCTCTTTCCCCACATACCTGCCAGCATTTGTTGTTGGTTAATTTCTTGATGACAGCCATTCATTTTGAAGTGAGATGGAATCTCAGGATTGTTTTTAATTTGTCTCTCTTGAATGACCAGTGATGATGACCATTTCTTAAATATATTTCTTTGCCATTTCTACTTCTTCACCTGAGAAATATCTATTTATTTCAAGTGTCCATTTTTGACTGGATCTTTAATTTTGGGAAGTTTTGATTATTTTGAGTTCTTTATATGTTTTAGGTATTAGTCCCTAGTCTGAGGAACAGGTGGCAAGAATTTTTTTCCCACTCCATTGATGGTTTGTTTTGCTTGCCCAAACCTTTTTAATTAGGCCTGTGGTGAGGAAGCATTCCATGGCAATAACAGATTGCAAAACTATTCTCCTCACAGCTGGAACCTGGAAAGTAGGAAGTGGGAAATGTGGGATTCCATGATCCCTTTCAAAGACACATGCCTAATGACATCAAACTTGCCACTAAACACCAGCTTTTAGAATTCTACCACTTCCCTATTGTGTCAAACAGGAACCAAGATTTTAACACCTGAGCCCTTGGAAAACATTTCAGATACAAACTACAGCACAAATTTATTTAGATACTTTTGAAATATGAAAATTTAGAAAGAAATTCTTTAATTTTAGTAAGCATGTAAATCATGATTTTTTTTATAACTGGAATTTTATTTTTGATTATTCAGTAGAGTGGCAAAATCTTTGAATTCTTAGGTTAGCTATCTTTTTGTTTTAATTTTAAAGAGAATGAACCAAAAAATTACAACAGAATATAACCAATCAAAACAAAACAGTAACACAACACAGGACCTCAAAGCCAGATAATAGGAAATCAACAGTGGCTACCATAATGCCTCTTATTATTTTCAGTGTAGCTGCCTATACCATAAGACATAATAAAATCAATGTAACAAATGATAGAAAATCAAAACAAAGTAATGAAAATGATATAGGGCTTCAAAAAGAAGATAATAGGAAATCATCAGTGGCTATATTAATATATCTTACCATCAGATATAATAAAATGAAACAAAAGAAAAAAGAATAAAACTAAACAACATAGAACAATGAAGATGATCCAGTGCTTCAAAACAAGATAAATAGGAAAATAATAAGGACTACCACCTTCCCCTTGTAGATATTTCTTCTCCTTTCAATTTAACAGAATCTACATTTTGGATCCCACCAACTCCTTCAGTTTCCCACACTAGGGAGACAATTGGTGTTCACCTATGTGAGTCCAAACTCTTTCACCCATGAACATGATCACAGGTTGCATCCACCTATCCACAAGAGCCTAGTGATTATCCTTCTCCATAGCTGATTAGCTTTCCATTATATAAAAATGCCATACCTTTCTGTGGTTGATGGGCAAGCTACTTAAGTTTTTTTCTGGTTCTCTGTCATGTGAAACATTGTTTTCTCTCCTTTGACTTTCTGTCTATGAATCTCCTTTCAAGGTAAATGTTTTTTATATACTGCATATTAATGGATCTTGTTTCTTAATCCACTCAGCCTGTGTTTCTTTTATTGATGATTTGAGGCCATCTACATTAATGTTACAGCCATCATGCACTGGTTTGTCTCTGCCATGCTGTTTTTCTGCCATTGGCTTCTTCCTTTTCCCCTCCGTTCAGTAGCTGCCTGCCTTACTCGATAATTTCCCTCTGCCAGTGTTCCTTGAACTGTGGCCATTTTTATCTCTCTCTAAAATAACTTTCAGTATTCTTTGTAGGATTGATTTGGTGATCACGAATTCTTTTAGTTGTTCTTTGTCATGGAAGTACCTTGTTTCTTCATTAAGTTTGAAAGATAGTTTTGCAGGGTATATCAATCTGTGTTAGAAGTTGTTTTATCTTAGGACTTGAAATATTTGACTCCAAGCTCTTCTTGACCTTATGGTTTGTGTTGAGAAGTCTGTCGTGATTCTGATGGGTTATAGGTGATCTGTTTTTTTCTAACAGTTTTTAATATTCTGTTCTTGTTTGGAATTTCTGGGATCTTGATTATTGTATGTCTGGATGTATATTTTGCTTATGGCTAGTTGGAGCTCTCTGTGCCTCACTTACCTGTATGTCAGATCTTTTCCCCATGCTTAGGAAGTTTGCTGCTATCACTTCTGTAAATATCCTTTTTATGTCATTTGTTTTCACTTCTGCTTTCTTACTGACACATGGGTGCACATATATCACTGTGATATGAGCTCGTCAGTTCTTCTGGGAAAATATCCAGGAGAGAAATAGCTGGATTGAATGGAGCTCCCAATACTAGTCTTCTGAGAATTCTCACATGGATTTCCACAGTGGTTACACCAGTCTACATTCCCACCAACAGTGCAGCAGTGTTTCTTTTTCCCTGAAGCCTCGCCAACATTTGTTATCATTTGATTTTTTTATCTCTGTTGTTGAAAACACAAAAAGCCACATCAAGAAGGTCTCCCTGTGGGGTTTGAAGGCCAAGTTTAGTCTTTTGTCTTGGGATCTGGCCCACAAAGGAAGGTATCTGTCTCCTCCACAGTCACAAGATATCTGGTTTTTATCTTGGGTAGGTGTACAGCTTTAAGTCTAAAGGAGATAAAGGCAAACAATCAATTAAGTATGCAGGAGTTAAATAATAGAATCAACAGGGTATTTGTGAGTATAATTTTGGTAATGGCTTCCCATAAGGAGGATAAGGATAAGGTCTAGGGAATTTTAGAAATTGATATGTCATTGATTTGTCATACACACATTTAGGTTTTACAATTGTATAAATATCTCCTGTGCTGTTAGAATGTCTAATGCCGTTTGATTTTGAGGGTGGCCTGTTTTATTAATTTTACCTTTTTTATTTAGGAGAGAGAGATCAGCTGCGTTGTCATTTAATGCCAGTTGAGTATAATTAATTATGGCTCCAATATGCATCATATAACCTTTTTCTGGAAAAGATCTGGTGGATCTCAGCAAAAGGAATCCAAAAGGAATTTATAATTATCTCTTAATTTTAGTTGTTGAACATCTAGAAGATTGATAATAAAGCTTACCATAAAACATTAAATGGAACTATTATTTTACATTAATCATGGGTGTTTTTAACATTTGAGCACTGAAGAAATTTGTTGCATTGTTTGGACTGTTCACTATTTAAGCATCTCTAAGTATAACATATATATTATATAAATTTTTGTTTAAAAATTATTATTTGACTGGTGACCTCTTGTTGGTCTGACCTGAATCTCCTGGCTGGAGCACAAGGAAAAGGCAGACATATGGATCTCAAAGAAAACACTTGTCATCATAAACAATCTTAATTTTACATTTGAGAGCATGAATGTACCATCAGATCAGCAACAATGAATTGTCTCAGCCATATGAACTTTAGTTGGGGTGTCTCCCATAAGACTATGGAGATTATTGGGACCTCCAATAAGAGCTGGTTAAAATTACCACTTGGCCACTTTCTTATTCATCAATTGAAGTCCTGTCTAATGTCTCCTCACCCCAAACGATTTTGTTTAACCAGTTTTAACATTTTAACCAGCTGGCAAACTAAGTGGAAGCTTGCTTTTTAAATGTATAACCCAAGTAAACCTTGATTAAATGATCTGAAAATGTAAAAGAGGAGGAAAAAATTGCTGAGCTCAAATAAAAGGAACAGCTCTTTACAGAGCAGGCAAATAGACAAATGCAGACAGGTGATCTGTACAGTTAACAGTCAACAGATATATAGACTGACAAACATGTTACAAAATCAGAGTGCACTCTAGTATATTTGGCCAATTTGAACTATAAAAAAATAATATGAACCTTTTTGTAGATTAATTAATAGAGATCTCTAGAAGTAAGAATAGCAGAAAAGGAACCTAATTTATGGCTAATCTGAGATAGGTCAGAGAGGGAGAAAGGGACATGATTAACTAATCTCTCAGGGCCAACCTGTTCCCAAGTGGGAATAGAGACTGGAGCTGCAGCAAGAGGGCTACAGAGAACCGCATGGCCTGCTGAAAGGCTGAAACGCGGGACTGCGTATGATGAGCCGGTGGAGAGAACGGCAACGCAGAAGTAGGAGACAAAGAACCATCTGACTGAACAAACGGCTCAGGTGGGGGGATTGAGAAGTTGGAGACTGGGGAGAGAGACTAAGGGAAGGATTAGAGGCCGCTGTGGGGGAGGGAGGGGGAGAAGATGGCGCAGGGGTACGTCTGGCTGAGAAAGCTGCAGGATTTGGTCTGGGAGATACAGAGGAGAGTTCCTGGTGGAGCAGAGAGAGTCAGAGATATTTGGGCCATTATGCAAGACAGAGTGAGAGAAAGCACGTCCTCAGAGTAAACAAAAGGCCTGCAAATGATGGGTTTTTGTCAACTTGCCGCCATTGTGAGAAATGCATAAATAAAGATCAGCTTTTTGTTTGTCTTTTTTTAGCCATCTTGAGGCCAAGAACACCAGGTTATGAACCAGGCACTCTAGAAGTGTGTTTTTTTTTTGGTGGGGGGGACAGGAAATGGCCACAGGACCAAATTATAAGTGAGCTGAGAGAACAGCTTCGCCTCGGGACATAAGAGCTTTAGCTCTCCCCCAAAGAACGTGGAGGCCGTCTTGGGTAATATCTGTTAAAAAAGGCCGTCACCCGTTTTGATTGTGTGACATGGAAAGTCATAACACCCATTCTCCCGGCCATCACCAGAAGAGTTCAGGGCGGGGTCCCAGGGAATAAAATTAACAGTTTTGCCTCATGCTATATGGCCTGAGGATAGTGAAAACTGGTAACTTTGTCCCAGTACGGTATGGATAGGTTTTCTGACCGAAAGCTTGTGAATTTTAGGAATTGAAACAGAAAAACCCCCTGTGGCAGCTCACCTGTAATGAGTGAGGAAGATCACTGTCGCATGTGGAGTAGCAGAGGCAAGTGTCTTTTCTGGGGGGGGTGGGGGGGCAGGAAATAGTATTCCCCATTGTCCAATTAAAAGTGAGCCCAAAATAACAATTTTGCCTCAGAGAGTACCCTCAAGGGTGTGAAAATTGTTCTAGACCACACTTAACAAAAGAGATCGTCATCTATTTTGGAAGCGTGATTTAAAGGCTCCAACCCCATACCATTGGCCGTCACCAAAGGCACGGGTCGGGATCCCAAAGGACCAGAGTAACAGCTCTGCCTTAGACTGTCCTCCGAGGACATGAGAACTATTATCTTACCCCCAGGAATGAATGGGTAATCTGGTGTGGGCTCGGCCCACAGTAACAAAAAGCCCTGGACAGAAAATGGCTTACCTGTGATAAATCAGGCTGGTGTTGTTCGCAGGCAGTGACAAGTTGAGCAGCTCTTGTGTGATGAAAATGAGGAATTAATCCCAAGATACAGTGGATTAGCAAGGGAGCTCAAACTGGGAGGACCCCAGGAGCCACTCACACTGCTATCCTGGGTTTCGGCACCATTATGTCAGGTTTTTGGTGCAATAAGAGAAAGATATAAAATAAAAAGTAGCTTTTATTCCAAGGACGTGGAGAGAACTCCATGACTGTAGAAGCCTGGCTTTCTCTTACCGGGGTGGTGCTTAGGGTGGGCCTTGGTGATGCACTAGAAGCTGATTGGAACCCTCTGCGCGCACAAAAAGGAAGGGGAGTTGAAATTAGGGCTGAGGAAGAAGCAGGAAGTGGTAAGCGTTTCTGCTTTGGCCTTCTGCCACATTAGACAACCACCATGACTGTTAAACCATCTCCATGACCACACAGTAATTTATTCTAGGGTAAAACTCTTTCAAGTGGTATTTCATTGTTTTTTTTTTTCATATTTATTTATCCTAACTGCTAGTTAAATGGCTTATCTTCATCTTTTTAAGCTTTTTTCTTTTTTTTTAATTATTTAAAGAGAAACGAAAGCATGTAAAGGGTAGAGATAATACAGAATTTTTTAAAAAAGATAAAAAGAAATCACTAGTTGATAAATTACATACTGTCCTCTTAGAAATAGTTGGTCAAGTTACAAAAAGGATACAAAGTACATATTCAAACTTGCATTAGTCTCTACATGTATTTCTATCCTTTCTGTGTTAGAGAGAAAAACAAAACATAACAAGTCAAAACAAAACAAATTCCTATAAAAACATGAAACCAAAAAGTCGCATAAAACCACAGTACAAGGTGATCTACAGTGATTACTGTGTTGTTTCTCATTACCTTCAATAGAATTGTCTATATCATCATGCATAATTGAATATAGCAGTATAATTGAATATAGCAGTACATAACAATATTAGTAAAAATAAAACATTGTAAACAGTATAAAACTTCAAAGGCAGGTAATAATCAAACCATAGTGGATATTCTAGTGAATCTTGTCATCTTAAGTGCAGTTGCCTATACTCTCAGACTTGATACTATCAATCATAACAACTTTGTATAAAATCTATCAATACAAAACAGCAATCGGTTAACTAGATTCGATTACGATCAGTCATGTAAAAACAGTGTAGGTTTTACAGAGCTTTAGATTAAGTTAATAGGAAATGAAGGATGATTACTGTACTAGATCCTGTTATTTTCGGGATTACTGTCTGTGCCCTCTTCAAGTAAATGTTAATTTTTTTGTTTTAGTTATATTTTTCCACTTTATTTAGTCACCCTTAATGGGAGAGTAGAAGTCAGTCATAGTCTCCTATTCTTGGAAGAGTAATTCATTCCTGTCTTGTGGTTTGACTTTGACAAATCTGACAGATTTGGGGATCATACCTGAAGATTTAAGGATTAATGTACATTATATAAAGGTCTTTGTAATAAAGTGTCGGTTGCCTTGTGAACAGTTTTCCCCTGAGATTCTATTTAGTTGACAAACAATTTTGTCATATTTGACAAGTAACAGGTGCTAACATCTTTTGCAGTCTTGTAAGGAATGAAGGGTCTAGATCACCATGTTCATTAATTAAGTCCAAGAAATTTCATTTCTCCTGTGGCTAATCATCTCATTTAATATGAATCTGTAATCTGTGTCTCTACTTTCTTTGCTTCCACCTTAGTCCTCTGCAGTGTATTTTCACAAAACACTGTAATATTAAAATATAATTTACACCGTATGTTTTTTTCTGTATATTTAAAGACCTGTGTAAATCAGAATTTACAGGTCTTGTAGAGCTTATGTGATCTAAACTCATACTGCCTGATTGACTAAGTCTCATATTTTGTCTGCTGCTTACTCTACAGTGACCATTGCTTTGCTTTTTTCTTGGAACACTCCAAAAATTGCTTCTGCCTCCTAGGTTTTGCTTTTTTTTTTTTTATGTTTTGTTTCCTGTTTCACAGTGCTTCTTTCCCAAATATCAACATGGATTACTTTTTACTGTCCTTTAAGTCTCTACTCAAATATTTAATTAAAGAATATCTTTAATATTTTATTAGAACCTGTAGCATTCCTCTTGTAATTCTTAATCTAAGTTCTGAGTAAAGTGCAAAGTATTTAAAGATGGATTAAAGTTGTCTTTCTGGATAGACTCACAGTGAGATAAGTCAAAAATATTTGCTTACAATCCATCTGAGTGGAAAATATTTTAAAAACTTAAAAAATAGATGCCCCAATCATTATATACTTATAAATGGTGTAAGTACATTTAAAGTGCAGTATAAGTACTCTGATACTTAGGGGCAATACTGACCCTGGAGAAAGCTCCAGAGATCAACACACATTGGAATGATGTCTTTAAAAAAATGAAAGAAAAAGAGACTGAATCATGTGGGTAAAAAGAAGATCATATGTGATGAATAAATTCTGTAAAATTGAAACTTCAATAAATTGCTCCCAAAATGTTTATCTATTTTGTTACCTGTATAATATAAAGCATCTTATTTACAGTATGAGTAAATTGTTCCAGTAACATTGTGTTTTAAGGGATTCAGTGGCAAAAAGCAAAAATATTTATTTTAGTTTTAAAACTCTTTGCACAGTGTAGGTAACTATACCGTATATACTAGATCAGCTAGGATACTATTTAATCTTTAAAGAGAACTTGCCAAATTATTTTCGCTTGAATGTCATTTCATAAAACTGTGAACTTTATTCCCTAGTGACTATATATAAGCATTAAGTGTCTAGTGAGTACATTCCATTCTTAAGGCATTTGAGAACAATACAAGATATGATAGTAATGAACTAGGGATAAAAATACATAATGTAGTGCCTGATAAATTAGATGCTTCTATATAATAATGGCTTATGGAGATTGGTTGTAAGTGCCGTGGGACAGCAAGTTACAGGTTGTTTTTTTTTTCCTATTTGTGTCCTTTCTTTAATCCCTTAATTCCATTTTGTACCTAGCAGGTAAATGAAACTAGAAATACAGATAAGGGGGAGACTGTAGTGAGTACTTAGATACATACATTACAGAATTGTTATGATTTTTGGTCCTGGCTACAGTTTTGATAATTTTTTTAAAAAAAACACGAATTCTGAAATTTTTGCAGATTTAGTTATAAATGTTTAATATTTGTTCAGGCATTATCTGTGAGGTAAATGCATTATATAATGATCCACAGATATTAACTTAGTTTTCTAGCATCAGATGCTTGCATCTTCCAAACATGAAGAAGAAAAGATCATTGCTCTTTTTAATTAAATGTGATAGATAACATTAGGAAGACAAGAAAACAGCTGAAGGTGGGTGAGTCTCAAAGTACAGTGTAGTGGAAATCTACTCTTTAGCAAGTGTTTTGATTATATCACATAGATTTTTTGAAGGCAAAAAAAATCACAGAACTGCTGTCAAAAAACAGTAATATTGAAAATAAACACATATGTTGATACCAGAAGCTTCTTTGGCTTATTAAGTCTCTATAATTGTCTTTGCCCTCAGAACCTTGGCAAGTAAAATTTTCAAAAAACCTAGAGCTTAGTCAAGGTAGTATCATTCTCATCACCATTGTACTGAAATTGGTAACAGTATGTGTCTTGTGTTCTGTTTCTCCTTTGGGGAAAACAGTCAGATGCAGTGTAGTCATTCTTTGTCAGCTGGAGAACTGGTACTATTTTGTGATGAAAATATTAGTATAAGACTATCAAATAATCTTTTCGGAAGGTTTATTTCTTTCAGATTATATCCTCTTCTTTTTCATTTTAATATGATCTTATTTTATAAAATAGTACAGATAATAGATAATAGGGCTTTGAAAAAAACTTATTTTGTGGATTAAGTTTTGACATTCCCATGAAGCCTACCAGTTGTCTCTGTGTGTCTGTGTTTATGAGTGTGTTACACCACTCTGTGATCCAAAAGCCTGAAAACTATTGATTTGGTGTTAATATTACAGGCTTTGGATTCAGCAGACCTGTTTTAAATTCTTCCTATACTGTGGTTCTTATCTTTCTCATCTTTAAAAACAGGGTTATGAATATTTACTTCCTAGGATTATTGTGAAGCTTAACTGAGATAGTATATACATAAAATGATGTAATACCAGGTATATAAAAGCTGCATAAATTTAGTTTCCATTCCTTTTTCTTATAAATGTTTGATAGTAGAAAGTATCTCAGATAAAGTTGGATATAAGTTGAATATAAATTCAAGAGAAAAAAATGAAGAAAGAAGGGGCTTGCAACATGCAACATGATAAATCCATTAGTGAAAGGACATGGAATATTTGGAATAATAATAATAATGTGCCATGTACATACAGTAAACATTGGTTTCCAAGTATATTTTGTTCCAGAAACATACTTGTAATCCAAAGCACTTATGTACACAACATGTTTCCCCATAAGAAATAATGGAAAGAGTAATATAATAAAGAAAATACAAAATGTAAAGAAAAACAAATTAAGCTGCAATTACCTTTGAAAAGTTTCATGGCTGATGTGAGAGAGACAAGAAAAAGAAGGGTTATTGTGATGTTTGACTTGTATAACAAAAGTATAGATAAAGGTGTAAAGTTTTAAAAGTTTAGTTTTTTTGTAAAATACATTAAACAATGAATAAAATATGGTAATGAACCTACCATTTTTATACTGAGTCGTTTTTCAAAGTATGAAAAGTATTTTCTCAGTGTAATTTTTAAAAATAATATGTGGGGAACCAGATATATATTCTTTATTATTTTAAAGTCTTTTCACATATTTTGCCATTAGTGCTTCTCACTAGTGTGGTTTATATTGTGTGTGTATCATTTTGCAAATGAGAGAAGAATGAAGCCAAGATGGTTAATTGATTAGGCAGTTAGTCATGGTTAACAAGTGATAATAGATCCAGATTTTAAAATAACTAATACAATTATTTCCATTTATTTTTGGCATTATTTTTGATCTAGACAATATTAATAGGACCTAATGTATTTTCCTTTTCTTTCTTTTCACCTTTGAAACATTTTAACCCTTGTTCATTTCATAAATTGGAAATTTTATAAAGGGAAGAATGATTTTGCTAAGGTTGTATTAGTAACTTTAGTATTCAGAGTATATCTAATTGTTAAACTTCCTTGCTTACAAAGAAAATGCCATGAAAAGAATTGTTACTGTGGCCATTGAATAAAATCATCCAAAGGAAGTCTTTCTTGTGAGAACAGTCAGAATAGGTATAGATACTTTCTTCTAAGTTTATGGGTAACAGTTGGTTTTTTTTGTTTATATGCTTAGCTTTATTCAACCTATTTTTGACAACTAGAGATTTACATGTGAAGTTATTCAACTGTACAAAACATATGCAAATGAATTTTTATAAATGTGCATCTGTATAACACAATGCATAGAGTGTGTTTGAGTGTAAAATTTTAATTGCTCATAGTGTATAACTTTTAGTAATTGTTGTTTCTGTACTTAACTATCAAGCCACCAGGATGGTTTGTGATGTATTATAGTAGTTTCTGATAAATGTATTTTCTATAAGAAAGTATGTGTTTTTGGGGTAGGAGTGACCAAGACCTAACTTAGGTGGGTAGATTTTATACATGCATCATTCACTTAAATGGAACTCGCTTATTCAGCACACATTTTGGCTGAAGAATTTATGGATGACATAATTCTATAGTAAGCAGTAAAAGTGTACACTGTCATGTCATTCTTGTGAGATTAAGTGATTAAATTGCAGAACACAGCCAACCCCAGGAACTCACAGAGCTATCTTCTATTGTGTGGCCTGGCGGGGAGAAGATGACCCTAGGGATCAGTGTCCTGTGGTGACAGTGAACCCTAGACATGGAATGTTAGGTGAGATATCTGGGCCTTTCCCCAGGACACCTGGTAGATTGTGTCTGTGAGCAGCTACAGGAGGGCCTATGTCTCCTTCCAATAGTCTTGTTTAGTCTTACTTGCCAGTAGGAGGTCATCTACATATCAGAGCAGTGTGTAGTTCAGTTTGTGCCCTGGAGAGGCAAACAGATTGGCAGCTAGGGCCTTCTGACCATGGTGGGAGAGTTTTGAAATCTTGGAAGTCTAGTCCAAGTCCATTGTGTCTTTTGCTTAGTGTCATTTTACAGTGAGCAGCCATTGCCTCTGAGGGGCCAATCTCAGGCAGAGGAAAGCATCGGACCAGGGATATCTTAGGATGGTAGGAGGAGGAGAAGCTGGCACAGGTGGGTAGAAAACAGCCTTGCCAGGAAATTGGACTGCTGAAGGATGGAGAAATGGACTGGCAGGAGATGGTGGTGGCAGTGGAGGTGGTATGGCTGCCTGGACAGGTGATAATGACTGGTTTGAGGGATGATGGGTGGTTTGAGGGTGGCGGGGCCTCAGAAAGGACATGAGCAGGCAGTGGCAGTAGAGACAGTTGTTCTGGGACATAAGGTGGAGGCAAAAGATTCTCCTCTGGTGGGCTGTAGTAGATGTCCTTTACCTGACTCTGTCCCTTCCTATTAATGCAGAATCAAACCCAAGGCAGGAGAGTCTGGGCAATCTCCAACCAGAAATCAAAGTAAGGAAGCTGATCAGGGTGATGGGGCTTACCTGTAATGACATTCCAGACTACTCTGACTGTGAGGATGTCTAGAGCCAGTCTGGTACTGATAGCCAGCCAGTGCCAAACATAGGCTACTTAATTTTGCAGAGGTTTTTGAGCTTTGAAGGTTTGTTCTTGATACTATAATCTCTGCTAAAGCCTTTCTTAAAATGTAACAACATATGATATAAGACAGTGGGCTTATTCTGTGTGTTTCCTATGATGTATGTGGTGCCTTTGAATGGTGCTGTGACAAAGTCTTTGTGCCTCTCAGTGGAGGCCACAGAGATTCCTACCTGACTGTATCACTTTCAGGAACTTAGGCATGACTTGGCTAAGGACTTGGTCAACCTCTTATGACGGGGGTGGAGGAGTCACTATTATGCCATATGATGTCACCATGGTACCTCAGGTCCCACTCAGACTCCATGGTTTGAGGTTTCTTTGCCTAGGAGTACACAGACTGGTCTTTGCAAGCCATAAACTGGTTGTATTCACTCACACACTGAAACAGTCATTTAGAGTTTAAAATATTGTTTCCCCCTTACAGGGAGACCATTGACTGAATTCTTAATTCTGAGATGCTGGGAGGTGATCTTGCTCTCCTTCTACCCAGTAGGAGAGACCTGACTATATTTCGACTGGACCCTGGAGTCTTACATTGTATTAAAGTCCCAGCGGGGCTTGGTCTCTGTCTTCTCCTGAGTTTGGTCAGGAGAAACAGGCACAGCCATTGGTCAGGCATTGATCACTCTCACCTGATGAAGGAGGAATCTCTGAACTGGAGTGGTGGTGTGCCACCTTGTTCCTGGGAGAGGGCTTCTAGCAGTTAGCTGCTCCCCAGCTCCAAGCTGATGACTCCAAGGGCCCTCACAGTTGGTTTCCCGGTCAAGGAACCAAATGTTGTAAGAACTGTAGATCTCTGGTGATGCAAGATACCAAGAAAGCATTTAAAGAGATGGAGAAAACCAAGCTCTTTACTTAAGCCAACTAACCTACAGGAGCCAAATGCTGGGCCCCAAGGAGTGGGGCACGAGTGACTTTGTACTCTGGTTTAGGTTGGGTTGGGTTGAGCTTGAGTAAAACAAGTAAAGAGTAATTTTACAGAAGCATAAGTTTAGTAGGTTTTGTTGTGTTTTGAGGTTGGGGGATTTGCCTGCAAGGCAGAAGTTAACAGGAACATTTTGTGGTTACCTACATTGTGTTCACAAGGCAAACACAGAATTTTTCCTGTTGCACCCCAAGGGAAGAAGCAGAAGTTGATAAAAATGGGTCTGGGGCTTAAGGCTTTTTATTTCCTCATTAATAGTTTACAAATGACCAATATCTTCAAGGAAATTCTGTAATACTTCATAATAATGTATGAAACAGTTAAATAAGGGTGATTTTGGACTTTAAAACTTATTGAGACTTACTTTCATGACCATAGGGGAGGAAAATTTATACTTTTACCAGGACAATTGAGTCATAAGGTCAAACATGATATTTGGCATGTAGCCACTTAATGTGTTATAAAATGTTCCTGACAAAGAAGCATGAATAGGGGCGTTCATCTGGTCCCGGGATCTGTTTGAAATCCTTGTTTGCTACCAGGATGGCCACCCCTTAAAGTGTAAAGCAGCCCCTTAAAGACTTTGGAAGTGACGAAAATGCTTTGTCCTTGCAGAGTTGTCTTGTTTATTCTATATCATATGAATCATGGCCAAGATATGAAAAAACACTGATAAAACCAGTATTGCCCTCATTCTATAGTTTAAAGCTTTTCCAGGTTTTTAAAATAGAGTAGCTGAAGAAAGCATATGCCCATTTGAAGTTGCTGAAGTGATCTTGTGCTATTCTATTGAAAGCCAAGGAAAGCCTCTGAGACAACAATTAGAATTGGCAGTGTGTCAAGAAGGGGAATTTAAATCAGAAAAGCTTGAAAACTCTGGTTCCCTTTTTTAGTTAGTGACCATGGTGAGGATACTTCAGGCCATTAAATATCCAAGTTGTACCCCTGGTTTTGGTTCTTGGCTCTAAGAACAGTTCTGATAAGGAATATAGTTAGTTATATTGTATTTTTCATGATTGTACTTTCTTAAAGTAAATTAAAAATTTAGCCACTCTGTTACGGTGAGTGGGATACTTAGAGTTGAACACAAAGCCTTTGTGCTGAGCTGCATCTCTACCCCTTTTATTTTTAGACAGGACGTTAGAAGGTCAGTAAGTTTTTCACGCCAGGCTCAAATTTAAGAACTTCATGCTTCAGTCTTTGAGATTGCTGAGATTACAGGTGTGTACCACCATGTCTTGCTATTCTTATATATCTTATGTAATTATTGTATTAGTCTATTATGATAACCATAGCAAAATACCACTGAGTGGCTTCAGCAACAGATATTTGTTTCTCATTGTTTTGGAGCCTGAGAAGTTAGGTACTAAGCTGCTGACAAAATTCATTTTGGTGAATGCTGTCTTTCTAGCTTGTAGATGAGCACCTTTTTGCTCTGTTCTTATGGTACTTCATTGTTGCCTTTCCTTTGTGCCATATAGGGGTGGAGATGAGCTCTTATTTCGTTCTTTTAATGACACTGATCCTATTAAATCATTGCCCTTACTCTTGTCACCTCATTTAAACCATTTCCAAGTACAGCTACATTGGGGTTTAGGGCTTCCGTGAATGAATGTGGAGGCACACAGGCATTCACTTCATCACGTTTCATTATGTATTTCATTGCACTTAGATGGTCTCCCTTACCTGTGGTGATCGAATCACATTTTGAGAACATGTATTGATTGTAGTGGGTCAACTATGGTGGCAAACTCACTAAGAGTGTTATCTCGAGCTCTGGGAGCTTTTCTGCAACCAGTGTGATGTATCTGGACTTTGTACAGCTTGGAGTGCTAGCACACATAAATATTCTACCTCCAGCTTTAGGAGTTTGAGTTTTTTTCTCTATAAAATGTCAGTAATAATAGTTGTCTCACCAAGTTGGTAATAATTTTAATTGCTTAAGGGAAATGTAAACTATGAAGTAAGATGCAAAGATTAGTTCTTTGTTTTATTATTACAGTATTTGCAAAGCTTATGGACTTGAACTCCAGTATTTTAATTTCAAGTTTAAAACTTTGTAAGTAACCAGTTTTCTCCATAATAGTTGTATTTCTGTGTGGAAAGCACTCTTAGTAAAATTCCAGCATTATTTTAATCATCACATACAGTGCTTTGGTGTCCCCCACAAAAAAATTTTACCTTGCTATATGCATAGTGCTTACAGAATAACATAAGAGAAGAAAAATACATCTTTCAGCAGAACCATTGTATATATTACATATTGATAAGTATGTGAAATGTTGAGGAAACATTCCTTATTATCTGGGATTGCACTTGCAATCTAGTGCCTCAGGCTCCTGGAGTACTGGGATGACAGATACACACTACAACTTCTTGCTGAGAAAATTTAGCTTAAGTTACTCTCTAAGGCTGGATGGAGGAGGGGGGAGAAAAAAATCGATTTTTAAGGCAGAAGGCAGTAAATTTACCCTGCTTTAGGGATGAAAGGGGGAAAGGAATAGACAGATGGAGGGAGTGTAAAAAAATTAGGTAAAGAAAACTTCTATGTTAATACTACCTGTATTGTGAAGAAATATTCATGCTGCTTCTTTGTCTCTTCAAAGAATACCACCCTGAATTACCTTCTGCTTTTTGGTTGTAAGGAAACATTAAGAGCTCCTTAAATTTTGGAGCCTTTATTCATTCTGATATCTTCACTAGGTAGGAAATATTGAAATACCTTTTCTTTAATGCTATAAAGTTTTTGTCTGATATTTTGGAAAATAAAGTTGAATTTCCATTTGAGAAGGTCGTGTTTTGTTCTGTGAAGTCCTGTGTCTAGGGTGTTTTCTCTGACAGCCACAGCCCTGGACCAGGTGAGGATGAGGGGCACAGGAGACTGCATTGCTGAGTCCTGGCTTTGCATGTATAGGGTAGAATTAAAAATAATTTACTCATCTATCTTAGTTATCTGAAATTGTGAGACTTAGGGGTTTAAACTCTTAAATTCTGAATTTTAAAAAAACAGTGTGTTTAATAATATTTCAAGGTTATTCTTAAAAAATTTGAGTAATACAAGGATTAAATTAATGTGAGAGACATCTTTAATAATTTTTTAAGTATCAGATCTTTAACTTTTGCTCTTATAAAGTTTGTGATATTTAAACTATCTAAAATTGTGTCAATATTCATCAAGGTCTACAATAATGTAAGTTAATAGATAAAGCCCTCTATTGTATATATGTTTTCTTTTAATACATATTAAATGTATTTAGGTAATAAAGACTTATTTAAGGTCAAGACAGTGTATGTAATCTTATTTTATCTCACAACTGTGTCATTTACCCATTTATTCCATTTTTAAAGTAGTTCATAAAATTAAAAAAAAAAAACATGTTAATGCCTTGCCATTAGACTTCATTTCTTAGAAGTCAGGAAATTCTGTTATACCTTCTTAGCAACTATAGTTTAACATTATCTTTATGGGGGATAGTAACTTCTAATTTTTCTTTTTTATGTATACCTTTACTATTGAAGTAGGTTAATTTGGGGTAGGAGTATAAACTTTGGAATTTCCTAACTTTTCACATTTTGACTGTTTGCTTTGGTGGGCTGGATTGCACTATTTAATTTGTACAGATTAATGAAGTATGTTCAAAGACCTAGTGATTATTTTCAGCCATTGCTTTATGAGTAGTTGTGTAAAAGGAGACCACTTTCTGTTTAATGTGATAATGTGTTGATGTTTGTCCTTCATTTTTGGTCACTTTCAATTTTTATTGCTCTAGTTAAGATCCAAAGTCATTCCACAAGTTCCAGTTAATTCTTGTTTTTAGTTGATGAGTTGTAGCTTCATAAATCATATGCTTTCTTTAGATACATAAATATAATGGAATTTTATTTGCCAATTGAGGAATCATTGACCATCATCTCCATTTCTGATGGAATTTTTGAACATTTTCCTCCTGAAATGTTGACAGTCAGAACACTGGCAATATGAATTCATTTATTCCTTCGTGCAATAAACATCTATTGAAAGCATGCTAAGTGCCAGGTACTTGTAGGTATTGGGAATATGGTAATCAGAGTAAAGTCTCTTTTCTCTTAGAACTTTTATTCTAGTAGATGAAAAAAGAACATACACATAGAGAACATAAATAGTGTATATTCTATAGTGTAATGATGTGCTGGGAAAAATAGTTGAGCATTGATAAAGAGTAATATCGGGGTAGTATTTTAGATTGGGTGGTCAGGGAATACCTTCCTCTCTGACAACATAATGTCTAACTGAAGACCTGAAGAGATCATGTACATCTTAAGGAAGAACAATTCAGTAAGCAGAAACAGCAAGTGCAAATCCCCTGAAATGGAAATGTACTTGTGGTTTTCTCAGAATAGCAAGGAAACTAGTATGACAGGAATACAGTATGTGTGGGAAGAGAGTTTCAGATGATAAGGTGAGAGTAAAAAGGGCAGTAAGGGAATGTTGAAGTACCTTGTAGATGTTAGGAAAGGCTAGATTTTACCCTGAATAGAGGGCTTTTGAGTAGTACTATGTGACCATGGTGTACAAGGATCTTTGCAGCTATTGTGCAGAAAATAGATTGCAGGAGAAATAATGACACGACAGATGTACAGCCAAATTAGTGGGTTACTATAATAATTCATTCAAGAGGTGATCATGTTATAGACCAGAATGATGTTGGAGTAGTTGATGAAGAGGGATTCTAGAATACTTCTAAGGTAAAATGTGGTAGGGATTTTTGGTTAAAAAGAAAGTTTGGGAGAAAGTAAGTGAATGATGACTCCAAAGTTTGCCTAGTTAACTTTTGTCTCTCTCATAGTTGTGTTTACATATACTCTTTCCCTACCATTCTGGTTTTACCCCATATAGTAGCTGCTTTGATCCAGTATTTATGAAAGCTAGTAATCTTCCTTTAAAAGATCTGTTGATGAGGCCCATTTAAACTTGTCTATAAGTAAATATTTAATTTCTAAATGTTTACTAAAAGTTTGAAACTTGTAATTAATTTAATATTGTAGATTAACTTTTTTTAGATAATTGTACATCTGGCAGATATGATAAAATATTAAAATATAGCCTGCTAAGTAGAAAAAAATGGAGAACCAATTTGCTGAGAAACAAATCTGTTTTCTTCTTTTTGGTCCCTCTTCTCTTTCACTTTTCTTAGGCCCACTTTAAATGTCACCACTGAAAGAGGAATTTTTTCATCACTCCACTTAAAACACTCTCTACTACTTTCTGTACTCTTGGTGTGTCTTCATTGTATTTAACCATCTGGTATATATATATATATATATTTTTTTTTATGTTTGTATCATTCATTAAACTATAAACTCCATAAGTGATATGCCATTTTTCTTTATTACCATAGTCTCAGTGGCTAGAACAGTATTTAATGTCTAGTTGTTACTCATTAAATAATTATTCATTTAATGAATAAATGGTTGTAAGTAGATGTACTTATGTCATATAATGGGTATTTATTTTGTGGAACTGAGAATTTAATCTGGGACACTCTGCCACTGAGCTATATTCCTGCCTCCTACCACCTTTTTGAGACAGAATCTCACTAAATTGGCCAGGGTGGCCTTGAACTTTCAGCCCTTCTGCCTCAGCCTCTAAAGTAGCTGGGGTTACCTGTGTGCACCACCATTTCCAGTGCAGTGGGTATTTATTAAATGGCACTGTGAAAAAAATATTGGATATCCTTGTGCATTTCCAGTAGGAATATAAAATAGTACAGCCATATGGAAAACAGTATAATTATTCATCAAAAAACTATCCATCAGCTTGTGATATGATTTAGCAATTCTACTTCTGGGTATACATCCAGAAGAGGTAAAAACAGGAATTCAGATACTTTTATACAGCATTCATAATGACATTATTTGCAATAACCAAAAGATATAGAAACCTAAGTGCTTGTTGACACATGAATAGATAAATAAAATATGATATACATGTATTTGAATTTTATTCAGTCTTGAAAAGGAATGAATTTCTGACATATGCTGCAACATGGATGAGCCTCAAGGTTGTTAAGTTAAGTGAAATAGATCAGTCACAATAGAACAAGTGTTGTATGATTTTAATTTTATGAGGTACCTAGAATCATCAGTTTCATAGAGATAGAAAATAGAATGGTAGCTATCTGGTGCCCAAAGGGAATGAGGAATTATTGTTTCATGGGTGCAGTGCATTGGAGAGGATGAAAAGTTCTGGAGGAGGATGATAGTAATGGTTATACAATGATATGAATGTCCTTGGTATCACAGAACAGTATAATTAAAAGTCATTAATGTGGTAAGTTTTATAATGTGTTTAATTTGTCACAGTGAACAGAAAAAGGAGAGAAAGGAAGTGGGAGAAAGGAAAGAATAGAAAGGAAGAGGAATAGGAGGAGAAACAGAAGAAGAGGTAGAGAAAAATAGAGAGGCTATGAGAATTGATCATTGTTACAGTTTATATCTAAAATGTTCCCCAGAACCTCATGTCCTCATAAACAGGGCTTTTAAAATGAGATTGGATTATGGAGGAAGTATAGCTGACTTGTTAAGAGATGAGGTTGGGTTGATGAGGTGGCCTGGAAGGTGTTTTTCCCTTCACTCTGCACTGCCTGGATCCCATGAGGTGAGCAGTTTTCCTCCATTAGACCTGTGTTCTATACCTTCCTGCCTTGGAGTCAGCCAAGTATGAACTGAAATGTGAGCCAAAATAAACCTTTCTTCTTTAAGTTACAAGAGGTATTGGGTATTTTGTTCCAGCCATGAGGTAAGTGACTAAGACAGGCTAAAAATAGGCTATTCTGGGCTTGAATCTTACTTTGGCCTTGTTGACTTTTAAGACTTGTTCATTGTTCCACTCTAGGTTTAGCAAACAGAATCTGGCATTCAATGTAACATTCAATGAAATGGGAGTTTGCCAGTGATCTGGAAACTTAATTTTGTATTTCCTCATTTCTTGAAACTTACTAATATTTTCTTGTAATATTTTACTTTATCATGTATATCAATTTCTTTTTCTACAGTTATAAATTTTGGATATTTAGGACCTATAGGACTGTAAGAGATGAGTTAATTTCATTTTATTATTTAAAAACCAATTTGTTCTTATTATTTCTTATGTTAACATTTCTAACATAATGAGTCACTTATTTTGACCACTGTCAATATTTCCTTGAGTTCAATTAAAAGACAGGAACCACAAGGTAACGTAAACAGACATTTAATATAAAGAATGATTGAGGTATCATAGGTGAACAACTATAATGTAAAGAGAACTCTAATGGATATATTAGGCTGATGGAGAGTAGTAAGGAAATAAGAACTTGGAAGAGAGTATCCGTCCTAAAGTAGGAATTCATGCTCTTGTCAGAGAAGTTGTAATTGCAGCCTACTGGAAAGGAAAGCAGTTTGCCCCATTGCTAGGGCCGAAGTTGGTCAGCAGTCACTGGGTAAGCAGAAAGCAACCTTTTGGACACAGTTGGGCTGAGCTCTTGGAAACGCCTCGGACTGGCAGTGTGAAGCCTGGAACATGGAATGTCTGTGTTGGGAGAACCTCAGGAAGGTGTTTAGGACAAGGATCGGGGTGGGAGTGTGGTGCTTATGGAGATGGGAAACTTGAAGGATGATAGTTCAGTGGTACCTTGTTTCATGAACTTGATACTTTACGTGATTCTGGTTGGAAACTGATGTTGGACGAGAATCAAATCAAATTCGTTGGTCAGGTTCAATGTTCACATTATAGGGAAATTTGATTTAGTTCTGAGTGGATCAGAAATAAAGTGAGATGTTGCGAGTATAAGAAAAGAAAGGGTTTTATAAGACAACTTTTTCTCTCTTCTTTCCTCAAATATGCATACAACATACTGTAAATGCTATTTACATTAATATAGTATCTTCTATCTTTATTGCTTTAGCTGACACTACCTTCATCTTTATAGTAGTGGGCTACCTTGTTCTAATTTATCTTCCTGCTCTCAAAATTTCCCTCAACCTAGTATTTTTGTAAAACCAAGTTCTGCCATGACATTTTGGTGATGCCTCTCTCCATGTCACATACACAGCTGCTGAGCTGTGATGTTCTGGAGGTTGAATCTCTAGTTTCTTCTCATACCACTTTTCCCAGCTATGCTAGGGACTTTCTGTATGGAATATCTGATAGATTTCCACGCATCATTTCCTTCGCGAATTTTGTCTCTTTGAGTGTTGTTTACTTTTGTATTTGGAAAAGTATAATGACAGTTTAAAATGTATCTGCCACCTAGTCTTTCTCTGTTTGCTCAAACTTTCCTTGGAGTTGGGTGACAATTTCACTTTGAATATGCCTCTGTTGATGGACTTCTCATCTCATGGTGGAACTCATTTTTGTTGCTTATAAATGTTTCCTTTTGGCATTTAATGTACTATACCACACACTGTTAATATCTAATATTTTTAGATGAATTAATAAGTAGATGTCTTTAACATTTTTTCCTGTGATAATGCCATAATTTAAAAAAGATTTTAGAAATGTGTACACTGCAAGGGGGAGTGATTGGGACCCTGTATTTTTTTTTAAATTTTATTTATTTATTTTTGCTTGTAAAGGCAATGATACCTTACTTTCTGTAATTCCTCCATTTTCCATGTCATATTCTTACACGTGATTAACTATCATGGATGAAAACAATTAAAAGAATATATTCATACAAACTTTCCATTTCAGAGGGTTATAATGAATAACATTGTATGTCTTAATTATTTAGTTGCTCTAGATATATGTTATCCTATGGTAATGCTACTAGGACTACCACTTAATGGATTGCAGGTACTCTTATGTTATGGGGACACAAGATCTATGCTAGATCTTGCTGAGTTTGCAAAAACATGAAACTTTTATCCTCAGCTTACATAAAACTTTTAATGCATGACTGACAAAACACTAAGAGAATGTGTTACAGAGTTTAAAGGATTTTAAAATACCTTTTTTTTTTTTTTTTGGGTACTGGGGATCGAACTCGTGACCTTTTGCTCGAGGATTTTAAAATAAAGAAATGTTTGACATAATCTAATTTAGTATTTCATTTTACTGGGGAAATAAAAGTATAATTTATTGTTATCTCAGACATGCTACTGGATCATTTTAGAGCCCAACTTAAAACCCTCATTTCCTGTCTTTAGTTTTGTGCTCTTTCCATTTGTAAGTTCCCATGAACCAGGGTGAAGTTGGCTTGGTTAAAGGCATACAGAGGAAGTGGGACATTGGAAGGTAGAAGTAGATAGTGGGGAGAAATGCTAGTGTTCCACAGTGGGAAGGGAGCAGTATGAAGCCTTACAAGACCTACAAAAGTAAAGGGAAGGATATACTGAGAGTAGAAAGCACAGAGTAGCAATTAATTTTAGTTAGTAACCTATTCCTGGATTAAAGAGTGTTTTGAAAAGCAGGTACTTTTAATCTGGTAGATACTAGTGCTTTTATGAATTTCTTGAACAGAATAACTTGTTAAAAATTATATCCTTTTTATCGGTTGGAACATCAGTCTGTGATGGGAGGCATGAAAGACTTAAGTAAAATAACATCTGAGCAAGAAAGATGCTGTAGTAGTAGGAATGAAGTAGTAAATTCAAATCCACATGACATTTCTTGGGGGAAACTGATTGGACTAGACAGCAATTTTATATAGAAAATAAAAGGAAGAAGACTAGAATAATATTTTGATGGACAGAAAATGTAATTTGGAGGGAGGACGGGATAAATTGGGTTTTGCATGTGTGTGAAATTAAGGTTGAAGGTGGGAAGGATTTTGAAAATCATCTAATTGGTGCTGTTTAGGAATAATAATAATAATAGACCATTTGACTGAATCTATCTTTAGGGAATTTGAAAACAAGGAACTGTAATGAAAGGGCCAAATTAATGGATATTGGAGTTTTGTCTATGTGATCGTGTTAAAATTGTCAACTATATGAGCTTGCTAAGGAAATAGAGGTAAAAAAAAGAGAGTAGTAGATGCATTCTAGGCAGTGAAAGAGGAAAGGGAGAAGTAGAGGAGTGAGTGAGGAGACAGAAAAGAATGAATTGAAAATGTCATTGTGGCAGTAGAATAGTTAAGAGCACCATGAACAGGCTTAGAATAAAGTCCATCCTCTGCTTCTACTTAGCTGTGTTATAACCAACCTGTTTTGGAGATAATTTTTTTATGTGTAATATGGGGTGGTAATAGCATGTTTTATGGAAGATTCACTGAGATTGTTAAATAAAGCCAGGAAAGAGCTTAGCTCACTCAGTGCTTCATGATGAATAGATAGATATGTTCAATAAATATTAAAAGTAAAAAGGACTACAAAAATAACTGAGTGAATAAATGTCATTGGCTCTAGGAAACAAAAAGACATCAACAGGAAACCTCTGAAAAATGAGATGTGGATAAAGCAGCAAAATACAGTTATAAAGTAGTTAAATTAGATCCACATTAAGTCTAGTTTTGTAGCAGTGAGACATCTTTGAAATAAAATTAAATACTGGAATAAAAATTGAGGAACCTTTTGTTACAGTTAATACTGAAAGGATTACTACTGGAGTTCATAAGGTCTTACTGTAAAAGCATTTTAGGTTTTCATTTGTGAGTTTTCTGAATCTTTGAGCAGACAGTGTGAAATTTCTGAATTTAGAGTTAATTATACCTGTTGTGTACACTGAGAAGGTTATTTCAGTATTTATAGTTGTATACATGCAAACATTTTATTGGACTACTACTTATATTTAGTTTTATAAAAAATCATGAGGAAGACAGTTTCAGCACTGTTTAGAAACAGTCAACCAGGATTCATGATAGTCATCACTTAGGATTCTAAGCCACTGAAACTAAAGTGTAATAGGAGAAATAGGTTTTATTTTCAATTTTATTTCCTGTATTAATTTTGGAATAGTGGATTTTTCACAATTCTAGTATAGCCTCATATCTTTAATAATACTGTTGGCTTCTGTAGTCATAGATTCTGCATCTGGTTCAGCTGACCTGAGATTAAAAATATTCAAAAAATATTGCCTCCATCATGTGGATTTTTCTTGTTATTGTTCCCGAAAGCCATATAGTATAACAACAATTTATACAGCACACTGTGTTAAGTAATATCAATATTTTCCCATGAATTAAAGTACTTGGGAAGATATGTGTAGATTACATGCAAAAATGGTGCCAATTTATATAATCAGTTTTAGCATTAACAAGTTTTGGTATCTGCAGAGTGTGGGGAGAAGGTCCTGGAGTTATGGAGACACTCCATTCCACATACCAAGTGAGGACTGTATTTGTCTAAAGATCAGAATTCATTATGAAACTTTCTATTAGCAATTCATTGTAGATGTTTAATAAATTGTCAACTTTTTGTACCTTTTAATCTTAATGCTTGTTCGAAAAGCAAATGTAGGAAAACCAAATAAAAATAATTTTTTTCTACCTAAAAATTAGTTTTTAAAATTTTTATAAAATCAACTCTTTTGACTTGCAGCTACATAGGAGATTACATATGCCATAGTAATCCATTTTTGTTCTTGTCTTATTAAAATTTTTGTTACAATTTTTAGGTGAAAATGGAAAAATGTTTTAAGAAGTCTTTATTATTCTTTGTATGCCTTTATTTTAATTATAAATATTTTTATTTCTTAGATGTACTATTCTATTAAATTTAGGTCTCTAGAAATGGTTATGTAGTTGTGTGGTCTAAGGGTATTCCATATGTGAGTTCTGAACACTAATATTTATGTGTACAAGATGTTCATCAAATGTCCTTATTATATTTTATGTCTCTCGGCTTCAGAAGTTGTATGACATAACACCAAGTAAATTAAAACTCAGCTAGTGCATTACAATTAATGTGAAAGAAAGTAGAAGTGTAGATTAAGCTTATGTCCATCCAGTATTGTTCTTAAACTTTCTGAGTCACAGATTTTAAAAAATATACACCATAGTTAATTTTACAAATCTACACAAGAAGGAAATAATCATATTGAGTATGTTGTTCAGTTGAAGTCAATACTTTTAGAGAACCATCATTATGAAAAAGCATAGTTATCCTTGATTCTCCTCTCCATAAATAACACTTTGAGAACCACTGTTACAGATCATGTTAGAATTGATTGATACCATCAAAATGAGAGTAAGAAAGACAATTTTCTTTAAGAAAGTCATCCTCAACTTTTATCTTTTTACTCTTGCTTATCTTACCCCAGTGGTAATATGTTATATAATTGATTAGCGTCTCAGTATTTCTTCATTTAAACTTTATAGTATATTCATTCAGTAAATGCTTAGTAAACATCTAATTTGTGCCTGACATATTTAATTAAAAAATGGAGATTAAACAGTAACACAGGCATATCTCTTTCCCTCGGGGAGGGGTTACTTTCTCTTGGGGACATACACAGACAAAAACAGTCATGGAAAAAAATTGAAATATGTCCTAGCTGGGGATTTAGCTCGGTGGTGTAAGTGCCTGCCTTACGAGCATGCAGTCATGAGTTTGATCCTCGGTACCAAATAAGAAAAAAGAAATATGTCCTGTGAAAAATATAAGCAAACAGACTGACAAAATCAGAGAGCAAACAGTGATAGACATAGTGATCTCTGATGAAATAACTCTGACATTGAGACCTCCAGAAAGAGAAGCAACTAGGTCTGATTTGAGGAGAGAGCAACACTTTTTAGCAATGACAGTTGAATGTACATGGGACCTGAGACAAAAGAAAAATGACTATTTTTTAACAACTGAAATTATACCAGCCTATTAGTAAAACTAAGGCTGGAATTTAGGAAGGAAAATGAGGGAGAAAAAGGAAAGAAATTAAAAAGAATCCATGAGGTGCTGGTTTGTAAATGAATGGTAGTATTGTGTAATGAAATGAGTTGTATGTTCAGGGTTGGTATAATACTTTGCTGTCTTTTGAGAGAATTTAGGTACAAAAAGATCACTCAGGGTAATTAAATTATGATAAACTAAGAATCCACAGAGAAACTTTACTGGTGAGAAATTTAGATTATTCCTCAATATTGTTCAAGTTTAGAGAAACTAAGTATTCTAAGTCACTAGTATTATCAAAGATTAAGAGGAAAGCAATCTATTTTAGGGGTTTAAAGGGATATTGTCATCTATAAAGATTAATGTTAGAAAATAAAATTAAAAAGGATTTAAATTCTAGCCAAGTAAAAAAGGCAGTACATAATCATAAAAAAAATTGATGAGGGAGGTCACCAGAGAATATAGAAATACAGAATATGGACATAAATTGATTATAATGAGCATATATTGACATTATATGGAAATACATGTTGATATCTTAGGAGAGACTAAAAGGACAATGACAGAATTGGAAGAAAGCAATTTCTGAATTTAGGGGATATGAAACATAAAGAGCTTAGCAAACTCTAAAATAAAATTTAAATGCCTGAAGTAGTTTTGAAAATCTAGGTTTAGCTGGCTCATGCTTTAAAATTTCAATATTAACTCACTGAAATGAAAGTCAATCTTGCTTCAATTTTTAATGTGGGATTTTCCAGTCCCACAAAGGACTATATGGAGGACATAAGTGATCTCTATCCTTAAGAAAGGGAATTAAAGGCATCCTTCAAATTAATAAAGGTATAGACTTTCTGAATTGTGTAAACTTTTTACATTCATAGTTTTAGAAGAAATAAGCCATTTCTGTTTCGTTCACCAGTTTGTCCACTGAACTTAATACAGTTCAACTAAACACTTAATACTTTTTGAATGACTGAATAAACAAACAGGAGCTTTGAATTTGGATTACCTGAAAAATGGGTAATTTAAAAAGCAGTTCATTTGTTATGCCCTAGAAAAGTTCTCTCCCTATTTCTTAATATAGTTAAGTATGTATGATAGCAGGCTATACCTGAATAGGATTCATGCTTATCAAAAAGAGGTAGCATATTTTTGAGGTTACATTTTTCTAGGGACTACAGAATACATTGATGTTATTTTAAAATAAATGCAAATTATTTTTAGACTTCGAATGGATTTTAATTCTTTTGATCGTTTTCTTCTTTAAGGTTAGTTATCATAGTTGACTATATTGTTCTTAAATTTCAAATACTAAAATGATTGCATTCATAATGCTTTTAGAAACAAATAAGTACTGATGATTGAATGACACTTTATGGATCTCACAGTAGGTTTTTTAATTGGATGTATTGCTGTAAGTCCAGCAAATATACTTATTTCTCTGGTCACATATGAAAAATGAGACTAGTCCTATCTGGTCCAGAGGTCTTTTTTAAAAAATTAATCTCACGTATTAGTCATTTTGTATTTATTCCCTAATTACATGTATGCATTATATATTTTTAAATTGTGTATGTGGTCTTTTTTCTGAAGCTTCTGATTACAATAAGTTTTCCACTGCAATATGAATTGTCTTGAGCTCCCTTTTTTTCATGATTCAATAATTCAGTAATTTCTCAAACATTTATTTCTATGACCTTTATTTTATGTAGATACATTTTATTGGTCTCAATTTTACCTCCAGCTATATTTTCAAGATTAGTGATACTATTTAATGCCAATTCGTAGGGTAGACACTCATTGATCATGTAGAATTAAGAAGTAACGAACACTAAGCCTAAAGAAATAACATCAAATTTATTCTAGAAACATTAGGGAGAACAATTATTTATCAAAACCAAAACAGATTGAGCAGAGGTGCATTAAAATAACTATGATGTACATTATTACTATAAAGCAAAGTGTAATTCTCAAGGGTTGAGCTATTTTTAATACTATGTGTGAGGAAACACTTTATGGTCTTTTAGCCAGAAGATTTTGTATAAAAATGTTAATACAGGAATAGTATAACATTTATGAACTTGGAGGCAGTGTGATATAATGGGCTTGGGACTTTGGGATCAGATGCTTTGAATCCTGGCCTATTAACTTTGTGACTGTAGTTAAGTTACTTGACTTCTCTGGTCTTTAACTTGCTGTTTTACAAAATGGGAATAATACAACCTTCTGACAAGAATTCTGACTGCAATGAATGAAAGGAAATACACAGAATGCTTAGTGAAAGTTTGCGCACTTACATATTTTTTTTCCCAAAGATGAACATTTTTTACTGCTAATGTAGAAAGGGGTATCTGAATGAAGTTTTTTCATTATTTGTTAGGTCTCTGTACCCATTGATTTCTATATTGTCTCAACCTAAGCGATCCACAATATCCCGATTACAGAGTGTTGGGCCCATTAATTTACTGTCTTTTCATGTCCACAAGTTCTTTCTCCACTAGTCTTGCCGGCACATGTGACAGAGTGTTTCTAAGCATGGATTTTAATTTTTTTTTCTTAATCATAAACAGAAAAGTTGATTTGTTTTGAATGTCCGAGGTGGCTGCCAGATAAAATTATGTGGCAAGAACAAGGGCAAACATGGAGTTTAACAGGACCTAGATATGCTTCTAGCAGAGAAGCTACAATTTTCTGTTTTACTATTTCCATGTAAGATATTGATTGAATCAAAAAGAATCTATATCACAAAGAAATTTGAAAAACGGAAAGTATGTTTGAGCAGTCATCCCTTAGTTTTCCTTTGCCTTAGGAATCACTTTGCTTTCCTTTGGTCTTTAATTTGTGAGAATTGATGTAATTTGAGAGAGGATGGAGTGAAGAGGAACTCCAATCTGTTTTATTACACAGATCTCTCAGAGAATAAATGATAACAAAAGCACAAGGGTCCTATGCAAAGAGCATTGTTGATGGAAAAATTCTCCTTCTAGCTCTAATACTGAACTCTACCCATACAGGGCTACATTTTGAGTCATTATTAGAATTTTTCTAATTATAAAATAACAAATACAGATATCTTGCTTCTGACGACATTGCTCCCATCTGTCTTTATTGAGATCTTTTGATTAGACTCTTTTTTCATTATTTCCTCTCTACTTTGTAGACTCTGTTCCATTCATTTGTTCTCTTTTCATATCCACAAGTTTTTTTCTCCACCAGTCTTGCCTACACATATGAACAAGATACCTGTCCTTGGATGAATCATATCAACTTCACTTTGCAATCAAACATTATTGCAGAAAATAACACACTGGATTGATTATGTGGTTACCCATGATTTCCTGAAATCAAAAGTACCATTTCCTTCATTTTCAGTATCAGCCTCTTTGGTCTCTTATCATTAACGTTTAAACAAGTTCAAATAAATCTAACATCTGGTAAAAGCAAAAAGTCACCTTAGTCATACTTATGAATAAGTCATGTTAAATTTGTATGGTCTTTAGCTCACTCAGGTATAGTTCTGCTTCTGTAACCAGAATTGCTTTTGTAAATTTGTTTCATTTCTCTACTTTAACAGCTTTTTTATTTCCTTATGATAGAGTCTTGTATCACTAATTGTGTAATTCATACCATATTACTCCTTTCTAGCAATCAGTACTTCTTTTATTTCTTTAAATATATTTAGTGTCTTTTGTTTCTCTGGGTTTCTTTAGGTGCTGTTTCCTCTACCTACAAAATACTCTCCTACTTCTTCAGTTTCCTCCACTTATTACTGTATTCAGTTTTCAAATGTCACATCCTGGAGGAATTTTCCCTGGGCCTGACCCACCTAGTCCTCCTACTTTGCATCCCCTTTTGATAGTACTTGTTGCTTTGTGGTAACTAAATTAATGCTTTTTTTTTTACTTTATCATTTAATATTAGCTTCTATAAAATAGGATGTCTTGCTGATAATAGGACCTAATACATGAGCTCAGGAAATATTTGTTAAAGAAGTGACTGAATAATAGCTTTATCCTTTCCTAGTTCAGTAGAGCAGTTTTGTCTTTAACCTTATCAAAGTTTCTTTTCCTTAGCCTTGTAATGAATTGTAAGTAGAGATAAAATTATTAACCCCTCCATTAGAGTTATTATGCAACATAGCCAATAGTCCATAATAGCTGCACAACAGATATATTTTCCTTTATTTTCCTCTCTGTTTTGTGTTAAAAACAACTAGACATATGTAATAACTTGATAAATCCTATTAGGAATATTATTTTTATGGCATGTTGAATGGATCAAATTATATATGTTGAGTGTACGGTGAACACTATTTCAGTGTATATAAACAGTGAATATATAAACAAATGATTGAAGCTTCCAAAAGTAATACAGAAAGTTACAGGAGTAGCATGTGTCCAAAAGAGACCTCAGAAATTCTGTTTTCTAGCTAAATATGTTAGGCCTTTCTCAACTTGTAATACTCTAATGATTACAATGTTACAAATCTTTTACAGTTAGGAATTATTTAAGAGCTAGAAGTCCAGCTAAAAATAAAAAATAAATTAATGAATATACAAAAGAACAGGAAGCAGTGATAGTGTATTTATGTATTGGAGTTACCATTTTTACAGAAAATAACAGTACTGATTTATATGTTTAAGTATTTAGAATGTTAATATATGTATGAAGATTGCTAACATATTTTATGGATCAGCAAATAGTGTTAGAATTTGAATTCCAAAAATATTTGAGTATCTAAAACTAACCTTTACATCAATGGCATAGCTACTTTATTAATGTGAAAAAAAATTTCCAACAATTTACCTGTTGTATTTCCCCAAAAACAGGACCTAACCAGAAAACAAGCCCTAGTATGATTTTTCAGGCTGCATGTAATGTAAATCTTATCCCTACTTATGGTCATCAGTCAGATGGGCACATTTAGTACGCCTGTTGTGACATATGACAGACATATGAATTATAATATAATTAAATATTACTGACATTAGTACTTAAACTAAATGGTAGTATAAGTCATAATCATGTATGTGTAAATATCCAAGGAAAACCTTCAAATGAAAGGCAAACACCTATGTGAACAGATGAACTGGAGACTTATTGCCAGATGACCAGAGTAGAGACAGTGCATGAATAACACGTGCACTTGATAATGAAAGGACGTGATTGTGTCTAATGTGCGACTTTATAATTCAATATGTCACATGTTGTAGCAGATTTACTTCATGTACTCATGTGAAATAAAGAGATGTTTTCTGAATTTTGGTACCCACAATTTTTTTGTTGTTTTTCTGCAGCCACTCTGTCCCAACAAAAAGTTGCCATTCCTGTTTCCTGTCTTTTTTTAACACTTGATTTAATGGAAACTTTGTGAAGCCGAGCATGCAAGAGGTTGTGACTTGGGCAAAGGATTCATAGGATAAAATCACTAACAGCTGTGTGGCCAGTACACTGCGAGCAGCCTACATGGACCAACGTGTTCACCTACGGGGAGCTCTCTTGCTGTACATGAGAAACTGGTGCCAGTGGTTGTACAGGAAATGGAATCATAAGAAATTCAAGCCAGAATCTGGGGATGGAAGCTTTATGATGATATTCCACAAGATGACATGACTGTACTTTAATGAGAGTAGATTTTTGTACATGAATAAGTACATTGTTGAAAAAATAATACATCCCCTGAAAATAAGCCCTATTGCATCTTTTGGAGCAAAAATTAATATAAGAAGGGATATAGCTCAGTGGCACAGCGCTTGCCTGGCAAGCACAAGGTCCTGAGTTCGATTGCCGGTATCAAAAACAAAAATTAATACAAGAACTGAATTAATTCTTAAAGAAATACAGTATTTCTAGATGAGACAAGAGTGACAGAATATGGGTCACTGCATAACAGATTAAATGATCTCTTAATTACTTCTTCTATTAACATTTACATGTAAATATATTTCTGCCATGTTCTACTTAAAAACTCAACAAAAATGTGGAAATATAGTTTGTGTTTGAGTTAAGAAAACATTAAAATAATTAAATTCAGGTTTGATTTTATTTTTAATTTTTACTAGTACATGTTTACAGGTCATAATGATTACATTCATTGTGAGGAGTTGGTACATGTATATAACACATCATAACTCCTTTTTTCAAACCCTTTCCTCCCCTTCTACCTTCCCTCTATCTCTTGATTCCTTTCACTTTTGAGAAAGATGTATATCCCTGTTTCCTGTTTTCTTTCTTCCTTTCTCTTTCTTTTTTTTAAAATGTCTTTTTTTATTTAAAGAGAAACAAAAGCATGTAAAGGGTAGAGATAATACAGAATTTCAAAAAAAAGATAAACAATAAGAAATCACTAGTTGATAAATTACATATTGTCCTCTTAGAAATAGGTGGTCAAGTTACAAAATTAAAGCATACAAAGTAGATATTCAAACAGTGAGAATGTAATCAGCTACGCATGCATGAGTCTCTACATGTATTTCTATCCTTTCTGTGTTAGAGCGAAAAACAAAACATAACAAGACAAAACAAAACAAATTCCTATAAAAATATGAAACCAAAAAGTCGTATAAAACCACAGTACAAGGTGATCTACAATGATTACTGTGTTGTTTCTTATTATCTTCAATAGAATTTCTGTATCATCATGCATAACTGAATATAGCAGTATAATTGAATATAACAGTACATAACAATTTAAGTAAAAATAAAACATTGTAGACAGTATAAAACTTCAAAGGAAGGTAATAATCAAACCATAGTGGATATTCTAGTGAATCTTGTCATCTTCAGTGCAGTTGCCCATACTCTCAGACTTGATACTGTCAATCATAACAGCTTTGAATAAAATCTATCAATACAAAATAGCGATCTAACAAACCAGATTCAATTATGATCAGTCATGGTAAAACAGTGTAGGTTTTACAGAGCTTTAGATTAAGTTAATAGGAAATGAAGGATGATTACCGTACTATATCCTATTATTTTCGGGATTACTGTCTGTGCCCTGAAATCTAGTACAGGTAGAATGACTGGAACAAAATATAATACATCTAAGCAGAGTAATGTGAGTTTTAAATCCTGGTGCACTATTAATAATATAGTGTATCAAAGCCATCTATGTTAGAGATTCTAGTTATTCTTCTCTGCCTCATTTCTGCTATGCTATTTTTCTGCCTTTGTCTACTTTTCTCCTCCTTTCTACTGCCACTCATTGAGGCCTTTCTGCTACTGTTCCTAAAATCCTGGTATTTTTTTTTCTCAATCTAGAATGTCCTTCGGTATTCTCTGTAGGATTGGATTGGTGGTCACAAACTCGCCCAGTTCCTCTTTGTCATGGAAGCATCTTGTTTCTCCATTAATTTCTAGTGACAGTTTTGCAGGGTACATCAATCTAGGCTGGAGGTTATTTTCTTTCAGGACTTGGAAGACTTTGCTCAAGCTCTTCTTGATCTGATGGTCTGTGTCAAAAGTCAGCCGTGATTCTGATGGGCTTTCCTTTATAGGTAATCTGTTTCTTTTCTCTGATGGCTTTTAATATTCTGTTTTTATATTGAATTTCTGGTATCTTGATTATTATATGTCTGGGTGTAGCTCTGTTTTGGTTGTAGGTGGCTGGAATTCTGTATGCCTCACATAACCAAATGTCATTTTCTTTTCCCATGCTTGGGAAGTTTTCCTTGATTATTTCTGAGAATAGCCTTTGCAATTTGCCTGTATGTATTCCTGCTGCTTCGTTCACATTTCTTATTCTTAAATTGTAGATTCTCTTGTCATCTTCTAGCCTTTGTATTGTTACTGCCTGTTTCCTTGTTGTTTTTAAGACATCTTTCCTTTCATGATCACACATTGCAAACTTGTCTTCAAGTTTTGATAGTTTATCCTTAGTTTCTTTTAAGGCATTTTGCCAGCTTTCAATGGAGTTTTAAATTTCCTGGTATTCTCTTTGAATCTGTTTCATGTATTTTATATTTTCTTTATATTCTTTTCGAATGTTTCTCTCCTTTTTTTGTGTTCCTCCCTTCTTCCGTCTGTATCATCCTGAGAGATGCTTCCTGAGAGCATTTCTTTTATTACTCTACTCATATCCTGCTTTACCTGATTTAATATTTCAGTTTTGAGCTCGTGTACAAGGTCCTGAAGATATCTCTTAATGTCCATTGAAGCCATATCTAATGTTGTGTGTTTGCCACCCTCAGTTTCCCTTATTTTTCCTTCTCCTGGATCAGTGCTCTCAGGGTTCTGGGCTGGGGGCCTCCTCCTGCCTCTGTCTCTCCTGTCATGGCCCTGGCTTCCTCCACACAGGTTACAGTGCAGGTCCCAACCCCCTTCCCTGTTGGCCATGGTTCCTCCAAAGCATGCTGGTGAGGGACCTCCTCCCTCTCCTGCCTGCTCTTGTCACTGAGTTGTAAGCAGCAGCTGTGTATGCTTGCCCCTCCCCACCAGGCCAGCCAAATTTCAGGCACCTTCACCAGGTTAGTGTGAGCTAGGCGCAGGGAATTGATTTGGGATGGCTCATTGGGTCCCAGCCAGGGGGGCAGCCCAGTCCAAGCAAATCCCACGAATCTGCTCTGGGGAGGGAGGAACCAACTGAAGTCACTGTCACTCCCAGTTCAGACTCCTCATGCCTGATTCCAACATGTTGCCCATTTGGTCGTGCCCTTCCTGTGGTGGGGGTCTTACTCCCAGCACTGACTGTGATTAATGAAGTTCCCTTCACTGACTCCGCTCTCCATTGTGCTCACCAACCCCCGACTTCAGCGCTGCTGTGGTTCCTGTGAGTGGCGGCAGGAACGAGTTTGGGTGGCTCTGCTGGCCGGCGTGGATTCAAGCTGATGCAAATTCAGGTCAGTGCAAACTTGACGGGTCATCATGAAAATGCTGTGTGCCATAATTTTTAGCTGTTTCGGTTGTAGTCCCAAAATATTTGACGAGCTTTTTAATGTTTTAATTTCTTCCTGTGTCAAGAGGATCCATCTCCCTCTGTCTGGGTCTCTCCAGGGTGTTTTATTCTGACATATGAATTGTTTGTCCTGGGAGGCTTTGTATTTTGTTGCTCACTGATCAGCCATCTTGTCTTCTCCAGTCTTTCCTTCCTTCCTTCCTTCCTTCCTTCCTTCCTTCCTTCCTTCCTTCCTTCCTTCCTTCCTTCCTTCCTTCCTTCCACCTGGGCTTGCAGTATAATACAGGCTCACCTTCGACTCACTTATGTAACCCAAGCTGGCCTTGAACTTACAGTGGTCCTCCCACCTCAGCCTTCCACGTGCTGGGACTACAGATTGATACCACCATGCCCAGCTGTTTAGCTTTTATATTGTCTTTAATTTATTTATACTTTGGTTTTCTCATATAAGAGTAACCATGCAAAAAATAAAACCCATTCTGTCTGTCTGATTTGATTCATTTAGCATTATAGTCTCAAGGAGTACCAGTTTTCCTACAGACAACTCAAATTCATCCATCTTTATATCAGAACAATACTCCTTTATGTATAATACCACATTTTATCTGTTCATCTGTTGGGACATATGAGCCACTTTCAAGATACAGCTATTCAGAATTGTGCTGTTGTAAACATGGGTATGCGTGTATCACTATGATACAATGTCTAACTCTTTTGGGAAGATACCTAGGGGGCAGTAGCTGGGTCAAATGGATTTCTAGTTTCAGTTTTTGAGGAATTTCCATACTAATTTCTTTAGTGGTTGTGCTAATTTATATTTCCACCAACAATCCTGAAAGCTTCCTTTTCCCCTCTGCAGTCCCATTGGCACTATTGACTGATGAAAGCCATTCTTTGTGGAGTAAGATGGAATCTCACTGTTTTAATTTGTAGTTTTTTAATGACCATTGATGTTAAACACTTTTTTCATGTATTCATTGGACATTTATTGGCCACTTTTTTGAGGTGTCCGTTCATTATTGTTACCCATTTTTTTTATTGGTTCTTTTATTTAGATGGTGTAATTTGGAGGGTTCTTCATATATTCTAGGTATTAATCCTCTGTTGGAGCTAGCAAAATTTTTACATGTTTGTAGGTTTTCTCTTCATTGTGTTGGTTGTTTCATTTACTGCACAGAAGCTTTTTAATTTGATATAATCCCATTCATTGATTCTTGATGTTATTTCTTGTGCAGTTTGGGTTCTGTTCAGAAAGTCCTTGCCTTCCTATGTCTTTAAGAGTTTTACCTGCTGATGGGGCATATGGGCCACTTCCAAGATATAGATAGCTATTGAGAATTGTGCTGTAATAAACATGGGTATGCATGTAGCACTGCAATATGATGTCTTTAATCTTTTTGGAAAGACATCTAGAAGAGGAGTATTTTTTCTTCCAGAAAATTGTGTCTGTCTTAACATTTAGATTTTTTAAATCTATTTTTATTTTAGTTTAGTACACTGCGAGTGATACAGGTTTAGATTCAATCTTCTACATGTTTATAGCCAGTTTTTCCAGCACAATTTGCCAAAGAGGTAAGACTATCTTTTCTAAAGCATATATTTGTTTGTTTTTGTCCCTTTGTCAAAGATCACATAGTTGTAAGTACCTAGGGTTGTTTCTGGTGAAAGCCATCTTTTATTCTTTTGCTACTCACGTATATTTTTGTGCCAGTACCTTGCTTTTCAAAGTTGTACTATAGCTTTGTAATACAATTTGAAATACAGGATTGTGATGCTTCTGGCTTTGCTCTTATAGACCAGAATTGTTTTTGCTATTCCTTTTTTTTCTGGTTCCATATGAATTTCAGGATTGTTTTATCTAGGTCTGTAAGGAATGCTGTTGATATTTTGTTTGGTACTGCATTAAATGTATTTCGGTTTTGAAGCTATAATCATTCTAATAGTATTACTTCTGCCTAGGCAAGCACAGGGGGATAGGTTTCTGTTTTCTGATGTCCTTTTTCATGTTTTGTTTTGTTTTGTTTTGTTTTGTTTTGTTTTGAGACAGGATTTCGTTCTGTAGTTCAGGCTGACCTTGAACTCACAGGCAAGCTTCAAACTTGCAGCAATCCTCCTGCTTCAGCCTCCCAAGTGCTGGGATTATAGGTATTTACCACCATGCCCGGCTTCTCTTTCATCTCCCTTTAGAGAATACTATAGTTTTTGTTATAGAGGTTTTTCACTTCTTTTGTTAATTACTACGTATTTAATTTTGTTGTAACTATTGCGAGTGGTATGTTTTCTTATTTCATTCTTTGTGGTTTCATTCTCAGGAATGCTGTTGATTTTTGTGTGTTGAGTTTGTATCCTACTTTGCTGAATGTGTTTAATTTGTTATAGGAATCTTTAGTGAAAGCTTTGTCATCTATGTAAAGGATTGTTTCTTTTGTGAATGATACTTTTTGCCTCTTCCTTTCCTGTATTGTATTCATTTTATTACTTTTTCTTGCCTGATTCGTCTGGTTAAAATTTTAAGTACAGTAGACATCTTTGTCTTCTTTGTGAAAGCTCTCAGTTTTGCCACATTTAATATAATGTTGGTGATAGGTTTGTCATAAATGGCTTTTACCAGAATGAGATAAGGTCCCTTAGTACCTGTTTTCTTCAAGGCTTTCCACATGAACAGATGTTGATCTTTGTTAAAGGCTTTTTCTTTGTGTATTGCTGCCTACATTTTCAATAGAATTTTATTTTAATCTTCTGGATTTCTGTTTGGAACTTTTTCAGGGATTCATAGTTTTCTGCCAGACCTTATATATCATTTTGCTTATGTCAGCTAAGTTTTTCTTACTATTTTCTGTAAGTTCATTAATTATGTTTTTATTAGCCACTTAACGTTTAGCCTGAGAGTCACTTGGGCAGCGCATCTGTTTACATACGGGACTATCTCAAGCATCGCTAGAGTGGATATCATTTCAAGCAGTTGGTTCTTGTACTGAATAAATCTGATAAAATTGTTGTTTTTATAGTTCCTTTTGTTTTATAAAAATTAATGCAGAAGCTTTGGTCATCTTGTATTTAAATAATTGGCCTGGTAAGTGGTTAGGTCTGCTATCTGTTCAGTGACAACATACCTTGGATGTCCCTGGAACCTTGTCTTTTTTTCCCCCTGTTGTATTGTATAATTCCTGTGTTTGGCTTTTTACTCCCTGCCCATCAATGCTCCGTGGATGAGCTTTGAGTAGTTGGGAACTTAAGGGTGTATTCTTGCCTTGTTTTCTCATGTTTCTGTTTTTGTTTATGTGCATGCACTGAGGGTTTTGAGTGAATTATAGTTAACAGGCTTTGTTTCTATTATGGGAATCTCTTTAATTAGTATCTGCTTTCCAGTGACGAACTGTTGGTGTGAGTCCTTTGCCTCTGTCCTGAGGTCTGACCACTTGTATTAATTTGGGAAGAGGAGTATGCAGTGTAATTTTCCCAGGTTCCTGTTCTCTGGAAATGAGCCACAGTATTCTTGATGACATAATGACAAACTAGATACTGGCATACAGTAAAAACCAGTTGATAGCAGCAACTGGGACTAGCAATGAAATCAGCACTGAAGGAGTCAAAGACAAACTGGTATTGATGTACCTTAAGAACCAGTAAAAGCTGCCATCGTACCACCCTTAACCTCTTAAAAGAGCTCTATAATTATAATATAGACACAAAGACAAATCAAATACTGACATATAGTAAATATCTTTGGAATACAAAACCTATACTATCATCAATGATAGAAAATAATAGCATAGAGTCAACTAAATATCTAAAAATGATAAAATAATATTAGCTCTAGTAAGGATGGAATGACATGGAGAAGTGGGGAAAAAAAGTAAAATTTCAAAAATAGGAAGATGAGAAAGAGGAGAGTAAGATAAAGGATCATACAAAGGGGTAAAAGAAAATAAAATGAGATCAAAGTAATAGCAAACAACAAACTAGAAAAAAAAAAAAGACCAAAAGAAAAAGAAGAAGGGGAAAGAAAAGACTCTTAAGATTCCCCTACAACCAGTGAAGAATTAGAGAAATGATTCCCAAAACATTCCTCTGTGTTTTTGAGTGAGTGGTTTCTTTGCAGGGTCTGTATATAGACCCTGTATTAGAATCCACCGGATATTGGGTAGGGGTAATGTACTACTGAGCCTGATTTTGTTTCCACATTCACATTTTTGTGCATGAGTGCTGAACTGTGCCCCTTCATTCCTGCTGCATATGGTTTGTTAATGGTTTCTATGATAGGGCTATAATCACTTCAGGTCCTCCCAATTTCCATGGCCTTCTGTGTGCCACAAGTTATGGCTTTTTTTCTGCCTAGCTTTATAGCCTGTAGCTTTTAGAGGTGCCTCTTCTGCTCCAGAGATCCCTCTGTTTGTATGCTACACACTGACAACCGTCCAACCCAAAGTATGTGCCTGAACACATTGGCAGATATTGAAAGCTAACAGGCCATTGAGTGCTTGTGTTAGATCTAGGCAGCAGGGTGGTGGGTCACACAGTCTCCTGGACTTAATGCCAAAGCTTTTAAACACAGGTCCCCCCACCCTCTGAAAGTCACACACATTTGGTCTGACTTCCTGCTATGTGTGCTGTAACTCCGTGTTATGCCTGGCCTGAGCTTAAACATCAGAGGTCTAGGTCTTATGTAGTCAGTGCCCTCTCCATGACTGTCTCTTGCAGCTTTTTTTCACCTGGTCACTGTAGTGGAATGACCCCCAAAGCCCTAAAATATAGTTGCTCTGTAACTCAGTCTTTAACCACTCATCAAATAGCTCCTAATTAAAAACTTTCAAATACAGCAAGGGCTACTCTGGGGTACTTCTCTAATTCCAGCATGCCATGAAGAGTGAACTCAAATGCTGTTTTTTAAGTTTACAATAACCGTGGGCTTTGCTTGTGGCTAGTGCTGCTGGTCCTTGTATCTCCCTGGAGCTGCAACCCTGTCAGTGCCAACCTTGTGTTATTAGAGACAGATCACCCTCCCTCAGAGGCACAGTTAGCTTTCTAGAGTGCTTCATTCTATTTTCTGCATTGTGCCCGATTTTACACTTTCTCTATAGTTTCTACTTCTCTTGTCAGCACCTTTCCAAATCCCAGAGATATACATCTTCCCCACCCTGCCCAAATTACTCTTTTGCCTAGTGTCTTGATTTCAGGTCCTGGAGAGGCTGTATTTTGCTTCCAGTCTTTACTCTGCCACTTATAAATATGGATTTCGAGTCTATGTTTTTTTCTTTTTTAACAAAGCATTTTTATAAACAAATTGCTAGATTCCAGGTACTTGTAACTAAGACAATGGTGTGTTGGTGAATTTTTCTCTTAAAGATTTCCTTTATATCTTGCATTATACTTTGTTTATAATCATGTGTGGGTAGAATTCTAGGAGAATAATAATGGGCTTAACCCAGAAGTTATAGAATCAGTGTGGTAAGACAGGAACCAAGTGAGAGTTTTTCCTTTCAAGTACGCTGATGCGTAGTTTGCACAGGAATGTTTAAAGATGAGCCTAATGCGTTACTCTGAGAGACCATTGAAGCTTGCCCCTGGTAATTTCCAATGGCTATAGCGGAAAGTCACCTAGATGAACATCTGTTCCTCCTTTCTAGAAGTTACTGACAGCTGGAGGGAGTGGAGCGGGTAGCTTCTCCATGACCTCCCATGATCTACCTTGCAAAGTTTTTGCTTTGATTTGAATAGCATCTCACGTTTATTTTTGGCTTACTAAGCCCATATTAGTTAAAGTATGTTCAGGATCAATTTGGGGACTATAGAGTTTATTTTTTAAATTATTACTGCTTAATTAGATTTCAAAAGGTTTGAGTCCAAGTAATTAGTTTTTGTCTATGTTTTACAATTAATTGTTATGATAATAGTAATATTTTTTAATGAAGGCTGTGCTATCAGTCATATGTTTTTGTGACTATATTAGCCATATCATTACTTAAATCGTGTTTTTGAGCATAATAAATTATATTTATTAAGGCTTATGCAAAGAGGTTATACTATGTGTTTTAGGGTCCAACTCCCAATGTGAAATCCAAAGTAAGAGAATTCTTCTTATAATTCTTGTGACTTAAAATTTTGGGCACATAACCTGCCATAAACCAGTTGGATATGTCAGCATAAGACTGTGGATGTGGAAAAAGTGATGCAAGGAAATGTGAGTCAATTGTCTCATACTAACATACACTAGCAGTGGCAGTTGTAACTGTTATGGCATGCATGTAGATATCCACCCCAAAGCCTCACATGGTTGTAGGTGGGGCTTTTTGGAGGTCGCTGGATGATACTGGGATCAAGGATGTGATGCTATGTTAAGGATGCCCCACCATGGATTTGAGTGCTACTCACCCTAACGGTAGCTTAGATAAAATAGAAGGGACAGAAAGAGGCTTGCTGTCATTACTGCTTGTTGCTTTCTGCTCTTAAGTGCCTTGCTGGTTTGCTGCTTTCTTCCAGCCAAGAATTGTTTCTCCTCTGCATTGCTCTGTGCCGTGCCACCCTGCCTTGGAGCCTATCGGCTGTGAACTGAAGCCTCTGCAAACTGGGCTTCAGTGAACTTTTCCTCCTTGTACTTTGGGTATAGGGTATAAGGGAGGATCTTTCCTTGTGAAGTGCTGCCTGCTACCCTCTGCCTTCTGCCTGCTCTTTGCCATGAACTGTTTCTCCTTGTGCCATGCCACACTGCCATGGAGCCAGTTGACTGTGAACTGAAACCTCTATAACTGTGAGCCAAATAAACCTTTACTCCTTTAACTTTGGGTGTCAGACATTTTATCTCAGCAACAAAAAAAGGAACAAAGACAGTAACCTATTCTTAGCAGAGGTTTCCTGAGGTACTTTTTTTTTTTTAAATATGATTTTGGCTGGACTTGTTGGCACACAACTGTATATTCAGATCTCTGGTGTGGGGGTAGGGCACTGAGGCAGAACCATCACAGGTTTGAGCATAGCCTGGATCTGTAATTTAGCACAGATCCTAGTTCAAAATAAAAAATAAAGGAAGGACTGGGAATGTAGCTTGGTATGAAGGTTCTGTGTTCAGTCCCCAGTTCTGAAAGAGAGAAAAAAAGTAGAATGGTTGTGTTTCTAATTTTGATTTTCTAGACTTTTTTAGTTGTAACTTGTCCAAATATTATAGGCGTCATTATTTTTGTTTGCTGAGTCTTTTTTTTTCTTAAGTTAACCAGAAGTTACTTACACTTTTTGTGACCGAGAACTCTTGAGTAGTAAGTACAATTAGTCTTGTGAAAGTTGGTCTTAATCCCTAGCTGTTTGGAAATAGATAATATTTTTTGATAGCCACAGTTGTCCAAACCTTGAATTTCAATTAACACTATAAACGAACTTACTATGTCATGATATTAGAAGAGAACAATAATGAAAATATAGAGTAGTAAATATTATTTATATCTTCAGCAAAATAAAAAATGTGATTTAAGATATGATTTGTTTATATTTACTATGAAAAGATATAGTTTGTATTAGTCATGTATTTCTGATCTTCTGAAGAACATCCCTTAATTATCCTTTTAAGAATCTATCCCTTTGTACTCTTAGAATAAGGCCAAACCTACCAACTCAAATTTGTGAAATCATATGAGGATACTTTGGCTGAAAGTTAGATGTGGCAACTTCAAGCACTGAAGCTCTATATGTCACATGGAACCTAAGGAGAAAGACCACATATCAGAAAGTAGAAATAAGACAACTAATAAAAAGACAGAAACTAAGTCATAATGTGTTTTGAGGCCTAAACCCAGCTATGCCTGAAACCATTTTTACTACTTCATTTCCAGTTCTATAACCCAAGAGACTGCCTTTTTGCTTATGTCAGTTTAGATCATATATTTTTGTGATTGACAACTAAGTCCTATATCTTTGAAATGTAAATGCTAAATCATATTGGATTGGGATCATAATATGATCTGTCACATTTTTAAGACTACTACATTTGTAGGATTACTTTGTATTCATATTTTAGTTATATACAACTTTTGTAACTGAAATCAACTAGTATTTGCAAGTGACTTACTAATTTAGAAAGAAAGTGAAAACTTAAACATTAAGTTTTATCAAATTTGAAATAGATGCATTTTCACTTCTGTTTTAAGTCCATAAGTGGGTAAATAAAAATTTAAAAGTAATACTTAAGTCATATAAAATATGTATTTTAAGCAATTAAATATTATAAGCATTTTGGTGAATTCATATTTGATTTGTAATAAGTACTTCTCTATACTTTATGCTCTATTGTTGCCTTAAAACTTTCAGTAGTTTTGATATTGAAACATTGTGTTTTCTATCACACATCCTGGATGAAGAATTTATGGATGAGAATTCATGCCAATTTTAGATTTTTGTATGTGGATATTATTAAGGAAAAAATTATCCTACTAATTTTAACTGCCCAAAACTTATTCCATATTTCTGTGTTTACCCTTTGCTAGTTATCAATTTGAAATTGAAATCCCATCTCTTCATTACTCTTTTTTGCTTGTAGCACATATATGGTATTGCAGCAAAACACTTCCTGCTGACCTTGGGAGATTTCTAAGAGTAAATTCTTAGAAACTTGCAGTAGGATTCTTTTGAATGTTTGCATCAGATATCCCAAACAAATTAACTTAATCAAATTATGAAATTTATTGTCTTACATAGCTATGATGACAGAAGAGGTGAATCTTTAGCCTGCTTTTGCACAATCCAGGGATTCAAATATCACTGTTTCTTCATTCTTTGGTTTTTACTTTCCTGTGTTGGCTTTATTCTCTGGTACAAGGTTGCTTCATAAACTGCATATGTGCAGATATACATCATCCCCATCCCAGATTTCAAATAAATGAATGAATATAGTTTTCTCTCACTGGCAAGAGAGTTTCTCTGGGAAGAGAAAAATCCTCATCCCAGATTTCAAATAAATGAATCAATATAGTTCTCTCCCTGGCAAGAGAGTTTCTGCGGGAAGAGAAAAACTATAGTAACCCAACAGTGATTGACCCTGTTTGGTTCCCTTGACTCCTGCAGTTTGGGGAAGGAGGGCCATGTGATCATGGCTCTTTCACAGTCATTTGAATGGAGTAGAGATATTTTCAAAAAGGAAAGATGCCAGTTCATGTGCTTTCTTAAGGAAGACTAACTCCCATTATAAGCTAGTTTGCTGACTTTTACTTCATATTATGCTTTGATTGAATTCAATTATCTCCTTTTAAAAAGAAGATACTATTTCTGTCAGGATTGAGTCATTTATATGCAATGTAAATTAGGTCAGGCTGGTTTCTCTTAATACGTACCTGTGAACATTTTTACTGAAGGATTGGGAATTTTGGCTGTCAAAGGGACAGTAAGTATTTTGAAGTTTAAGAATGTAGCAAAGTGGTAAAAAGCATGAATTTTTTTTACCACTTATTATCTTTATGACTTGAAATTAAGCAAGTCACTTAAATTTTTAAATACTGATTTTAAACTTATTAAATGAAAATAATGCTTGTCTTATGCTTAAGAAAATTAAGTGAAATATGTAAAACATTTATCATGAACTTAGCACATAATGGGTGATTAGTAGGTGATAACTGATATTATTACTCATAATAGTAATCATAAACTCTGTCCTTTTTCTCCTCCTGTTCCCAAATGGCCCCTAATTACATAGAATTAAAAGTTCAAAATGTTTCTGTGGTTTAGCTACATTAAGGCTTACATCAAATTTTATAAACCAGGTCAGAACTATTACTTCTGTTCTAAACATCGATTCTAAAAGGAAATGGGTTTCAAAATTCTTCAACTGAGGAAAATACATTTTGTGACACAATTCATTCTTCAATAAGATATGCCTGTGCATTATTTTTTTATTGTATTAGAGTTGTTCATTTTAAGAGGGGCAACAGTCAAGCAGTGAAGGATCAGAATCTGTTTAATAAAATGGTAGAATTAAAGTATATTCTAACAATATACAAGTGTTCTTTCAGAGAGACTGCTGAGTGCCACAAAAAGTATCATAATCCTGTGGCTTCCATTGGGGACAGTTTGATTTGGACTAATTAAACTACAAATGACATTCAGACCTTCAAGTTGTTTTTTTTTTTCTTAATTGTTTAAGACTTTACTTTAAAAGTGTTGTCACAAATTTTGACATTTTTAAGTGGTGGGCTGACTGACTCAATATTAGGAAATGTTGTTATGGTAAGCAGGCAGAGAATTCTCCTGAACTTAAGTCTATTCATTGTCATGAAATCAGTAAAAGGCATACAGGTATGTCAGATTAAGTGTACATAGTCACAGTAAGTAGGGGTGGTCAAGTGGATTCTCTGTCCATAGTTGTATTAATGCACAGTATATATTAATACTATAGAAACTATTCATATTCTGTGAGTTTTGAGTAATTTTATTGATATATATTTGAAAATTATTTACCACTTTCAACTGTTTTATTATCAATGAGAATAAATATATGGATAAAATAATCTTAGCTATCCAATGAAAATGATGACTTTGTATTGTAAAAAAATATTCAGTAACCAGATCTGTTAACATTGCTATGCCTGATTTGGTTAGTATAAGTGATTCTTATATTAATGAATCATGGTTTTAAAATTGATATTGTATTAGCTCATTTTTAAGAAAAAAATTTTACTATTGTCATAGATAGTATAAGTTTACATTTAAACATTCCTCATGTTCTTCACAGAAATGCTAAATATGTATTCATGATTAGCTTGTTACAATTGCTATATTCTAAATGATAGATCTTTATTTTTACTTAGAAACATAACATAATGCTAATTTTCAAATTTATTGAGGAGAACTGGACAAAATCTAACAAATAATGGATATTATTTTAATGTGACAAGTGATTTACTAAGTAAAGCTTAGAATCTTTGGTATATTTGTATTCCTACTTTAGTATGTTTACATAAAAATGACTTGATAATTGTTGTATATCAAAAGTATATGATCAAGAAAACAATGGTTTTTCTGTCAAAGAAATATCTTTCAAATATTTTCTGTAATAAATACTTTGGACTTTTTTTTAATGTGGGTTGTTTTTCACATTTTGCATAGTCTAGGCATTTTTCATAGTCACAGCCATCCAGTTTTCAGTTTTAGAAGAGTTCATTTCATTCATACCTCCACTTGACGGTATAGTACTTTGAAGTTGTAAATGCCTAAGGCAACATTTTTTACTTTCCAAAATATCTATTTCATACAAGCAGTACATCAAATTATACTAATATTAAAATATTTTGTGCCAATAACAATTATAAGTAGAGGTGAAGGAATTTTATTTTTATACAAATGGAAAATTTGTGGAAGAACTCTGATACTTTGTCTTTTCCAAAGTTCAGTAAAATGCAAATTACTGTAATTTTCCCCATTTAAAAAGCCAATTGCCCTCTGAGTAGAATCCAGTTCCGTTACAGAGTACAAGGAAAATGACTGACTTGGGTCATGTGAGTAGCTGCAGAGATTCAATCGAAACGCTAAGCCCTGAGATTCTTAAGTTAATTCAGCCCAGAGCTATGTATGTTTGCCTTAGGGTTATGGACACAGAAGACTTGACAACCAAAGATATGAAGAGTACCACTTCTTTCCTCACTCTCGCCTCTTTCTTACACATACGTACACAGTCATTCTGATACATACACACCCTGTCACATAGAGCACTCTTTTCTCATATTTGACTTTCAGTCCATAAACCCTCTTTCAGCTTAATTATATTTCCTATTCAGAGCATCTCAATGGACTCTGTCTCCTAATCTACTCTGCCTGTGTTTCTTTTTGTTAGTGTATCAAGGCCAAGATGGTCATTTTTGTTTGTGTGGAAAGATAGCTGCTGTAATGTTTGTCACCTGATGCAGAGTTTGCAAACAGAAACAAAATTTTGCCAGACGCTTCTGTTTGTGAACCAAATTATCTGCAAATAAAAGCATTTATGAAATGAGGTACCGTATGAACAGAGTCCACCAAAAATATATATATATACACATTTCAGGAAAGGAAAAATAGTATGAGTTTTCAATGGATAGTGTTACCCTTATATGGGGGACCTTAAAGGGTGTCATATATTGCAAAAAACCTGCTACACTGCCTGCCCTTAGACACAAAATTGAAAATGCATATGCAGCAACGTCGTTGACCAAGATTAGCCAAGTTTCAATTTTCTGTATTGATAAATGTCTGGAAGCAAATGGCCACCACTTTAAACACTTCTTGTAATAGTAGAGGCCACAGAGGTAACGCATATTAATCTCATGATGTCTCAATAAATTTAGCGTCTCTGGACTTGGTATCAAATGCCTATCATCTCAGCACTTAGGAGGCTGAGCAGGAAGATTGAGACCAGCCTGGGTGACATAGTGAGTTCAAGGCTAGACTGAACTACATACACAATGAGACTCTGCCTCAGTGGAAAAACAAAAACACAAAATAAAAAGCCAATATATTTACTATTAAAATATTAATACAAAATTTTCTAGGCTAAAGTATGTATACATTTTTTGGCAGACTCTGTATCTGTTGTTCAACTTTAATGTACAAGCATAATATATTCCAGAAACATTCTTGTAATCTAATGTACTTACATATCAAAACAGTTTCCCACAGAGAATAATGAAAATTGAGATGATTCACTCCACAACCCCAAAATATTCATATAAAAAGATTACAATACTGTAATATAAAGACAATAAAAATATACAGAAAAATAAATTAACCTGCACTTACCTTTGAAAATCTTCATAGCTGATAAGAGGGAGATGAGAGAGGAGGGTTACTGTGTAGGACAACTTTCACTACCAAGAGTGGAATCACTGCTTTTTGTTCAATAGAATCCTTTTCTTTTGGTGCAGTTTTAGCAATCAGCCTCTCCGAAGACATTTGCTTTTGTCTCCTTTGGAGGATTTCATGAAAATGTGACGTTGCATTGTTGTTGAACCACTTCACTGCTTGCACTGCTACAGGCTTATTTGGATGGTACTTTCTACAGAATTTTCCAGTTTCCCACATTTTACACACCTCCCTAATCTCATTTGAACTGAGCAATTCCCCTGTTTTTTCTCCTCTTCCTCTGCTGGAGAGATCTCCAAAACCTCTTTCTGTTGGGAGATGATTACCCATAGTCCCTCAGCAAGAGAGAAGAGAACTATTTGCTCAATAATGATCAAGTGACATTTGGCATCATGTATTGTTGGTATTGCAAGATATCACTCATTTATCAAGTTTCATTTGCTGATCTTATGGAACACTCATGGAACAAAATTGTAATCCAAGGTTTCATTCTTTATATGTATGTACTTATATATCACATACATATCATATATATTATATATATGTCTCAACATATATATGATGTCTACAAATATCTCACACTTAATTTATTTTTTTAAACTTAAAGTTACATTTTCATAGCAAGTTATCCACAGCAGTGTCCATTGCTACCTTTTAAAGAGGAATACTTTAATATTAGTCATGGCTTCAGTGAAAAGGAGAAACATAGAGCACAAGTTTATGTTTTTAAAGTGAAAAGTAATAAAAATAATAAAACAGTTACAAAACAGGTTGGGAGAGTTACAATAATTAGTATATTGTATATTGTTGGCGTCATAGTATTTATTCAGAGTATAAGATATAAGCATGGTATCTGGTCCAAGTAATATTAGTATAAATTTTCTTTTCAATGAACTAAGGAAAACTAGCTGTATAACTGTCTTAACTTTGTGTCTAAATATATATTTTTTCTTTTTCCTTTTCTCCCCGTCACAGTTTGTCTTTTCTTTTGAACAGTTTCTTCCTATTCACAATATCTATTGTACATTTTGGATCTTGTTTACTCTTTCACTTTTTTACTCTAGGGAGACAATGTGGTGTTTTCACATGATTTATTTCAGTTATGAGTATGGTCTGAAATTGCATCCATTTACTTATAAAAGTCTCAAGTTTATCTTTCTTTAAGGCTGAGCAGTATTCATATATATAAAACACATCCTTTTATCCATTCCTCAGTTGATGAGCATTTGGGTTGTTTCCAAAATTTAGCTATTACAAATTGTACTGCTATAAACATCGGTCTGGGGATTTAGCTCAGTGGCTTAAGTACCTGTCTGGTAAGTGCAAGGTCATGAGTTCAATCCCTAGTACCCCCCCCAAAAAAAAAAAAAACATGGATGCACATATATCACCGTGGCATGATGTTTTTAATTCTTCTGGGAAGGTACTCAGAAGAGGAATAATAACTGGATAGAATGGAACCTCTCGTCTTAGTTTTTAAAGGAATCTCCACACTGGTTTCCACAGTGGTTGCACCGGTCTGCACTCCCACTAGCTGTGGAGAAGGGTTCCTTTTTCCTCACAGTCTCACCAGCATTTCTTACTGGTTGTGTTTTGATGATAGCCATTTTTTTCTGGGGTGAAATGAATCTCAGTGTTGTTTTAATTTGCATCTCTAGAATGACCAGTGATATTGAACATATTTTCATGTATTTATCATTTGTGTTTCTTCCTCTGAGAAGTGTGTAATCATCTCAGGTGCCCATTTTTAAATTGGTTCTTTGAATTTGGGGAGTCTGTTTTTTTTCAATTCTTTATATGTTCTAGATATAAGTCCTTTGTCTAAGGGACAACTGGCTATATTTTTTTTTTCCACGTTGTGAGTTGTCTTTTCATTCTTGTGGTGATTTCTTTTGTTGTGCAAAAGTTTTTTAGTAAGGTGTGATCCTGGCCAGGGATTGAGCTCAGCAGCATAAGCACCTGCCTAGCAACTGCAGTTGCCAGTCCTCAGTAAAAAACAAGATACCATCTTTTAATTCTTTGTAATATTTCCCTTGAAGCCTGGGTTTTGTTCATAAACTCTCTGCCTGTAGTTATGTCTTTGAGATTTCTACCTGCTTTCTCTTCCAGTAAATTTAGTGTTTCTATTTTAATATTTAAATCTTTGATCCATTTTGACTTTAGTTGAGTGCTTGGTTATAAACATGGGTCTAGTTTTAATCTTGGCATGTAAAAAGCCAGTTTTTCCAGCACATTTATTAAAGAAACTCTTTCTTCCAGTGAACATATTTGGCTCCTTGGTCACAGATAATTTGGCAGTGTTTGGGGTTGTGTCTGCATCTTCCATTCTGTTCCACTGGTCCTCAGGTTTGGTTTTTTGGTTGGGTTTTTTTTTTGTTTGTTTTTTTGCCAATACTATGCTGATTTTGTTCCATAGCTTTGTAGTATAATGTAAGGTGCTGGATTGTGATGTCCTTTGACTTGCCTTAGTTGCCCAGAATTACTTTTGCTATTCTAAGTCTCTTCTGGTTTCACATGAATTTTAGGAATATTTTCTCTAGATCTGTGAGGTACGTAAATGGTATTTTGATTGGGATTGCATTAAATCTGTGTAGCAATTTTGGAATTATGGCCATTTTCCCTCTGTTGGTTCTTCCTATCCAAGAACAAGGGATAACTTTCCATTTTTTGATATCCTCTTCAGTCTTTTTTTTTTTTTTTGTACCAGGAATCAAACTTGCGTTTTTGTAGTTGCCAGGCACGCACTGTGCCACTGAGCTGTATCCCCAGCCTGATCTCCTTTTATAGTGTACTTTAATTTTCACTGTACAGATCTTTTTCATCCTTTGTGAGATTGATTCCTATTTTATTTTTTTAGATGCTGTTATGAAGGGTGTGCTTTCCCTAATGTCCCTCTCCTTAGGTTTTTTGCTTATGTACAGAAGTGCTATTGATTTTTTTCCCCCCAGTACCGGGGATCGAACTCCTGAACTTGTGCTTGCCAGGCAGGCACTTGTGCCACTGAGCTAAATCCCCAGCCTTGCTATTGATTTTTTGAGTGTTAACTTTGTATCCCTCTACACTGCTGACTTTGCATATTAAGTCAACAAGTCTTTTGGTGGAGTTTTTGGGTCTTCTGTATAGAGAGTATCATGTCATGTGCAAATAGTAATGTTAACTTCTTCCTTTCCTATCTTTATTTCTTTTATTTTCTTCACTTGTCTATTTGTTCTGGCTATTATTTCTAGAACTATATTGAATAGGAATGGTGATAAAGGGCACCCTTGTCTTGTTCTTGATTTTAGAGTGAAAGTTTTCAGTTAATGTTAAGTATAATGTTAGCTAATTGGTTTATCATAGATGGCTTTTATAAGATTGAGGTAAAGACCGTCTATTCCAGTTTTCTAGAGTTTTGTTTTTAAATCATGAATGAGTGTTGGACTTTGTCAAATTAATTTTCTACGTCTATTGAGATAATCATGTAATATGGTATATTTCATTTATTGATTTGCATATGCATCACTGGGATGAGTCTTACTTGGTGATGATCTATAATCTTCTTGATAATTTGCTGCATTCAGTTTGCTAGTATTTTATTAAGGATTTTTGCATCTGTGTTCATTAGGCAGATTGGCCTGTCATTTTCTTTTTCAGTTGCATTCTCTGGTTTTGTAATCAGGGTAATGCTTGCTTTCCGAAATGATTTTGGAAGTACTCCTTCCTTGTCAGTTTCTTTAGAGTTTCAGCTTTAGTGGCATAAATTCTTCTCTTGTGGAATTCAACTGTGAGTTCTTCAGGGCCTGGGCTTTACTTTGTCAGTAAATTTTTAATTTCATGTTCAATTTCATTGGCTAATATCAGGTCACTTAGATTTTTATATCTGCTTGGTTTAGTTTTGGTAATTTGATTGTGTCTAGGAATCTGTCCATATCTTCTGTGTTTTCCATCTTACTAGACTATAGGTTATCATAGTAGGTATTGATGATCTCCTGGATTTCTATGGGATCACTTGTGATTTCCCTGTTTTCATTCCTAATTACTCGAATTTATGTTTTTCCTTTCCTAATTTTGGTGACGTTAGCTAATGGTTTATCAGCTTTATTTATTCTTTTAATAAACCAACTTTTCAATTCATTGATTGTTTTGTTTTATGGGTCTCTCTTGCTCTTTATAATTTTCCCCCTTGTACCAGTTTTGGGTTTGATTTGTTCTTCTTTTTCTAGAAGTTTGAAGTTCAACATTAGGTTAATTGAGTTTGTCCTGTTTTCCTAATGTGTGAGTTCATCACTATAAATTTCCCTTGTAGGAATATTTTCATTGCGTCCCATATGTTGTATCAGTATTATTGTTTAATTGTATATATTGTTTAATTTCATCTTTAATTTCCTCTGTGACCCATTGGTTGCTCCAAAGAGTGTTGTTTAATTTCCATGTGTTAATGTAATTTTTGTGATTCCTTTTGTTGTTGATTTCCAGTTTCACTGTGCTATGGTCATGTTGTATGCATGGGATGATTTCAGTTCATCTGCATTTTAGTTAAACATGTTTTGCCACCTAAAATATGATCTCTGCATCTGAGAAGAATATGTATTTTGATGTTTTGGAGTGGAACACTCTATAGACATCTCTCAAGTCCATTTGTTCACATATTTGGTTTAATTTTAATATTTCTTTGTTGATTTTTTTTGTCTAGTTAATATATCCATTTGTGAGAGTGGGATATTTAGGTTCTCCAATACAGTTGTGTTAGTGTTTTTGTTTTTTGTGTGTCTGTTAATATTTGTTTTACGTAGTTGGGTGAACCTGTGTCTGGTGCATAAATATTTATAATTGTTATCACTTCTTAGAGTTTTCCTTTAACAAGTATGTATTGACCTTCTTTGTCTCTTTTGATCAATTTTGGCTTAATGTTTGCATTGTCTGCAATAGAAGAACTACTCCTGCACAGAGTTCCCATGGCATAGAAAACTGTTTTCCATCCTTTGACTTTTAGAAATCTTTTTGGATTAAATGTGTTTCTTGAAAGCAGCTTATAGTTGGATCTGCTTCTTGATCCATTCTGCCAGTCTGTTTCTTTTTATTGGTGAGTTGAGGCCATTTATTTATGTTGATGGTTATAACTGATACATATTGCCCTTTCTTTATCATGTTGTTTTCCTATTGTTTGTTTCTGTTTTTGTCCTCTGTTTAAGAGTTTGCCCTGCCTGGTGGCTTCTTTCTATTGGTGTTCATGTATTTGTGGTCTTCATCATCTCTTTCTGATATATCCTATATCTATTCTGTAGAGCTGATTTGGTGGTCCTAAATTTCTTCAGTTGTTATTTATCATAGAAGTGTCTTGTTTCTCCATCAGTTTTGAAAGATAGTTTCATGACATACATCAATTTAGGTTGAAGATTGTTTCCTTTAAGGCTTGTGATACCTCACTACAAACTTTCCTTGATCTGATGGTTTGTGCTGATAAATCTGCTGTGATTCTCAAAAGTGTGCTTTTCTTTATAAGTAATTTTAAAATTTTTTCTTCAGCTGCTTTTAATATTTTGTTCTGCTGAATTTCTAAAATCTTGATTATTATATTCCTTGATAGATTTATTTTGGTCGTGGCTATTTGGAATTCTGTATGCTTAATTTCTTTCTAAGTCAAATTCTTTATCTGTGTTTGAGAAGTATTCTGCTCTGCTTTCTGTGAAGAGATTTTTAATGACTATTGTGCTGTCTTCAGCTTTCTTACAGATTCCAGTCAGTCTTGTGTTATTCTCCTTTACTTTATTCTGTAGCTGTTGGATTTTTTTTGTGTGTGTGGTCTCTTGCTATTTTTAAAATATCTTTCTTTTTCTGGTTGCTAGTTATGTTCCTGTCTTCTAGATTTGATATTCTATCCTCACTTTCATTCAATGTGTTGTGTATACTTTCAGTGGCATTTCTAATCTCTTGCCTTTCTGTTTGGATGTTTAATTGATTCCATTTCTTGTCTCTGTTTGGCATTCATAGCTCCGTTGTTTTTCTGAGCTCTATTTGTTTGTCTTTGTCTGCTTTAATGTCTTTCATTTTGATTGTCACTTCTTTTTCCTCCTTGAGATTATTTTTTTGTATGACCTTTTCTGTTTGTTTTTTCATCCTTTAAGAGAGTTCCATTTATTGGCTTCTGATTTCCTCTTATCTCTTTGTGCTCTGGCTGGACTGGCCATTTAGGATTGCATTTTGCTTCTTTGTCTTGTCATTTTCTAATTTCTGTTGTATTTTGTTTTCTGTATTAATGCTTGGAGATTTCTTTTGTAAGATAGCCTTATCTCTGTTCCATGAGATGTCTTTTCAATGTAGGTTGTTCTTGGTCTTTATGTCTAATCCCAAAAACCTACCTTCCCAATATATTAAGATTGAGATGTTGCTGTCTGTTTGACTTAGGGCTCATTCCTTTGGTACTGGACTATGGTGATGGTTATGATTCCTTATAATTGCAGTTTTGTCATACACAGGGAGAAACTGGTTGTAGCATGCACAACTTGGTTAAAGTAGTTGAGCTGGTGATAAGAACAGACTGAAGTACAGCTTGACTACCGACAAACTGTGGTAACTATTAGGCTTATATCTATAATCATAGGAGGAAGCTCTACAGAAACATAATATAATCAAACTTATACCAGGAACTTGTATGCTATGATTTTCCACTTAGTATAGTGATTTCACCCTGTTGTGGGTGTTTCAAGAGGATAGGGGTAGGATGGAGAGATGAATGAAGTTAAGTGTATTAAGAACAAGGTTGGAGGGCACAGGACGATCATCCAGATTTTGGGTAAATGTAGGACCCAGGAGGGAAGCATTGAAAGGAAGACCTACAAGTTTTGAAGTGAACCAGAGAGACATTGAAAGTATTATTAAGTCAAATGATATAGTTGATATAAGAGAGGAAGAGGACTAGTAGAATAAAACAGAAAGAAAGATTAGAGATCACCTGTTGGCTCATATTGCTACTGTTCCTTGAGACATATCCACACCTCTAGTTCTGCCAGTCCACCATGTGCACTTTAGCCAGGATCCTGCTGTGTCATGGGTGTTTCTGAAGGTCTTTGGGCCCTGAGTCCCACCAGCAGAGGAAGTAGGGACAGATCTCAGAATTCTCTCAACCATGCTGTCCCAGGTCAATGGAGGAAGGGAGGAGCCAAACTCATACTCCTCTCACTAGCTGATGTGTCCTGGGTCAGTGAAGAAAGGGAAAACCAATGTAATTTTTAAATGTATTTTTTCCTTTGTAGCTAGAAATGCATATTTCTAGTTGATATTCATCCTTGAAAGCCAATCTCTTAACTTTGATACCATAAAAAATTTCTAATACTCTACTGACGTAATTGGTTGCTATGGAAATCATTTCTTTACAAACTTAAAATTTTTTATTTAAAACTACAGATTATATATTAATATTTAATGGAGTAGCATCAGGCTCACACCAAACTAAAGGGAGAATGTGGAGAATTTCCTTATGTGCTCTTCCGCTGCATATTCATAACCTCCTCTGACAGGTTGTATTCTTAGTCTAAAAATCCAAAATACAAAACATTCTTAGAGTCAAACTGATGCCATAATGTAAAATCCTACACCTGACCTCATGTGATGGTCAGTCAAATTGGGTATAAAAAATATTATAAAACATTACCTCCGGGCTATGCATAAATAATGCATATACATAAAAGTGTTTTGTTTTTAGACTTGAGTCTCTTCCCAAGATCGGTTCCCCCAATATATATGCACACACACACACACACCACACATAGCCCCAAATAGGATCCAGACATGGTGAATAACACATCTTAACTTGTGTCAGTATCTCCTACCACAGTGTATTTATCATAACAGACAAAATTTCTTTTGAAAATCATCACCCAAAACCATATGTTATTTTAGGATTCACTCTTTTGGTATTGTACATTTATAGATTTTTAAAATAAACCTTTTTAAAGAGAGGGGAAAAACAAAACAAAAAAGGGTAGAAACAGTACAAAATTTAAAAAAAAAACAGTAAGAAATCACTAATTGATACATTACATATTGTCTTCTTGGATATAGTTGTTCAAGTTACAGAATTAAAGCATACAAAGTGGACATTCAAACAGTGAGGCTGCAAACAGTTCTGTTCACCGGTCCAACAAAAACTTAGCAACATGGTTATCGATCCTATACATTTAAATATACATACAGTTATATCCTTTAGAGCACTTTCTTTTCCTCCTTTTGCTTTTTAAGTCCATTATCTGTTTAGTTATTCATGTTTCAGGTTGCTCAGTACCTTGCTGATCTGTTTTGTTGTTGTTATTTACTTTTTAAAATTTTTTCTTATATTTTATTTATTTATTTATTTATTTATTTATTTATTTTATTGTGAAGGTAGTAAAATACAGCAGAACAAGACAGGATAAAGCCAATTGAGGCAGTGCAGTGAAATTGCTACAGAACCTCACAGCAGGTTATTGGGATAATAGCACTAGGTATAATAGTATATCTGGTTTTCTTCACAATAGTTGTTCCTTCAATCAGGTAGAGCAATATCGAAGGAAATACCGAAATTATAAAAACAGAATATTCACTAGAGCAACCGTTGATCATAACAGAGCAAAACAGAGATAAAATTATTTGCCCTCAAAGAGATGGCAGAAGAAAATCCCCCTTATTTGCTATATTGCATATAGTCAAACTTGCAAGAGATACTCAGATCTCTGGCTCTCACTTGCTAGTGGGGGAGTGGGGTGAGTGAGATGGATGTTTGATTCTTAGCCTGTGCACCGGTGCTACAGCCACCCACCAGAGCAGCAAGCTGGCTGCCTGTTTTCCCAGCACCCCAAGTTCCACCATGGCACGGATCTCAGGAAATGCTGATATGGTTCTTGACCTGGGGTGGCTGTGGCTTGGGAGGCCACAGCCCTTTACCAGACCGGCGTGCTGACTACTGCCTCCATTTATAGATTTTATACAAGTGTGTAATAAAACATCCAATATTATAGTATCATATAGCATATTTTTATGTCCCTAAAAATTCTGTGTTCTTTTTTATCTTTCTCAGAGTATCATGCAGTAACATTTTAATATTGTTTTATGTCAGTGAATGGTGTACATTTAATGATTTATTTGTACCTTGACAGCTCATTTTTAGTATCAAATAATATTCTATCTGAATGTACAACAATTTATTCTTTTACTTGCTGAAGACTCCTGAGTGCTTCAGAGTTTTGACAATTATGAATAAAGCTGTTGTAATCTTCCATGTGCAGATTTTTATATGGATATAATTTTCAACTCCTTCGGGTAAATATGAAGCAGGAACATTGCTGAATCTTACAATAATGGTATATTTAATTTTTTTTTAGAAATTTCCAAAATAAATCCTGAAGTAGCAGTACCATCTTACATTGCTACTAAAAATGAATGATGATGTCTGTTGTTCCATATCTCACCAGCTTTGGTCTTGTCAGTCTTGGATTTTGGCTATTCTAATAAGTGGGTTTGGCTATTCTAATAAGTTTCTTATTTTCATTCTCATTTTCCTGGTAACACATGAGGTGGAACATCTTTCATATATTTATTTTTCATTTGTATATCTTTTTTGGTGAAGTAGCTGTAAAATGTTTAGTCTGTTTTTCAAATGGATTGTTTATCTTTTTGAGTTTTAAGTGTTCTTTGTGTATTTTATTTTGTTTTATTTTGGTACTGGGATCGAACTCACAACCTGCCAGAGGATGCTTATGCCACTGAGCTAAATGGCCAGCCTTTTTGTGTATTTTAGATACTAATCTTTCTCAGAAGTGTCTGTTGCAAATTAATTTCTTAGTCATTTTTGTCTTCTCATTTTATTTTTCTAACAATGTCTTGCACAGAGGAGAATATTCAAATTTAATAAAGTCCAACTCATTTGTTTCTTTCATGAATCATGGCTTTGATGTTGTATTTAAACAGTTTTTGCCATCCCCATGGTTATCTAGAGTTTCTCCTATTTTGTAGAGGCTCTATAGTTTTGCATTTTACATTTAGGACTGTGATTTCTTTTAAGACAACTTGTGAGAAATATAAGGTCTATAAAGATTCGTTTTTCTCTGTGAATATCCACTTCTATCTCATTTTAAGAGACCATCTTACCTCTGTGCATTACTGTTGTTCCTGTATCTAAGATGGATTGATTTTATTTATATGGCATTGTATTTGAAACTTTCTATTCTGTTTCATTTATCTATGGTCATGCTTTCATTAATAATGGATTTATGTTTTCAGAAATACTGTGTTAGGTGATTTTGTCTTTGTACAAACATCATAGTGTATCCTCATACAAGCCTAGGTGGTATAGGTCAGTCACTTGATATGGCCTCTTGATTCACTCGTTAAATGTAGTAACCATGACATATATGGGGCTGCTGCCCAATTAATGTATTATATTTTTAATAGTACATTCTTTTCAGAATACTGTGTAACAGTGAAAAGTGAAGCATAGTGAAGAGTAAAACTAGTAACAGTTATCATCATGAATTACTATGTATTACACATAATTATTTCTGCTGTGCTTTTTTAAGACTAAAAGTTCAGGAGGTTGTTTTTATCCCTGTATTACCATAAAGTGATGTATTGCTCTAAAATATTACAATTACAGTGATACCTTGGTTCACAAACTTAATTCATTCCATGATTCTGGAAAAGATGGCCATGGTTGTTTTTGTCACCTGATGCAGAGTTCATAAACAATAACAAAAATTTGCCAGATGTTTCTCATTGCAAATGAAATTGTTCATCATTAACAAGAGCAATTAGACAAGAGAAAGAAATAAAAGGAATAAGAATAGGAAAGGAAGAATTTAAATTATCAGTGGTTGTGCATGACATGATATTCTACATAGAGGATTCCATAAATTCCACCAAAAGACTTCTAGATTTCATAACCAATTTTAGTAGTGTAGCTGGATACAAAATTAGAATTCAGATAAGGACAGCATTCCTGTACATGGATAACAAACTCACTGAGAAATTAGGGAAAGCACACCTTTCACAATAGAATTCAAAAATATTAAACATTTAAGAATCAATGTAAAGAAGGTGGTAAAACCCTTTACATTGGTAACTACAGTACTCCAAAGAAGGAAATTGAAAAGGATACGAGAAAATGGAAAGATATCCCTTGTTCTTGGGTAGCCAGAACCAACATACAGGAAATGGCCATACTTCCAAAACTGTCATACAGATTTAATTCAATCTCAATCAAAATATCAGTAGCATACCTTACAGAATAAGAGAAAACAATCCTCAGATTCAGTTGGCACCACAGGAGACTTAGAATAGCAGTAGCAATTCTGGACAACAAATGCAAAACAGGGAACTTCAAAATCCCTGACTTGAAATTATACTATAAAGCTACCATGATACAAACAGCATGGTACTGGCAAAAAAAAAAAATGACCTGAGGCTCAGGGGAACAGATTAGAAGATACAGAAACAGCTCTAAACACACTCAGCTACCTTAGCTTTGACAAAGAGCCAAACAGCTACCTTAGCTTTGACAAAGAGCCAAATTGAAGAAAGCCTCTTTGGTAAATGGTTCTGGAAAAACTGTCTTTCTACATACCTAAAATTAAAACTAGGCCCTTATTTCTCACCAGGCACTAATCTAAAATCAAAATGGATCAAAGATCTCAATATGAAAACAGAAACACAGGGCCAGGGATTTAGCTCAGTGGCATAAGTGCCTGCCTGGTGAGCACGAGGTCATGAGTTCAATCCCTGATACTCCGGTGCCACAAAAAAAAAAAAAAATACTATATCTGCTGGGAGATAGAATAGGTAGAATTTTGAAGACATAGGTATTGGCAAAGACTTGAAAGACTCAATCCAAAAATGGGTATCAGAAATGAATACACATTTTCCAGATGAAGAAGTAGAAATGGCAAATATATGAAAAAATGTTCAGGATCACTGGTCATTTAAGAGATACAAATTAAAACTACACTGAGATAGCATCTCACTCCAGAAAGTATGACTATTATCAAGAAACAAATACAGTATAACAAATACTGGTGGAGCTGTGGGGGAAAATAAATCCTTTCCACTGTTGGTGGGAGTGTAGACTGGTGGAAACACTGGTGGAACCACTAGTGGAAATCAATATGGAGATTCCTCAAAAAGTAAAATTAGAGGTTCCATTTGACTTTGCTCTTCCCCTTCTTGACATCTTTTTGAAAGAATAAAAAGCATCTTGCTACAGTGATATAAGCACATCTATGGTTATAGCATGTTTTAGTTTTAACTATTAGAAACTGTAATAAACTAAATCTTGGAAACAGCCCAGATGCCCATCAGTGAATGAATGGATAAAGTTTTATTTTAATATAATGGAGTAGTATTCTGCCATAAAGAAGGATAAACTTGTGACATTTCTAGGTAAATGGATGTATCTCAAGACCATACTCTTAAGTGAAATAAATTATATATATATTTCACATTGTTTCTCTGGTGTGAGAAATCAAAAGGATAGTTGAAGATCAACGTGTGTAATAGATATTGTGAAGTAGGAAAAAAATACTCAAAAAAAGGGAAACCTAGGGAGACAGGAGTGGGGGAAGGAAGGGAAAACAAAAGAATAGAAGGGAAAAATGGAAACAAAGCTTTTGTAAATAAGGGGTAAAGGAACTGAAGGGAGGGGAATAGGAAAAAAGAATCAAGATGTATCATGTAGAGATACAGATTCCCTATGATGAATATCATTATGTGCATCTAAAGTATACCAATAAGATTTGTGTTAAAAATTTATAAACTGAGGTACCATGGTATTACTCTACAAATTAAAATAGCCATATCACTACATATTTTTCAACTATACATTTTTGGATTTTGACCAAATATATGTTGTACATATTTTTTTAGATGTTAGCCTTAGTGTTTCATTGTTTTGGTGCTTATATAAGTGGCATTGTGTTTTTTATTTCAGATTCCATTTCTTTGCTTATCTATCGGAAAATGTGAGTTTTGATAGATGTGTCTTTTAAGATCTTAGTCTGTTTTATCTAAGTCATCAAATTTGTCTTCATAGCTTTTCATAATATTCACTTATTGTCCTTTTGATATTGATAGTGATTTTCATTTCTGATACAGATAACTGGTTTCTTTTTTATTTTCTTAATTTGCCTGGTTGTAGTTTTGATATTTTTCTTTTGCTTTCCTATTTTCTTTTAAAATACTTTATTGATAAAAATTGTATATATGCAAGGTATACAATGCAATAATTTCATATACGTATACTTTGTGCACTGATTAACACAATCAAGTTGTCATATCCATCCATTACTCATAGTTATCATTTATGCATGTTGCTGAGTTTCAATGTTATTGGATTTCTATGTTATTTTTTTCTTTTGTTTCCTTTGGATTTAATTTGTGCTTATTGTAATGTTAAATTACAAGCTTAGATTATTGAATTTATATCTTTTTCCTGATACATGAATTCTCTCTGATGTATGTTTCCTACTTATCACTGCTCTTGCTTCATACCACACACTTTGCTGTTTTCTTTTTGTTCTCATTTAGTTCATAATATTTTTAATTTTCTTGAGGTGTCTTCTTGACTTACTCATGTTTTATTTTTATTGGTTAACATCCAAGTGTGTGTGTGTGTGTGTGTGTGTGTGTCCACAGTGTAGTCTGTGTTCCTGAATGTTCCACCTGAGCTTGACAAGAATATATGCTGCTTGTTTTTGTATGTAGGAGTTTATGGCTGCCAATTGTATTTTATGGGATATTGGCATTGTTGAACTAAACTAATTGTATGAATCAACTTTCCTGTTCCTGAGTCACAAAACTCAACACCCACAATTTAACAGAGGAGAGATTCAATTTGGCTCATGGTTTCAGGGAATTTAGTCCATGGTGAGCTGGCTGCAAAGTAGAAATATGGCAGAAGGATGTAAGAGAGGAAATATTCTTTGTTTGTGGTGAGTGAGAAGCAGAAAATGGAACAGAAGAAGATGCAAAGGACTAGGTACAGTACACAAGGTCATCCCTCTGGATAAAACCAGACAAAACCAGAAGTGTGCTTTACTAATTTACTAAGCCAGTTAACACAAACCTAACCACCATTCTACCTCTTGTTAGCTGGACATGCAAACAAGCATATCTCCTTAAATCTCCAAATAAACATAAAGTCATCATTTCACCTAACATGATACAATTACCTTGTATACATCTGAGATTGTAATAATCCCTTCCCCAAAGCCTCATCAATTCCAGCAGTTTTCACATGTCCAACTGTAAGTCTTTTCTGGCATTCAGTGCAAACTGTGTAAAGAAAAAAAAGTATCACAATCCTAATGTTCAGTTGTATGAGTTAAGCTTTTTCATTCTAAAAGAGAAGAGTAAAGGGATAAAAGACAGTTAAAAAAAAAAAAAAAAGACTGAAACCAGAGCAGACATTAAGTCTTGTAGCTTCAATTCCAGCATCAGGGCACAAATGATGAGGTATGAGTTCCAAAGGGTTTTGTGGCCCCGCTCCTATGCCTGATTGGTTACAACCCACATGACCTCTGTTTTGCGCTGCATGTACTCACAGTCCAACTTTCTCAGCAGGCATTCTATGTTACTGGCATCTCTGACTGCTGGATTCTCCACTGCACCTTTGGCTTCGCTCTCCTAGCGTCATGCAGTCTTCTCAGGAATTTCTTTGAAATCTGAATGGAAGCCTGACCTAACAGCTCTTATATTCTGCATACCAGTAAAACTTAGCACCACATAGACAACACCAAGGTCTGCCGTCTGTGGTAACAGTAGTCAGGCCACCTTGGACATGGGTGCAGCTGCCTGAGTGCCTGGATGGCAGAGTGAGGTGTAATAAATCCTGAGGAACCAATTCCCTAGCGTGCCTTTCTGAAATAGGTGGTCATAAAGATTATCTTCTTAAATGAAGACTTATAGTTCTTAATGAAGACTGACAGTTTTGTGGCTTTGAGCCTGTGATGGCTAGAGTTTTGCTAATTTCTGAGATGTCCTTAGGCATCTTTCTTCTTATCCCTGTACAAAGTATTTTACTTTTTAAATGTTGCTAATCTCTTCAACAGTAACACCTCCTTTAGCTGTAAGCAGTGGTGGAAACCTGTGGCAGAGCCCTCTCAGTTGGCACATGAGCCAAGGTGCCCCACCATCGCCCCAGCAGCTGAACATTGAATAAAGGTGCACACAGGAACGGTGTTGGCACATTGAGATAAATAACAAGATTTGGGTTGCAGTTTGGGCACTCTCTAAATTTTTTTCCATGACTGACCTTAACACCACACCTGGTTCCCTTTTTGCCTGAATTTTAAAGTTTTTCAAAACTTTATGCTGTATTTTTTGTCCCCATACTCAATATAAATCTGGCTAAAAGTAGTTAACAGTCTGTTAATAGCTGATCAGCCCATGCCACATTCAGAACATTACGCTGTCTTAAAATGTCTTCTACCAGATCAGCTAGTCCATTGACCTTAATCTCAGTTTTCTCCAGTCTCAGGGCATGGGCAGAATGTCAGATTTATTTATTTATTTGTTTGTTTATTTATACATTCATTCATTAATTCCCACAGTGTATCACAATGGTTCCTAGTCTAGTTGTCAGTGGAGTCCTGTTCTCAACTGAACTCAACTGTTCTCCTGAACCTGGCCTTTACAGTCTGCATTCTTATCAGCATTCAGGTCTAATCTCTGATTAGAATTACCCACCAGGCTCTGCTTACAACATTCTAAGGCTTCTCCAGTGCACACTTTGACATCTTTCCAAACTCCTGTTGCAAACCACTTCCAAAGACTTCTAAACAACAGACTAAGACAGCAAAGACTCCACCTTTCTGGCATCAATATTCTGTATTACCTTTCCCTTTGCTGAGATATAACACTTAACATCCCCAACCTAAAGGAAGCGAGGTTTAATTTAACTCACAGAGGTTTAATTTAACTCCTAGTTTTAGGGAATATATTCTATGGTCATCTGGCTCCAGGGCAGAAACATTGTGGTAGAAGAGCATGGTGGAGTGAAAGTGCTTCCTTCTTGGCTGGGAAACAGGGTGGGGGAACAGTACTGGTACATAGGAACCAGAGGCATTATATAGTATCCAAGGTCACGCCTCCTTGGCCCACTTAGAATGGTGCTTTGCTAACCCCCATGGTGACTCCTAAACCAACCAGATTGATACAACTAAGTTTATACCCCACACTGTGTTCTTACTCATTATTGATCTGGTGAATGTATCCCTTGTTTCTAAAAAGAAGTTGAATATAATTCTTATGTTTGTTACTCTATAGGTAAGGATGTTTTCCCTCTCTGGCTTGTTATAGGATTCTTTATCTTCAACTTTTTGTAAGTTAGAAGATGATACTCGTAAGTTGATTTAGAGGGGCATTGATTATACTGCTTGGTAGTTTTTGAGCTTCCTAGACCTGTAGTTTTGTATCTGATATTAATTTGAGGAAGCTCTCAGTCATTATTGCTTCAAATATTTTCTGTTCCTTGCTTTCCTTTATATCTCTTTGGAATTCCCATTGCATGTATTAAAATTTTTGTAATTGTCCCACAGTTCTTCAACACTGTCTTCTGTATTTTCAGTTTTCTTTGTCTTTGATTTTCATTTTGACATTTCCTATTGAAATAGTCCCAAGCTCAGAGATTCTCTCTAGGCTTGTCCGGAGTCTATCAATAATCTCAAACTTAGAATTATTTTGTTACAGTGTTATTTTTGTCTCTAGCATTACTTTTCGATTCTTTCTTAGAATTTCTGTCTCTTCTTATTTCCTGTTTGTTCTTGCATGCCATCTACTTCACCCATTAGAACTCCTACTGTGTTATTCATGGTTAGTTAAATTCATTCTCATAATTTTGATATCCCTGCCATACCTGAGCCTGATTCTGATGCTTTTTCTGTGTTCTGCAAACTATTTTTTTTCTTTCTAGTAGATCTGTAATTTCTTCTTGCAAGCTAGACACTTGATTGTATAAAAGAGACTTTAGAGAAATTTTGTTGTAAGGTCTAAGGAAGGGAAGAGTTCTGTTGTCCTACGATAGCTGTCAGTCTTTTAGCAATTGTTTATCTCTTGACTGTGAACCACAAGTATTTTTTCAGTTTCTGTGCAGTTGTTTTTGTTTTCATTTTTGTTTTTCTGATATCCCCTTCCTATTTAGTTGGAGAGATGATTAATAAGGGCTGGAATTTGCTATGTCCTTTCTCCCACCTGGCTCAGGCTAAAGTTTGTTATTTCCTTTCTTTCAAGTCTTATAGCTCTGAGAAAACGTCAGTAGGTTAAAATGTATTTAGTTTCTTCTAGGTAGACTTTGTTAAAAAGAATAGAATGATGTGAATTTCTATTCCCTTGCCCTTTTCAGAAATGTGAGTGATACTTTTTTCTGCTATTTATTGTGAGAACTAGATCAAACTCCTGAGGATTAAACTTAATAAAAGTGAGAGGCTTCCATATGACTGGATTTCCTTGGAGTTTTCAAATCTTACTGTTGTCTATATTGAGACTCTACCAGTTAGTCAATTCCTTTCTTTTTAAATTTTATTTTATAGAGAATAAAGCCAAACAAAATAAAACCAATCAAACAAAACAATGAAAGCGATACAGCACTTCAAAACAAGATGACAGGAAATCAACAATTGCTACCATATTACATCTTTTTTTAAAAAAATTATTTTTGTGGTACCAGGAATTAAATTCAGGACCTTGTGCTTGCCAAGCCTGTGCTTATGCTGCTAAGCTAAATTCCCGACCTCCTAATATATCTTGTTATCCTCAAAATAGCTGCCTATACCATCAGACATAATAAAATCAAACAAAACAATAAAATAAAGCAATGAAAATGATATAAGACTTCAAAACAAGATCATAGGAAATTAACAGTGGTTACCATGATGCCTCTTGTTATCTTCAAAATATCTGTCCAGACCATCAGACATAGGCATATGAAATTAACTAAAGAATACAAGAACTAAGTTGCTTCTTTACTTCAGTTGTTATCAGGAATTTCAGGTGTGTAACTTCTAATTTCTACTATGTCTGTGTCTCCTGAACTTGCTGTGTTGGATCTGGAGGTCTGAGATTTTATTTTGCTCCTTGTCTTGATGTTTTCCTGTGTTCCTCCAAATCAGCCCATTGTTGCATTCCAGGTGCTTTTTGCACTGGTTCCCAGTTCCTTGGTGTAGTGAATTGGACTAGGCACCTGAATTCCTCTGATCCGGGCTTCTTGGAGTGGAGGTGAGGTGTACTTCTCAGGGTGATGGTTCACCGAGTGACTGCAGGGAATCAAGGCATGACTTCCTCTCCAGACTGACCAGGTAGTCAATTCTTGTTCAAATTTTTGTGCTTGTCATGGAGGTTCCTGCTCATATTTTTATTTTCTGATAGTTTATGATTCTGTATATTCAAAGTTTATGTGTCTAATTCGGGGGACAGTGTTATTTTTTTCCCCTGTGACCTGTCCTCTTTATGTATCCAAGAAGAATTTTTGAATGTTTACTTTGTTGAGTTATTGTTAGCAGAGAATGGTGACTTTCCAGCTGTGTGTATCAAAGCAGAACCCAGAAGCCTTTGAGTATAATTTTAATATGAAAAACTGACACTGACTCCAGTGTACCATTGAATGACAAGAAGAAAAAATTGTGATTAGTTTTTAAGTTCGTGCAGCAAAGGCTGAGATTTTGATTTGCCTGAAAGTTTCCTGTTTATAAATGGTAGAGGTGGGATTAGAATTTAAGTAATTGAATACCTAATCAAATTCTCTTGCTATTACACTTGATTTTACTCTTCTGAAAAACAGCATGTTTCATATATGGAAAAGTTACAAGGTTTAAGTTACTATTTTTGTTACTGTTGTTACTGTTGTTTTGTAGTACCTAGGCCCTTCCCATTCTGCCCATTTTTTAAATTTAATTTTGAAGCACTACCTCTGGAAGCTACTACAATTCCCTGGCTGGACTTGAATTTGTAATCTTCCTGCCTCACCATCCCATCATGCAAGCCATTACTGCCATATACCGCCAAAGCTGGCTAAATGACTGTTTTTGATCTTCTATGTATTTGCATGTTTTCTCTGTCCTCTCTTTTTTCTGTTCCTTCTTTAATAATTTTCCTTGTAGATGTAGTTTCTGATAGTCCTGGTTACTTGTGGGAATATCTGCCATTTTTGAGGAAGAAACATCTCTAAGCATATTTTTTATTATGTATTACATAGGCAGAAGAGGAACTGGAGAGCAAATCTGTATTCCTTTGTATTTATTTGAATATATGGAACATATTAAAGTCAATAGAGATACGCAAACAGAAATCATGCAGTGAAACTACTTAGATGCTTAATAAGAATTTAGCACAACAATTAAGTTGCAAAGTTTAGCAGCATTATGTTCTATTTTAATGTAATATTTGTTCTTATAAGGAATGTCTTCATGTACACCTTTGGTTTATTGTGGAGATTATGGTATAGTATATTTAAAAAGACATTCAACTAGAATTCATTTTTCTGATGAGCTCCCAGGTTCCCATAGCAATTTTAGACAACACATGCTGTTTTACTGGAAGAGTAACTACAGGATTTGGTCTGATCATTCTACACCTCCCATGGCAAACCTTCTGTTTGTTTTGTGAATTTGGTAGTTAAAGGTGCATAATAAAACTTGCCATCTCCATTTGATGTTGCTAAATCAGACAGTAATAAAATAGCTGCCAAGCTCCAGCAACTCTGCTTTTTACATTAAACATAGATTTCCTAGATGGTCATGACATCTGGTTTGTACAAAACCTTCCTACTATGAAGTACTAAAATCTAAGCATAAAATTTAAATTCCAAATGCAAGACAGAAAGGGACCTCCTTATAAGTTAAAATATTCCTCAGATGAAAACAAGCAGAATTTTTCATGAATATTTATTTTCACTTTTCTGACCATTGTATGATTTTTCTAGCAATATAAAACAATTCCCTCTAGTTCCTCCTTATTTAATTGTTGAAGTAGAAAAGTACATTAAATCTTAATTAGCTATACTATCTATAGTAGCATCTGGTGTTACTAAATTTTTACCTGCATCTAAAAGAAGTGCAGTAATTTTTCTTTACCTGGAAAATAGATTATAACCTTTTGTTTCATTAGATAACTTTTCTAGTCTTTCATTATAGGATTTGTTGAAATTGTGACTGTCTGTACATACACATGTATAGGCATGCATGTGTGTTTGTGTATCTGAATATTGCTTTTTAGTTTTCTATTTCACACCTTGGAAAAATACAAAATTAAAAAAAGATCAAGATGCTTTCTTTTTAAAATAGTTTAACCTTTACATAATAGAAAGCATGAAAGCTTCTGTGCTTTTAATTGTTTATACATCTTTTAACATGTATTTCGTTTTAATTTTGTTTTCTTGATACTTTCAAAATTTTTTATTGGCTGCCTATTATTTTTAGTGTTTTTTAGTTTTTCCTAAAGCATTAAATTTTACCTTCACTGATTATTTTTCCTTTTTTGCTAATTTGCAAACATTATTTATGCAGGTTAGAGACAAAGTTGAAAAATCCATCATATTGAATTCTGAAAATTGTTTTCTGAAACTATTAACTCATTGATGTATTAGCATATCCACCTCTAAGTGCTTCATATTTAGTTAATGATGGGAAGGAGTTTTCTACAAGTTTATCATGAATCTTTAGTCAACTAAACTGTTTGAAGTTCCTAATCCACTGTTTCTCTAGCCTTAGAGTTATATTTTCTGCTTTCCTCCCAAGTAGATTAGCCCATGTGCACCATTATCATTTTTTTCAGCACCAGGAAAATGTAGTGGTTTTGGTCACATATGTAAAGGAAGAAGAATGCTGTTAGGGAGTCCTCCTGAAAATAGGATTTGTGAAATAAAAATAAAATTCATATTTACTGTATGAAAGAGATACATTGCAATAAGCAAACCTCACTAGCTTTTGATTCTTGTGTATGTGTTCTTTTTTAAAATATTAGTACATATTGTGGTATGTTTGCCTTCTTTGTGGGGAATTGGTACATGTATCTAATGCACCTTAGTTCCTTTTTTCATACATTTCCCTGCCCTCCCTTGCTCCTCCAGCCATGTTTTGATACCATTTCTTCTTTTTTCTCTCTTTTGTGCATGTTTGCAGTAGGTAATGCTTATGTTTCTTGTAAGGAGTTGATACATATCCATAATGCATCTTAATTTCTTTTTGTCCCCTTCTGTTTCTTTCTTCTACTTTCATCCATCTCTTGACCCCCTTTCCCTTAGAAAAATTTCTTATTTCCTATTATCTTTTATTTTGCTCTTTATTTATACCTTAGGTTTCTCCTATAAGAGAAACCATGTGATACTCAATCTTGTGATTTATTTCACTTAACAAAATTTTGAAGCAGATATATTCTAGCCAATGTAGTTTATGCTGTCCGCTTTTCTTTTGGCAGCAGAAAGAGTAGGCATGAAGAAGCAGTACTAGTCTTCTCTTTCCCTTCCTGCACTAGTGTAAATAGAAATGTTTTGTCCAAATAACTGTAGAGATACGAGCAACTTTTTCTTCTTTTTTCATAAGAGTAATGAACTTGAGACAGACCTTGAAGTACTCTGCAAGTGTTTTTGCTCTTTTCAGCTGATCTACTTGAATTAGAAAAATTTTATTACCAATTATAATTATCACGTTATTATGTGTGTTATATGCAAACAAGAGTATTTGGGCCTTTTTTTTTCTAAACTCCTATAATCTTGAAGTAGCATGTAAGCATTTAGTTTTTAGATATTATAAATGTCCTATAACTATCTGTTGAAGTAATATGTATTGCATTGTGTTTTGTTACTAATAGTTTATAGCTCTGTATATCCAAGTTGTGAAACACTATAAAGAGTAATTTCCTGTATTAGAGAAGTAGGGTTAGGGGTCTCAACTTTTCATATGCTTTTTGTTGGTGCTTCAAGAAATTACATGAAGATAATACAGCATGAGAGAGTAGGTATTCAGTAATTCATCAGTTTTTCTCAACATCAGAGACAGGAAAAATTCTTTTTTTTCTATAATAAGGTGCCCGCCATTAACATTGCTTTTCATCCTTCCTTCTGGGCATTATTTAATAAGTACTTCCCGTGAACTGGATGAACTGAGTTCATCTCTAAGGCTAAGAGAACTTAATACTTCCTGCTATTATGGAATTACAATGTCCTGCTCTTGGTTATATTATTTACATGTGAATTTGGACAAGTCATATCATCGCTTATTTCAAATTCCTCCTTTCTAATTGCATATATTACATCTACATAAGAGACAATGCATGGACTCAGTGACATAATACATATGAAACATTTGGCACTGGTGATTGGAAAAAGAACATACAGGCCCCTCTCTCTAGCCATGGTGCAAAGTGATTTGAGTGACTTTGTTCAGTTACAATGTTTTTACTTCACTTTTAGATCTTTTCCCTACTTCTTATTAGTATCTTATCACCTGTTTACTATGTATTATTGCAAGTCTTTAAAAAGATAAAGATCATAATGATTACCTTGTTCTGTGTGATACTTCATGCAATAGACATTTAATAATTGAAGTATGTAAAAACATTCTGTGGAGGTGAATGTATTTATACCTCTGGATAAAGGGAAGTAACAGTGTCCACACATTTGTTTTGGTTTTATTTTTCCCACTAGATTCTCAGTGGTTATGAAGGAGCAGAGCTGTTATTACTGTTTCCTATTATCTTATCCATTAGACAGAGGTATAGCAGCTTCTGTTGAACTCTGTTAGGATTAGCTTATTAATTCTTATACTTTTATAGTTTTAGCTCTGTATTAGTAAGATACGGGTGCCATATCTCCATTGTGATTGTAGCTTATTTGTTAGCTCAAATTTTGGGAAAGTCTTTTATTATGTATGTATTTTTAAATTTTTACTTTTGTTTTATCTTTTTATTTATTTACCAGTTGCCTTTTTTTCTTGATCTTGTTGAACTTACCTTTGATTTCTTTCCCATAACTATTGACCTTTTTCCAAGTCTTAGCCTAAGGCTTTTCAAAACTATGCAGATTATAATTATCAGCTTTTTCCTTTTTATTTGTAATTTGCATATTATATGCTGTACTTTGACCCATTTAATAATTGCTTTTGTTATATTTTTGTGTGGAAATTTTAATTTTCATCCAATTGTCTTCTGACCATTATGAAAAGAAAAAATTAAGTGTAACATTTTCTATATAATAGCATCCTTAGGCTTTAAGAACTTGACACTTAGTATTTTTATTGTTTTACAGGAGAAAATATGTTATCTGACTGCTAACTGCCAGTTTGTTGCACTGAATCTGTGAATTAATACTGGTTTCACAAGTGTTTTTTTGCTAATCAGACCAAAAGCTACCGGGTATTGTGTATAATTTTCGTTCTAAAGAAATATCTTTCAAGTTTTACTAGTCTTACTTGTAAAGAAAAACATAGAAGTTATGGAGACTTATTTTTCCACTCACTGACTGGTGTGTTGGTATTACTGACCTGAAACCCATGCTTTCTGCCTCCTAGTTAAAATAGAAACAATAAGGGGAAAAAAGCTTACATTAAAAATTCAGTATTAGTTTACAGTAATACCACAGAGTGAAATATTACTTGTAGTCCTACTATGATTGCTGAAACATTTTAAATTAGTTTCTTCCAGTCATCTGGTAAAGAATATGTTTTGATATACTTACCAGTATTTTTGGTGCACAACTTTTTCCCAGTCTTCTTTATTGTTAGCTACTCATTCACGGAAATGGTGACATATTAAAAATAACTTTACTTATTTTGTCAAACTTAAGCATTTGAATCTATTAAAATTATATGTTTATATGTATATTTTTCCCTAGGAAAATTAATGATTTTATTTAAAAAGTTAATGACTTCAGGAATGACAATAGAAAATTTAAAATACAAGCTTAACTATTATTACAGTGGATATAATCAGTATTTTGAAAATTGCCTATATATTATGGTACACTTGTTATGAGAGATCATACTACAAACTTTTATTAGATATTTTTGTTTATCTAATGAACATTTATGAAGTCTGTCATGATCAAGGTGCCCATACCCTTTATCAATCCACCAACAAATCCTATTATCTCTACCTTTATAATCTGTGCTAAATGCATCTATTTCTTACTACTTTTATCACCATCCCTTTACTTCAAAACTAGACTTGACTTATCATTTTTTATTTCTTTACATATTTTATCTAAGTGGGATCCTGTTTTCAACCCACACATTTTCTCCCCTTATTTTATTTTTTAATACTACTTTCTACATTTCATTATTGTGTCTATTTTTAAACACATTCACAATAGGGCCATAATTCATAAGTCTCACTCTTGAATGACTGAACCACCAATGGTATATGCATGACTTTCTCATTAGGTGGCATGGGACAGTCCCATCCGGCGCTACCAGGAAGACAGTCAGGCACATACCACCAGTGGTTCAAATTGTTGAGAACATGTTCTTCTATGTTTTTTTTTTTTTTGTCTCCTCTTGGAATATAAGCTTTATGAGGATGAGAATTTTGTCTGCCTTGTTTGTCTGATAAGTCTCCAAATGCAGAACAATACCTGCCATACCCTAGGTATACAATACAATGAATTTAGACAGAAACGAATTCCACAGAGAAAGACAGGGACTTAGTGCTGGTTAGTTTTTCACCAGTTTTGAATCAAGCATGATATCTTAACATAGTTTTGTTTAATATGTTTTTTTTTTAATTGGGAAATGAGTGAATAAATGAATGACAGTAGAAAAGTTAATAGCTTCAGTAGTCTGCTTTGGAAAACTGTTTGTCAGTGTATACTAAAATGGACCATGCATACATGTTTTTACTTCTAGATGTATGTATGCCTAACTGAAATGGAAATGCATGTTCACCAAATGGCATAGCCAGTAGTGTTCATAGCAGTGTTATTCATCAGATTCAAAACACTAATATATCCAATTTCTCAATAGCAACAAAATAAGGTATTGTAGTGTTTTTACACAATGAAATCTTATACATTGAAAGACTATAACAGTAGTTGCATTTAACAATATGGTTGAAGAAAAACATATATATCAATATATATTTAACAATATGGTTGAAGAAAAACATATATATCAATATATATTTAACAATATGGTTGAAGAAAAACATATATATCAATATATATTTAACAATATGGTTTTATGTATATATTATATACATAATATTACAAAATTATAATTTTAAATGAAAAACTAGAATTAAAAGAAAACATAATTTTATTTATATAGAGTTCAAATGTGTGTTGCTGATATCACATATGTAAATGACTGTAATCCAATACAGTGATGCCTTGGTTGTTGAATTCAATTCATTCCAGATTTTTGTGTGAACACTAATAAGTTAAATAACTGAATATATTTTTCCCATAAAAAATAATGAAAAAAACAAGTAATTGGTTTTGAGGCCCCAGCATTACACTTATAAATTCATTTTTTCAGGACTTTCACAAATAACACAATGTTTTTGTTTTTGTTTTTTAACTCTTATCACAGTTCTCACAGTTTTTCTCTTGGCTTCATTGCTGATATCACTAATTTTTTTATTTTTATTTTTATTTTTTTTGTACCGGGGATCAATCTTAGAACCTCAGGCTTACCAGGTGGGTGCTTATGCCACTGAGCTAAATCCCCAGCCCCATCACTAACTTTCTTTGGAACCATGGTTATGATATCTTACATAAATAAAGCATGCACGGAAAAAGCACAATGGTGACTTTCAGGGCACTAACACAGTGCTATGTGTTGCCTGGGTGAGACTGGCACTTAGGGCGAAGCATTGCCCCACTGTTTCTGAGGGGAGATACAGTGTGACTCGCGCTCAGCCCGCACAGGCTCTTTCAAATTGGATTCTTGGTTCAATTGGCTAGCAAAGTTGCAAACACCAAGCAGATTCTTTTTTTTGAACTTTGATGTTTAAGTAGTAAAAAGTTCAATCTTGAGAGCCCTTTGTATGTGGTGAATTGCTATTGCCAGCTAATATGAGGAGAGTTTTAATGGATGGATTCCAAAGAGCAAAACAAACTTATTTAATGCATGTCTCTTTAACTGTACTGCGCACGCACACACACACACACACACACACACAGAAATGATCAACTATTCATGGAATAAGGTTGTATTATAAAGAAAGTTTAAAATTTGAAATATGATACACAAAGAAGACAAGGAAGTGTGGTAGCTAAAAGTACACATTTAGATCATATAGAAAAGTGTTAAGGGCTGAGGATTAGCTCAGTGGCATAAGCGCCTGCCTTGCAAGCATGCAGTCTTGAGTTTGATCCCCGATACTAATTAAAAAAAAGAAAAAAAGTGTTAGAATTCTAGCCCTACACTTTCTGAACCTTGGTTTTCTTATTACATGTAGTATAGGGATGATAGGTGCTTCTTTATTGATTGAGAGTCTAAGTACAGTACTTAACACAGTGTTATACACACAGATCTCAGTAAAATATTACCATTAATATTTTAATTCTGACCTTTTTCCTCTGAAGCATAACCTAATGGATATATTTTGAGTTTCTATTTCAGCTCTCAAAAGTTGACTTGATCTGTAATGTAATTTAGAGTAATATTAATATTGCTATAGAATGACACATATGTAGCCATTGTTTGATTACAAAAGACAGGAGTTTCTGTCTGAAAAGCCAGAAGACAGGCATGGTGGCACACACCTGTAAATGCAGCGGTTGGGAGGCTGAGTCAAGAGGATAACCAAGAGTTTGATGCCAGCCTGGGCTGTATACAGTAGTGAGTTCAGGGTCAGCCAGAACTACATAATCAGACCCTGTCCCAATATTTAAAAAAAAAGAAGAAGAAGGAAGAAGAGGAGGAGCAGGAGGGAAGAAAAAAAGAACCAGAAACTATTTTTGCCTCCTATAGTTTGAGAAATATAAATAGACATTCTCTCTCCAGGTACCTTTTTATCTTTGGAGTCTTAGAAAGATATATCCCCTTATGTAAGCCAGTGACGATAGCTCCAGTTGCTGGAAGTTGGAGCTTTTTACACAGTGTCTCGCAAAGGGCCTGGAGATTAGAAATAAGGTTCCAACGAGGGGGTCTGCACTGTTTTGTGTGCGTGTGGCAGAGTGGGTCTTGCAAGGCAGCTGAAGGTTAGAAATGAGGGTCCAGTGACAGAAAGTGCTGCAACACTATGTGTGTGTTGGGGCTGGGGGGCTGTTGGTGGCAGCAGCAGAGGTGGTTGAGTTGCACAGAGAGATACAAAAAGGTGGCCAGTGGTCAGCCAGAGTGATGGATGTGTAGAACTTCTGACTAAAAAAAAAAAAAAAAAAAGCAAATGAATAGGCTGTACATTGTTTTACTAAATTATCCCTGGCATTTTGGTAAAAGTAGTGAGTTCATCATATTTTATTGTTTCAGTCTTTTTTTATCTTAAGAAATCTGCCTGGATTCTTACAGTTCGTTTCTATATGATAGCAATGTATAAGACTACAGGCATTGAAAGCTACCAGGACAGTCATGTTAGAATTTTAATGATTATAAGATTTAAAGAATATTGTAAATATATGACACGTACAATTGTTTTTAAATAGGCTTAATAAAATTTCTATCTTACTGGGTTTTTTGGTCATTATTTTCAGCTTGTACTTAATATTAAATATTTTCAGAAGACTAGATCTGTAGCTTTTATTTTTGTACATCATACACATTATAAGAAGTACTTTTTATAAAATAGGGATCTAACAAATGTTAATGATTATCTATAAAGATATTCTACTTCATTTTTTGTTGATTTTTCATGTTTTACTGGCCTGTTTTTGTTTGAGAAAATGATTTTGATATTGCTTGTCAAGAAACCTTTGGATATGAAAACATAATTTACTCTTTTTATTGTGAAAAGTTCAAAGAGTTTCTAAATACATTAACGATTACTAACAGCGCATTCCTTAGTAATTATTATACTGATACGAGTGCACACATGCCAGAGTAAGTGTGTACATACTGAGTCCCTTGCTAGTTGAGTGTCTTGTTACTTAACATCTCTTTTTCCGTTAACGTGCTTTAGACATGCTTTTCCAAAAAGTGGCCAATTAGCGTAGACCTTTTGGGTCGTGGTGAAGTCACTGAATTTTAAAGATCCTTAAATTGTGTGAGTTCTGTCTTCAGAAGATCTATGAACCTCCTCAAATTGTCTGCTATATTTTGTATGCATTAATGTATGAACACCCATTTTTTCTGAGAGACAATTAAGAGTTCTTTTTAATCTGTAAATGTAAAGACCAGTGGATTTATAACCTCTTTAGAGACCATTTATATTGTGTAAACACTTGCTACATTTCCTTGGTATATTGCGTACACTTATGTAGATACTATGGATATTAATGTTCCAGTATTATTTTAATTTTACAATCTAGAAAATTTATGGCCTTTTCATAATGCACTGTTCTTTGTTGAACTCAGATTTCATTGTAAATGCATTATTAGTGAATGTAATTGGTGAAATGTAAATGGTGCTTTATATAATTTATGTACCTGAAGTCATCATTAAAGTAGAAAAAATGATTTTTTTATTTTACACTTAGTATTTTTCATGAACCAAAATATTTTAAAAGTATTTTTGCTTGAATTGTTTTTCTTACTTACAGAGATTAAAATAGAAAAACTGCTCCTAAAGTTGCATCTCATAAGAAAGGAAAACATTTGTACAATTTGATACCAAGGGGGGACAGTTGTTCTGAAGAAAAGTAATACAGACTGTTACCATACTGATTATTTTCTTCAATTAGATAGATTAGAGGGTTAATCCCAGAAGGATTCAGTATCTAGTATTTTGGGGTACAGTGTTTTGACATTCAAAGAAACATGTTTGACATTAAGAAAATACGTTTTCTTTTGATTTTCATATTTAACCACTGCAGGAATATTATTACTGGAAAAAGAATACCCACAAAAGAGAACTTTCATAACTGCTTTAGAAGCTGGCAAAAATGATGGGATAAATGTGTCCAAAGTGGCAGGAGGAGTGTTTTGAGGGGGATTAATGGCCTTCCACTGTAATAATTTTATAAAATTTAAACATTCACATTTTTTATCACCTTTGTAAATAGCAAACTGACTGGAAGATTTCATACCAAGAAAAAAATTTGAATTTTTACAGAGTTTAAATTAGTAATATTTTATGCTATATTTCTGTTAATTCAAATTATTTTACTTCTTACTTACCTATGTTGAGAAAAGAGACAAAATGATCACATAAAATATGTAGTGCTATATTTATATAGGCTGGAAGGTTTTAGCCTTGCACTTTCAGTAGATATGTAAAACAAGTCTTGTGTTCTTATAGTGTCATAATATTAGGTGAAATGTATGTTTAAGACTCATATTTCCATCAGAGCTATTACAAACATAATAGTTACCAGTAAATGGCACATCCTTAGGATAGAATTTTCTAAAGTGGATATAAATAATCATATCAGCTATAAATTGCAGTTTTGTTTTTAAAGTTTTTGATCTTCTACTCTGTCTTTAGTTGAAGTAAAAACTTTTAGAATCATAAAATTTCAAAGAGTATTTAGTGGAATTACTCTTTTCTGTCATAAACTTTAAGTTTTTATGAATTTTATTATTGCATATTAGTTTCATAACATCCTGGGTTTCAATGTGGTATTTTGATGCATGCAATACATTTTGATCATATCCATCCCCTTACTACCCTTCCCTTATCCTCTGCATTTCTTTCCCCTTATTCCATTTTGCTTGCTATCTCCCTTCTATTTTCATGTTTTGTTTTGTTTTTTCTTTTTTAGATTTCACATATTAGGGAAAATATGAGCTATGATACTTGTCTTTCTGATTCTGGTTTATTTTGCCTAATGCAGTAATCTCCAGTTCCTCCCATTACATAATTTGTTCTCTTTTATGGATGAATAATATGTGTGTGTTTCTTTGTCCATCCATCCATTGATACCCTAGGCTGTATCCATATCTTGTCTATTATGAACTATGCCACAATAAACATGGGTATGCAGACATCGATCAAGTGTGCTTTCTTGGATTCCTTCAGATATACAAAGGATGATGATAGCAGGATCATATGGTAGTGCAATTTTTAGTCTCTTGAGAAAGCTTTGTACCTGTTTCTATAGTGGCTATACTAATTTTCAATCCTCCCAACAGTGTAAAGCATTCCTTTTTCTCTACATCCTCACTAGCACTTATTGATTTTTCATATTTTTTGTGATGGCCATTCTGACTGGGGAAGATGGCATCTCATTGTAGTTTTGTTTTGCACTTCTCTGATGATTAAAGATGTTGAACGTTTTTTCATGTATTTATTGGCCATTTGTACTTTTGAGAAGTGTCTTTAATTCATCTACTCATTTATTAGGTAGATTATTTGGGTTTTTGTTTTGAGTTTTTTCTTTTTTTGTTTTTTTGAGTCTTCCTATGTTCTAGATATTGATTGCCTGTTCGAAAAGTAAATAGTAAAGTTTTTTCCCACTCTGTAGGTTGTTTCTTCACTCTTGTTTTCTTTGCTGTGCAGACGCTTTTTGATTTGATGCCCCATTTGTTAATTTTTGCTACTGGAGGCTGTCTTTCTCCAGCATATGTTTTGGCCCTTTCTCACGAGTCCTGTCACTGTAGTTGTGTGGGTTTGTTAACATTGTCTGTGTTACACAGGATTGCTTTGGCTGTTCTGGAACAATATAAGTTCTACCAATGCACAAACAAAGAAAGTTTTTTTATTTTCTAGTTTTTTTCCTTTCTTTTTTCAGCATTCTATAATTTTTGTAGAGGTCTTATACTTCCTTTGTTAGGTTGGTTCCTATATGTTTTATTTTACTTTTTGAAGTTAAACATGTAATTGTTTTCCTGATTTCCTTCTCAGCTGATTCATTATTGGTGTATAGGAAAGCAGTTGATTTTTTTAAATGTTGATTTGTATCCTGCTACATTGTTGAAATTATCAGATCTAATAGTCTTCTGGTGGAGTCTTTAATATCTTCTAAAGATATGGATCATAGCATCTGCAAATAACGATAATTTGACTTCTTTTTTTCTATTTGTATCCTGATCTTTCTTTCTTTCTTTCTTTCTTTCTTTCTTTCTTTCTTTCTTTCAACAATTGCTCTAGCTAAAATTTTAAGTAGTACTGTATTGAATAAGAGTAGTCAAAGTGGACTCTTTACCTCATTCCTGATTTAAAGGAAATGCTTTCAGTTTGATAGAGGTGTTTAAAAATTTCAAATTTTTACTGAATAGTTTTGACTTGCACAGTTTCCAAGGGCACTTCCTAGGATGGCAGAGCACAATTTTTAAAAGTAGTTGACATAAATGTACATACAAATTCAGCAGTTTTTTATTTGGGACTTTAAGAAATGTAAATGGGCTAATTATAGACACTTTTGTGATCCAGGTTTGTCACGCATGTTAAGGTGGCAAGGAAAGTGTATCCATATTTCTAAGAAATAACCTCCTGGTGAAATAGAGTGGAAGAAAGAATTTGCACAATGAGAAAGGATCAGTCTTGGGTAGTAGAATAGTACCAAGGGCTTACAAAGGATTTCATTTAATTTTCTGTCATTAGATAGTTCTAACTAGTCTCAAATAGGGTTTTGATTCTATCCTTCTGTGAACATTCTTAGAGCATTAGAGGCTAAATTGTGTTTATCTAAAGTTCTTGTAACTCTCAATATGATTGCTTTTAGAGATACAGCCCTTAGCAAGGTAATTGAAGATAAGTTAGATCGTAAGAGTGGAACCCTAGTTTAATATGTTTGGCATATTACTTTCTCATAGTATCAGGGATGTACTGAGACCATGTGTAGACACAGTTGAAAGGCAACCAGCGGTAAGCCTAGGAGGTAGCCACTGGGAGAAACCAAGTCTGCTGAAGCCTTCATCTTGGATTCCAGTCCTAAAAACTGTGAGAAATAAATTTATTTAGTTTAAACCCACCCAGTCTTTGTTTTTTCAGTATGGCAGCCCTATCAAAGCAATATAGAAGATGACTTTTCCTCCTCTAGTTTCTCCCTTCTCTCCCTTCTTCTTTCTTTTTTCTTTTCCCTTCTCTTCCCTTCCCATATTTTCTTTTCCTTTGGAACAATATAGTAGGCAGAATTGTAGCTCCCCAAAGATAGAAGACATTAATCCCTGGGACCTATAAATGATAATTTAAAAGAAAATTAATTTTTTTCAAATTTGCCTAAAATAAGGATCTTGAGGTAGAAAGATTATTCTGAATTTGGATTATATAGGAAGGCCATAAATAAAATTACAAACATTACATGAGAGATGCAGAGAAACACACAAATGTTAGTGATGTGATGTGATCACTAAGGTAGAGGCTAATGATACAGTCACAGGTCAAAGGAGGCCAACAGTTAGATGCAGGAAGAGGCAAGAAGCAGATTCTCAGAGGGAGTACAGCCCTATTGACATCTTGTCTTTGGACTTTGTGAGATAATAAATTTTTCTTTTGCTTTAAAACACCAAGTTTGTGGCAGTTGGTTGCAGCAGCCACAGGAAACTAATCCAAATGGTTGCTGGAAGTATTAATACTTTTTTTTTTTTTGTACCCAGGATCAAACTCAATCTTGTGCTTGCCAGGCAGGTACTTAGGCCACTGAGCTAAATTCCTGGCCCTTAAATACTTTTTAATGACTGTTGAAGCAGTCTTACATCTTTGACTCATGATTTTTACTTCTTAATCTATAAAATGAGTTACGATTATTTTTCTGTTGTTGAATTTTCATCTTATTCTTGGATGAATTTTACTTGCGCTTGCATTTTTTAATACACTGATAGATTTGGTATTATTTTCATGATAGAATTTTTATTAAGGAGTAGTACTCTCAAATTTTGCCTTTTCATATCTGTCAAATTTTGATCTTAAGATTGTTGAATTTCTTTGAATACATGGCAGGAGCTCAGATTATGTTAACCTTGAAAGATAAACATCAAAGCTGAGGCTTCCTATGATATACAGTTGGGAACTATTTCTGTTTCTTTAGCAAGGTTAATCATAGGAAACTCATGTTTTGTGTAATAGCAAATAATAGTACATCAAAAGTCAGTCACAGTTAATTATGGAACTGATAATAGTCTCAGATGATAGTGTCGGTACTCAAATTGTCAAACACAGTCTGTTTTACTCATGTTCTTCAGTAGTGAAGACTCTGAGTTGTGGAGAACACTATCAGGAATCAGAACTCTAATTCACTGGAGAATGACTTAACAGATGACAGAGGTGATTAGATTTTTCTTCACCTTACGATTCTTATATTCCATTTGTTCTTGTTTAGAAGAACTGAACTTCACAGAATCATAAACTTTGAGACTGTTAAGATAATTGTAAGAAAGTGTCTATATAGCTCAAACTTTCTGAGCTTGTAGCCTTGGACTGTTGGTGAAAGAATAATGATGAAAAGTCCATCCATCTGTATATGACACAATCATTATGTACATTATGCAACATAGTTCAGGGAAGTTTAACCTAACCCTGATGCCTTGGTCACTTTCCTCAGTGACCAGAAGTTGGACTTTCTCATCTCCTTTGATTTTAAGTAGCACATAAAAACAAAGGTTCTAAACATTCAATAAAATTTCAGTGTCTTAATTTAACTTAAAAAATTTTAATTTAGATTTTCATATGTACCTCAGCTGTCCCCAAGGTCATGATTACAGTTTTTCTGTAACTCTCCCCATCTCTGTCTCCGTCCTCGCTGCCTCTGTCCACTCCCTCAGTGTAATACATGTATATTTTAGCTGATGGAGTTTCCCCCAATTTCGTTCATTGTATATGAATATTTTATTAACAGTACCCTTAATGTCATTATTAATTCTTCCCTGCTCTGGATATCTAGACATTTGGTTGGAAAATAGATTGGCATTAGAGTTGGTTGCACTACTGGAGAAGAATTAATAGACATTTGCAATATTTCCATTCTCTCAAGGAAACATTCTGTGCTATACTGTTTTTTTTAGACACTTTTGTTTTATAACTAACCCATTATTTTGTAAAATGTTTAAACATTGTACTTATTATGAACTCAGGATTTTTTGAGTTATTCTTAGTTAAAACCAATAAGTAATATATTATTGTCTGAGTAAGGCCCCTATTTACTTAGGGAAATATACAAAACTATTGGAATTTTAGAGCTAGAAGGGAAACAAGTGATTAGTATTATGGACTACATACTATATTGATGAAAGACTATGTAAAGTAATACTTCTAAGTATTAACATTTAGTATCAGAATCAGTTCTTTTTTTTTATTTTATTTAAAGAGAAACAAAAGCATGTAAAGGGTAGAGGTAATACAGAATTCCAAAAAAAAAGATAAACAATAAGAAATCACTAGTTAAAATTACATATTGTCCTCTTAGAAATAGTTGCTTAAGTTACAAAATTAAAGCATACAAAGTAGATAGTCAAACAATGAGAGTATAGACAGCTACGCATGCATGAATATCTGCATGTATTTCTATACTTTCTGTCTTAGAGGGGAAAACAAAACATAGCAAGACAAAACAAAACAAATTCCTATAAAAACATGAAACAAAAAGTCATATAAAACCACAGTACAAGGTGATCTACAATGATTACTGTGTTGTTTCTTATTATCGTCAATAGAATGTCTATATCAACAGGCATAATTGAATATAGCAGTATGATTGAGTATAGAAGTAAATAACAATATTAGTAAAAATAAAACATTGTAGACAGTATAAAACTTCAAAGGCAGGTAATAATCAAACCAGAGTGGATATTCTAGTGGATCTTGTCATCTTAATTGCAGTTGCCTATACTCTCAGACTTGATATTGTCAATCATAACAGCTTTGAATAAAATCTGTCAATACAAAACAGGGATCCAACGAACCAGATTCGATTACGATCAGTCATGGTAAAACAGTGTAGGTTTTACAGAGCTTTAGATTAAGTTAATAGGAAATTAAGGATGATTATCATACTATATCCTGTTATTTTTGGGATTACTGTCTGTGCCCTCAAATCTAGTACAGGTAAAAATGACTGGAACAGAATATAACACATCTAAGCAGAGTAGGGTGCGTAATGTGGGTTTTAAATCCTGGTGCACAATTTACAATATAGCGTATCAGGACCATCTATATTATAGTTTCTAGTTATCCTTCTCTGCCTCATTTCTGCTATGCTATTTTTCTGCCTTTGTCTGTCTAGTTTTCTCCTTCATTCTACTTCCTGACCCACTCATTGAGGGCTTTCTGCCACTGTTCCTAAAATCCTGGTATTTTTTTTCTCTCTCTCTAGAATGTCCTTCAGTATTCTCTGTAGTGTTGGATTGGTGGTCACAAACTCCCCCATTCCTCTTTGTCATGGAAACATCTTGTTTCTCCATCAACTTCTAGTGACAGTTTTGCAGGGTAAATCAATCTGGGCCGGAGGTTATTTTCTTTCAGGGCTTGTAACACTTCGCCCCAACCTCTTCTTGATCTGATGGTCTGTGCTGAGAAGTCAGCCGTGATTCTGATGGGCTTACCTTTATAGGTAATCTGTTTCTTTTCTCTGATGGCTTTTAATATTCTGTTTTTATATTGAATTTCTGGCATCTTGATTATTATATGTCTGGGTGTAGATCTGCTTTGGTTGTAGGTGGCTGGAGTTCTGTATATCTCACACAACCAAATGTCATTTTCTTTTCCCATGCTTGGAAAGTTTTCCTTAATTATTTCCGTGAATAGCCTTTGTAATTCACCTGTATGTATTCCTGCTTCTTTGTTCACATTTCTTATTCTTAAATTGTAGATTCTCTTGTCATCTTCTAGCCTTTGTATTGTTACTGCCTGTTTCCTTGTTATTTTTAAGACTTCTTTCCTTTCATGATCACACACTGCCAACTTGTCTTCAAGTTTTGATAGTTTATCCTTAGTTTCTTTTAAGGAGTTTTGCCAGCTTTCAATGGAGTTTTTAATTTCCTGGTAGTCTCTTTGAATCTGCTTCATGTATTCTATATTTTCTTTATATTCTTTATCAAATGTTTCTCCTTTTTTTGTGTTCCTCCCTTCTTCCGTCTGTATCATCCTGAGAGATGCTTCCTGAGAGCATTTCTTTTATTACTCTACTCATATCCTGCTTTACCTGATTTAATATTTCAGTTTTGAGCTCGTCTAAAAGGTCCCGAAGATATCTTTTAATGTCCATTGAAGCCATGTCTGATGTTGTGTGTTTGCCGCCTTCAGTCTCCCTTGTTTTTCCTTCTCCTGGATCAGGGCTTTCAGGGTTCTGGGCTGGGGGCCTCTCCTGCCTCTGTCTCCTGTCATAGCCCTGGCTTCCTCCACACGGGTTACAGTGCAGGTCCCAGCCCCCTTCCCTGTCGGCCATGGTTCCTCCAAAGCACACTGGTGAGGGACCTCCACCTTTTCCTGCCTGCTCTTGTCACTGAAATGTAAGCAGCGGCTGTATTTGCCTGCCCCTCCCCACTGGGCCAACCCAACTTCAGCTGCCTTCACCAAGTTAGTGTTTGCTAGCTACAGGGAATTGATTTGGGATGGCTCATTGGGTCCCCGCCAGGGGCACGGCCCAGTCCAAGCAAATCCCACAAATCTGCTCTGGGGAGGGAGGAACCAACTGAAGTCACTGTCGCTCCCAGTTCAGGCTCCTCCTGCCCGATTCCAACATGTCGTCCATTTGGTCACACCCTTCCCGTGGAGGGGGGGTCTCATTCCCAGCACTGACCGTAGATTAATGAAGGTCCCTTCACCGGCTCCGCTCTCCATTCGGCTCACCAACCCCCAACTTCAGCATTGCTATGCTTCCTGTGAGTGGCAGCGGGAATGAATTTGGGCGGCCCTGACGGCCGCGTGGATTCAAGCTGTGCTGCAGACTTGGCGAGTCACCATGAAAACTCTGTGTCCCTTAATTTTTAGCTGTTTCAGTTGCAGTCCCAAAATATTTGATGAGCTTTTTTACGTTTTAATTTTTTCCTGTGTCAAGAGGATCCGTCTCCCTCTGTCTGGGTCTCTCCAGGGTGTTTTATTCTGGCACATGAGTTGTTTGTCCTGGGAGGCTTTGTATTTTGTTGCTCACTGATCAACCATCTTGTCTTCTCTCAGAATCAGTTCTTGAGCTCCTCAAATCTCCAAATTTTTGTTTCGTTACTTATTCCACTGCGTTTAATTCTCCCACCTCAAAAAAGTTACCAGTGACACAGATTATGTCACTTGCAAGAAAGTAGAAACATCCAACAGTGACAATGCAAAATTTTCATACTCTGACTATCTGCGTTTGATTTGCATATGCAACCTCTCCAATTTCCTCAGGTCTCAGTGTGTTTTTGAGCTGCAATGTATGTATTTAAAATTTTTATCTAAAATGAAAGCATCAATATGCACATAGGTGTATTTTTTTTTTTTGGCAATTGTAGAAGATATTCAAACAAGTCATAGTTTTTAGGCCATGCTTATTTTATGTGATTTGTCTATTATATGGAAAATAAATATGGCGATAGACAGATAAATAGGTAAGTTATATAATAACTTATCTAGTATTGTAATGCAAGATTGAAATAATTTGTATTAAAACGTAATTTGGCAAAAAGAAAAAGAAAAAAGAAGCATAGGAATGGGACATGCATTGTGCTCATGACCTGCCTAAAAATATAATATTTAAATTAGGAAAGCAAAAGATGATATTGATCTTGGGCAGAATTAGGAAAACAGCACCAGCAGATAGAAAAGTATGTGAAATAAACTTCAACAGAAAAGTACTAGCATGTGACTATGAGAACACTAATGTGATTGTGGTCAACAAATAAAATCAGGCTAGAGAGTTAAAGCTGGGTCTGACAGGACAAGGTAATGAGTCAGAGAAAAAACTCTGAAAAGTATTACTTGTGCAATGAAGAGTTACTGAAAAGTGTGTTCTAGCCTTCTTGCCTAGGCTAATGTGCGGTGGTGTTTCCTCACTGTGTTCTCTCAGAGGAACTGCCAGACAGAAAGCAGAAGTCTTACCACAACTTCAATATGATGCTGCCACTATTTATCTTTCATGTAAGCTTGCCTAAACTCTGCTTTTCTAAGCTCAGTTTCATTGTTAATCAAGGTAAATAATAGCAGCACTACCTCATAACATTATTGTGATACACAATTTTTTCACAATGACTGGCTCTAGACAAATATTGTCTGTTATGGTTGTTATCAACATTGTTAAGAAAAGCATAACCTCCACTACCCAAGAGCACCACGAGATATATTATATTGAGGGTTATAAGAGAGATGGCTACTTTTCTAAGTGCTTGGGAATAAGTCTATTTTAGGATATATATTCTTCTCCTACCCTTTGCTAGTCTTGGTATCATTACCTTTCACTTATACTTGTCAGGTAGAACATTCTTACAAACTCTTTTAAGTACATGATTACTTCCCCTGAAGAGTGATGGGATTCTAAGACATAAGTTATCCCTAACTTGAGGGTTCACATGTATTCATATGCCAGTCCATGATAATAGCTCAGTTAAGTGACTCATGTCCTACTTGTATAATGGCAGGCTTCACCTTCCTGAATAGCACACCTGTTATTTCTGGTCATCCTGGGATTGTTTTACCAGTGACTGCAGACTCCACAGATTCTTTACTCTGGTCTTCTCCTGTAGTTACACAAGTTGCCTGTGTAATACATGCCCTCTGTAATTCACTCCACGCGAGAGATGCTGCTTCTTGATATTCTCACAGATACAAACTCTGGAACTTCCAAAGTGGTGCTGCATTCATTTTAGTTATCCTTGCATTATTAAGATTCCAGGTCTCACAGAGTCTTTTCCAGAAATAGCTTTTGTCTGAAAACCCCCTCGTTCTGCATCCAGCCTTAGTCTTTTTTATATATTCTTCCTTAAAGCCCACTGTTGTCAGGTTTCCACTTTGTGTTCTAGTCAGGTCACACAGGTGCCTGTGTGGTCCCCAACTCTGCCGACATCCAGGCACCTTTGAGTTCCAGGTTTACTCCAGCAGTGTTTGAGTTTCATATTCATTCATAGAAATAGTAGCATGTTATAGCCCCTAATATACTGTATATGTGCTGTACTCCTAATAAACTACTATCAAGCTGCAATGTTTGTAAAACATGTCATGTACTATAATAAGACACTATGGAATAGGAGTTTTATGTATACTCAGATTATTGAGTTTGACCCCTAAAACATGAAGCACTCTTTTTCAGACTCCCTCTGATTTCGTTTTCATACTTTACAAATTTGTGGTATTTCGGTGCCCCAGGCCTGCAGTATAGGTGAGTGTACTCTTCTTGTGACCCGCACTCTTTCGCTTTCCAGTTTCACAAGGATAGTAAGCAGGATCTGTTTTGATGTATACTGTGTGTATTGTAGATTTACTATCCTGCAGGTTAGGGTTAGCCACTTAAAAACTGCTAGTGCTTGAACACTGATTTCAGCCCATGGTCAAAAGAATCCCATCTTTTCTCCTAGCTTAAGGACTCATAGCCTGTCACTTAATTTTCTCCCTTGTTGGAACATAACAGGCTCAGCCAAGATGCTTTGGATTCCTATGAGCAAATACTATTTTCACCAGTAATTTTAATACCTTTCTATTAAATTGATTGGAATTGTTCATTTTTAAATTCTCTATCAATTCATTTTAGCAGCTCTTCTATTTTCCCTTTTTCTTTCACAGGATCTTTGAGTTTCCATTTCTTTGTTTCTTTAATTTGTTATAACCTACAAAAAATTGTTACCGAATTTTACTTCCTGCCACTTTAACATAAAACAATACTATCCTTGAAATTCTACATTTATGCTTTGTGTTACATGCCTCCAGGTGCTAGTCCACAATTACCTGGGGATTGCAGAACATGGTGAGACGTACTAAGACCATTGTTTGTGGGTATATCATTCCTGTTACTTGTTATTCCTAAGGAATTGGCTTTAGCTTTTTTTTTTTCATTTTATTATAAGACTTATTTTCCTGCCTTGATTGGCAATGCTGAAAATTCACAGCTTTTCAGTTTCTTAGCTTAGAAGCAAGTAATTTTTAAAAGTCACTACTGATTTCCTTTCATTATTTAAAAAAAAAAAAAAAAAAAAGACAAGTAGAAGGAATTAGTTTCTCTCACCCCGGGACATCAGTGTGTGTGTGTTTGTAGCGGTGGGAACCAGACATCATATCTAAGTAAAATCACTTATCACACTGCCGAGTAATGCACATGTACTTATCTTTCAATAGAATTTGGAACCTTTTTTCTTTTAGTTTTTAAGAAACAAGTCATAGATTGCAAGATGGCTGACTGAGTGGCAGCACGATAAGAAAGCCTCTGTGAGAAAAAAAAAATAAAAACAACTCAGATGCTGAATCTGGCAACATGGAGAAAGCCAGACAAAAGGAGAGGAATTCTCACAACCCAGGAAGAAACTGAGGAAAAAGAAAAAAGAAAGAAGAAGAAGTGTGGACAGAGGGCTGGAGCTGGGCAAGCCCTAATCACTGTACTGGCACGTCTTAAGAGTCAGGTGACTCACGATGGAGCTGAGATCGCGGCTCTGCCCAGAGCGGGGGGTTGGAGGAGGCGCTGTGGCAGGGAGTGTAAACAGCCAGTCGAGCTGCATGAACTTTGGTGAGTGATGGGAACTGGATTCCCCAGGTCGGGAGGACTGGCTGGGCAACACTTTGGAGTTGGGCAGGACCGGCTTGAATCAAAACCTGAGGCGGGCGTCCGCTGATGACTCCTAGTCCAAAGTAGATTGGTGGGATCTGCTTGGGCAGGGCCACGCCCCTAGTTGAAACCCAATAGCCAGGGACGAGGCTTTTCTGAGCCAGTGACATTCCCAGGGAACACACAAACTTGTTGAAGCATAAACTGGTTGACTGGTGTAGTGGGAGGAACCAGCTCTCAGCGTGCAACTCGCAGATCCGCAGCGGTTGGGGGTGGGGGGCGGTGCTTCCCTTGCAAGTGTGCTGCAGAAAAACTGCAAGCAATAGGAAAGGCCCAGAGACCTCCACCACCCACCTGTTTGAAGGGGGCCAAAAACATGACAAGACAGAGAAAGAGCAAAAGGTCCCCAACTGCGGAACCAGGGAAAGTGAGACCAACAGAGGTAAATGCAGAGGAGGTTGAGAGCAGCAAACCTGTAATGTCAGAGACAGCCTCATCGGAAATAAAGAAATACATCCGTGACCTCATTGATGAATTTAAATCTGAAATTCTAACTCAGGTGAGGCAAGATATAAGAAGATTAATAAAAGAAGTCCTGGGTAATCCTCAAGTAGACACAAAGGAAAGAATAGAGGAACCCAGAAAAAGGAGAGAAGCCTTTGATGAAGAATATAAACAAAACCTAGAATATATGAAACACATCCAAAGAGAAAGCAGGAAATTAAAAACTCCATTGAAAGCTGGAAAAACCTTTTAACAGAAACTAAAGACAAACTTTCAAAACTTGAAGATAGATTTGCAAAGTATGATCGTGAAAGGAAGGATCTCTTAAAAATAACAAGGAACCAGGGAGAAACGATACAAAGGCTAAAAGATGACAAGAGGATTTATAACCTAAGAATAAAATATGTAAATGAAGACGCAGCAACAAATACAAATGAAATAAAAAGTCTATTCACAGAAATAATTAAGGAAAACTTCCCAAACATAGGTAACGGAAGTGAAGTTCAGATAAATGAGGCATACAGAACTCCAGCCAGCTACAACCCAAACAGATCTACACCCAGACATATAATAATCAGGATCCCAGAAGTCCATCACAAGAACAGAATATTAAAAGTGGTCAGAGAAAAGAAACAGATTACCTATAAAGGAAAACTCATCAAAATCACAGCAGACTTCTCAGTGCAAACCATCAAATCAAGACGAGCTTGGAGTGAAATATTCCAAGTTCTGAAAGAAAATAACCTCCAACCCAGATTGATGTACCCTGCAAAACTGTCTCTCAAAATTAATGGAGAGACAAGATATTTCCACGACAAAGAGGAACTGGAGGAGTTTGTGACCACCAATCCAACCCTGCAAAGAATACTGAAGGACATTCTAGAGAGAGGAAAATCACCAGGGAATAATGGCAGAAAATCACCAGGGAATAATGGCAGAAAGGCCTCAAAGAAAGGGACAGACAGTGGAATGAAGGAGAAAAGTAAACAAACAACAACAGAAAAATAGCATGGCAGTGATAAGACAGAGAAGATTGGTTATATCACTGTTTTATCTTGACTGATTTTATTTGAAGCTTGAGGGTGTCGAATCTGAGAGTAGGGGCAACTACTCTGAAGATGACAGGATTCAATGGGATACCCATTCTGGTTTGATTATTAACTGCCTTTGAAGTCCTATGATGTCTCCAATGTTTAGATTTTGTTAATAGTGTAATGCAATGCTAAGTTTATACTATATTTGACGATATAGACAATTTTATTGAAAATAACAAGAGACATCATAGTGACTACCAGAGATCACCTAGTGTTGTGTTTTTGTATTTCTTTTCATTTTGTGTTTCTCTAGGAATTTGTATTGTTGACTTGTTTCGATTTCTTTCTCCCTCTAATACAGAAAGACTAGGTATATGTGTAGAGACTTATACATGTGTAGAACTTCTAAGTAGTTTATGAGAATGGATTATAGTTATTGTAAAGAAAAAAAGGAAAAGAGAGTATTCTAAAGGATATAACTGCATGTATGTTTGAGTGTGTGGAATTAATAACGATGTTGCTAAAGTTTTAGTTGGATGGATGAGCAAAATTGACTGTAGTCTCACTCTTTGGATGTCCACTTAGTGAGCTTTACTTTTGTAACTTGAACAACTGCATCTAAGAGGAAAGTATGTAATTATCAACTAGTGATTTCTTACTAGTTACTATTTTTGTTTTGTTTTTGAGATTTTGTATTGTTTCTACCCTCTTCCTGTTTCAAATTTTTTTCTTTAAATAAAAAATTTTTTAAAAAAGAAACAAGTTATAAAAACAGGAGTTAGGAGGGTTTTTCTTTCCTTATCAGAGATAAATGTGAATACAGTTAGACCATTCCTATGATCTTTGATGTTCGCCTTGGCCTCATCCCTACTTTTATTACTTAAAAAAGATCTCAATGTTGCTTTTGGGTTGACGTTAAAAAAAAGTTACATTTATCACTTTCATATGCAGTAATCATGTTTCTCATTTTAAGAAAAAAAATTACAATTTTTTTTGCGACTGGTTTTCTTATGTAGTTTAGGCTGGCCTTAAATTTAGTCCACACTGACCTTGAACTCATGGTGATTCTCCTGCCTCAGGGTCCCTAGTGCTGAGATTACCACTCTACCTAGCTAGCAAAAGAATTACAAGTTTTTTTATATGCCTGAAAATTAACCAGGGATATAGCTCAGTGGCACAGTGCCTGCTTGGCAAGCATGTGAGGTCATGAGTTTGATTCCCAGTACAAAAAAAAAAAAAAAAATCTTGAAAATTCATTTTAAATAATAAAGCACATTTTTCAGAGCATCTTTAATGAACCACTGGTTTGGGTTTTTGGGGGTTTTTGGGGGGTTTTTTTGTTTTGTTTTTTTGCTTTTCAAAGTTTCAATTAAATCTCGAGATAATATAATCTTGCTGTGATTTTTTTTAATGACTGCTTTCATAGTTGTTTAAGTTGTGTGTTGCATGAATTGTACATTTATTAATTGACAAGCCTGAATTCTAATAATTTTCTTCTCAATTATATTAAAATAGAACTTTTAGGATCAGTGTGACTATCTCCTTGTAAGTTTTGTGTCATAATTTAGCCCTGATTATAAACAACCTTTAGCTATTTCTTAATTCTGTTATGCTAACAGAAAAATTACTTCATGGCAGTAAAAAAGATATATTATTGTAACTGGAAATCTTCCTGTGGAAGTTTTATTTTTTGAGCCCAAGGTTGAGCGAAGATTAGGGTAGATTACTTAATCTTTTTATAAAACAATGCATAAAATATATGTGTATAGACATTGCAATTTGGAGTAGAGCAGCTTTGTATTAGAAATAGTTGATTTGCCTTCATATTTAGTCTATAAAAGAGGCAAAATGTAAGAATTATTTCAAATTTGTATTTAAAGTTTATCTACTGTATTATTATTATTTCCCTTTTTCTTGGTCTGCTTTCCATTACTTCAGTAAAATTCTTGAGAGTGAGTAATCTATGAAGAGACAGTTCCTCTGGGTCACAGTTGTGCAGGCTGGGAAGAGCATGTTGCCAGCATCTGGCTGGGTTCTGGTGAGGGCTTCTCACTGTGTCCTAAAATGACAGGAAGCATCAGATGGTGAGACAAAGCGAGCATCCAAATTCGGATCTTCCTTGCTGTCCTTATAAACCCTCTAATGCTTTGATGGGGGCTCCACCCTCATCTAATCCTAATTCTCTTCCAAAGGCCCCATCTCCAAGTACTACTAACATATGAACTTAGTGGTTAAATTTCCAAGATAAAGCTTTGAGAGGGACATGTTTAAACTACAGCATCCTCAATACTACTTTTTATTCCCACTTATAGAGTGATGCAGGCAGTGAATTTGTATTAGAGATTGATCATTCATTTTGCTGTAAGGGAAGACTTAATAAAGTCTGACAGTGATATATATGGCAATGATTAAAAGTACTGTTCAGTTCAATGGCATTTATTGAGCAGTTCCATAGTCCAACACTGTGTTAGCTACTAAAGGATAGGTACAAAAAGAGAAGACAGTATGATTTTGCCCTAAAGAAATTTATTATCTAAGTTGGAGATAAGTGGTTCATATATGAAACAACTGCAGAACAAAACATGGCAGTATGTAATCAAATAGAATTTTGTATGATAGAATACAAGCACAATTTGTCTAGCAAGTGAAAAGACATATCTGTAAAATGTTAAACTTTTATGGCAATGTAAAGTAACATGGTGTGAATTTATTGAGTTCTTTGGTTATTTTTGAAAGGGGGAGGCTTGTAATTTAGGTGTTTTGTTGTTTGGTTTTGTTTTGTTTGATTGGTTGTTTTTTTGTTTTTTGTTTTTTTTTTTGTACTGGGGATCAAACTCTCAGCCTTGCACTTGCCAGGCACGGGACCAGTAATTTAGAAAGTGCTTATTTAAAATATTCTTTGGCCCAACCTAAACATCATTTAGATTTTTGATGATTTTACATGAGACACCAAAGAAATTTGAGTAATTTATACTTTTGTAGCGATTCAGTCTGTTGAATATAAACTTTATTAGCTATTTTTCTTATCCTTGAATATCACAAAGCTCCATTCACTATATTTTGCAGTAAGTCTTCTGTATGTCCTAGATATTTTTCTAATATCCAAGTATTCTGAACAGTAGGTTTTATAGAGCACAGTCATCTCCTTAGCTTTGTGTAAGGAGGCGTGTGGCAAAGCATCCTTATTACATTTTCTTCTTCATTTCCTCATTACTTGTTAAGTGGTAATGGTCTAGTAAGTTTTTAAATTACCTTCAAGGTTCAGCTTTTTCTCGTATTGTTTGCTTCTGCTTATTTCTCCACATAGCATGACATATATTGTCTTAGTCACTTACCCCAGCGCTGAGACATAAACCTGACACCTAGAGTAGAAAAGTTTGTGGTTTTTGTTTGTTTTCTTTCTTTTCTCACAGTTCCTAGAATTTTAGTCCACAGTTGACTGGTTCCAAGGCAGAATGACTCATGACATCCTGGAAGCAGAGAGTCCAGGGAGGAGCCGGGAAGGGTGACGCCCCCTTCCAGGTTACCCCAGCACCCTCCGGCAAGACCCAACCGAAAACAAAAGCGAATAAGCAGTGCTGCCCCCATAACCCAGTCACCTTTCAAGTGCATGAGGTTTGGGGCCATTTTAGATCTAAATCATAACCATGTATCAGTGTATTCTGTTTTAATGAATTTTCATAAGTCTCTAAACTGGCTTTTTTGGTGAAAAAAGAAAGTTCATGAGAACCTCATATAATTTCTAGTAGATGATAGATTTTATACATAGATAATTTTAAAGTGAAAAAAGATCAAAAACAATACAGAATTTCTAATGAACATCTACTGAATGAATGAAACATGAATTTATTGTTATCACATTGCTAGTAAAGGCTAGATGTGGTGGCTCATGCTGAAATCTCACTGCATTGGAGGCTGAAGCAGGAGGATTGTTGTGAGGTTTGAAAGCAGCCTGCGCTACTGAGTTTTTGGCCAGGCAGGACTACATAGTGATACCCTGTCCCAAAAAGATAGAAAACAAACAGGCAAACAAAAAAAGCAACGCTAGTAAAAATTTGTCACTGCACTTAACTCTCAATAAACACAGGATGTGGTGGCACCATCCTGTGGTTGTGTCCATTCAAAATAGATCTTTAAGACCCAGGAATGGAAGCAAATTATTTTAAAAAGACAAATGAAAATGGAAGTAAATTAGCTCCTCTTTTATCAATTCCTATGTCTACCATATAACTTGTTTCTAAGAAAATTGCTATGAAAGTTCAGGGTGTCCATTTCCTTATCCTTGGACAATTTTTGAAGTTGCCTAGATAAACACATGAACTCTGTAAATCAGTCCAGATATAGGTGTGATGGATGCAATATATGTTTATGTTTCTATGCTTCCTTAGCAGGAACAGCTTTTCAGACGTTGATTGCCATTGCCTTCCTCCCAGCGCTCTGCTGACTTCATGATTTCGCACAGAGTGTGCCCACTTATTTTTTCAGGAGGGTGGTGTTAGCTTGTGGAACCTCTTTTTTTAAGGTATTTCTGAGGCTGGCTTTGAGAGGTTCAGTGTGGAATGACTGCAGCTTATTCCCCCTTACTCCATTCTCTTAGGTTGGTTTGCCGGCTCTTAGATCCTGTCAGATGTTCTAAAATAAACCTTTAGCTGGTGGATCTGAGGTATTTCGTCTGAGCAGTATGACTAACACATGAATCTTTGAAATGTATTGGGAAGGAACAGTGTCAGCAAAGATCACTTAAAACTCAAAAACCTGTAATATTGACTACCACAGTCAGCTGATGTTTTCTTCTTGATTTTTCAAATGTGTTCCTCAAAATAAAAGCTTACATCAGAGCTCTGCTACCCATAGGGGTCGTTTTTAGCCCTAGAATCATGGTATGATTTAATTTTTTTCTAAAACTTTTAATCACATTTTTGCAATGTTCATTGCTTATAATAAAACTGATAACTGTGTTTGTAAAAAGATATGGCAAGCAACTTTTTGAAAGGAAAATCAAAATTTGGATGAAACAGAAGCTCTAATAAATATTAAAAAGATTGTTGATTAGCGTGTATCATATGTACTATGACCCTCATGTGAAAAGGTTACTTTAATTAGCCCTAGTAGAAAACATTGATTTACATTGAGTATAAATTTATGTTTGATGTTAAAAAGCAAGCTTTGTTGTTCCTAGAATGCTAAAAGTGACAACAATTAAGAATATGCAATCAGGGCTAGGGATTTAGCTCAGTGGCATAAGTGCCTGCCTTGCAAGCATGCGGTCATGAGTTCGATCCCCAGTACCAAAAAAAAAAAAAAAAGAAAAGAAAGAAATCAACATATGGTTCTTGAAAATAGACAACTTTTATTTCTTAAAAATTAATTTGTTGATGTAATGTGTTGCTATTAAGGTGCTAGAATTGTGTTAAGATTGAAGGAAAGTACTTGGAATGCTCAATGCAAAGGTTTTAAAGCTGTTTAGGATCATCCAAATGATGAATCTCAACAACTGAAGACATAGAGCAGATTCATATTGGTACACGTCAGGAGTGCTTACCGGTTTAAATATTACCCACTGCTACTATGTCAGAGCTCAGTCTATTTCACAAGCCTGGTTTGGAGCTTTGCTGCGCTCCTTCCCAGGAAGGACTGCCTCATATAAAGGATGCGAGTTTGGGTTATTCATACTGCTGCTAGAAGAAATGGGTTGCTGTGGCATAAGTAGAATTGATGTTCTTCTGTTGAATATGAACTGCAGCGAGCCTACTTGTTTCTTTATTTTCAGAACCAATAATAAAATTAATGTTGAAATGCACTACTAATCCTGTTATAACTTAATGGGTACTTATGAGGTTCTCAGACCATATACTTGAGGTTTGTGGAATAAAACTTAATGGGACTTTACGCTGTTTTCTATCCATTAACAGATGTAAGTTTTAAACCAATTAAAAGTGGTCAGGGTGATATATGATAGAATCATCAAAGATTTAAAGTAACCCAGATTAGGTTCATTAAAAATTCCTGTTGTTTAACCTGTTAATCCCCCCAAAAATTCTACTTTGTCATATGATCCAGTAAGTCCAGTAAGTTTTTCTGTCACCAGTGCTGTGAACAATCTGGTGAATTCTTGATGTTTTTTCGTAGTAATTATAATTCTGGAAATAGTATTTTAAGAAATATTTTGCTCAGAAGCATCATTTCTACCAGGAAATAACCTTCATATTAGTCTAAGAACTTCGAGGGATGGCATCCTGTTGGAACTCTGGGGTGTAACTATTTTCAGACCTTGTTTGTGTGCAACATGAGCCATATTGATTTCTAGATAATATGAATTTATTCAAAATAGAGATTGCAATATTCTGGGAGCAGATTGTTTTCAGATTTGTTAAATTTACCTTGATTACAACTAAACATTTTGTTCTGAAATAGCACTACTATATTCTGACCCTTTGGTTTTGCTGTCATTTGATACCTTTTCCAGAGTTTCTATTGACCTTGTGCCTCTTCTCAGTAAGAGTTGCTGGTTTTGCTGCAAATTAAGGGATGTCAGATTTAACAATGCTATTAACTTGAAATACCAAATGAATTGCACTTTTTCTTTAATAAATATAATAAAATGAGCTTTGTTCATTATTTGACCATATAATAAAATTCTCATCAAAACACCAATGGTATTCTTTATAGAACTAGGAAAATCAATTCTAAAATTCATATGGAAACACAAAAGACCCCAACTCGCTAAAGCAATTTTGAACAAAATAGATAAAGCTACAGGCATTGCAGCACCTGACTTCAAGATGTACTACAGAGCTGTAGTAATTCTCATGAACCTCAAAGGACTAAAAGCATTTCTTAAAGGAATTCAAAAGTTTTCGTCAGCCTGCTTTTTGTTAATACTGTTGACTGATGAATTGCTTAGCTCTTTCTTCATAATGATATCAGTATGCCTTGTTTTAAATAAAACCAACCAGATAAACCAAAAATGTATGGCCTGGCACATTTATTCTCCAAATGGAAAAATAAGTGGCAAAAACATGTATAAAAGACATAGTTGAGAAAGGTGGAGATGTTTATTGGTAGGATGTGAGCAAACAGACTGTTGTGTATTTCCATCTTCTAGTACAGCAGAAAGTCTCAGGCCCTGCAGGGACTGCTTCTCCCCAGTCCTGCGGACAGCTGATGGGTAGCAATGTGGCCATTTTCTCTGCAGCACTCAGAGACCTCGAGTCAGCTGTTCCCTGTGCTCTGCTAACCATTTATACTTTAAAGAATCTTCTCACAAAAGGGACTCAGACCCTTTCAGATATCAGCCGTCTTTAACCATAGAGATAAAATTATTCTATTGGGTCTCTTTTTAGAATTTATACTTTTAGGTAGTTCATAACTCTGTATAAATTATTTATAGATGAATCTAGCTCCATCTATACCTTATTTAAATGCATCATTACTGGACACTTCAGTAGCTTCTCCACTTGAACCTTAAGCTTTATTTCAAATGTATTTTCAAAAGCAGTCTGTATCTTTCCTGATTTACCTGTTTACTAAAGTAACAGTTTAGCCCATCTTCAAAGGCACATGCATCAGAAATTATATGTGAAATATGGTGTGCTTTCTTGTTTTTGTGACCTTGTTTTAATAACTTTACAAAACTGAGCTTTTTTTCTTCCACTGTTATTGTTTGTTTGTTTTTAAAAACAGGCACTCATTCAAATGTCCTCAGCCTGTGCATCAGTGCAGCTGTCTTGGTTTTCTAGTGTACCTTCCAGTGACGTTCTCTGTCTTTCCTATTTTTTCTGTAAAGGTTCTCTGTTAGTCTGATGCCACTGAGGATTTCCCTATGTTCTTTTGCTACTTCTACTTCCAGTATCATCCGGCTCCCATAGCTGATGTCTGTTTGTATCACAGTCTTCCCAACTACAATGTCAGTGAAAATTGTAGCCTCTTTTCATTTCTCCCCAGCAGTAGGGACCCACAACCTTTCAGGCATATTAGCATCACTGATTATAGTTCTTTTATTTTTGGATATTACTCTTCACCTCTTTTGTTAATGTAAAAACCTCAACATTTCCGATTATCATGGATTTTTCTAGAAATATTTTGAAGTCTAGCAACTTTTGCACAAATCCTTTAAATGGCTTCCTACTTGAAAACTATACCCTGATGTCTAACAATGGCTTTTTATTATATGTCTCATTGCTGTTTCTCTCACCTCATAATCTCCCTCCTGCTTACTAAGTTTCAGTTACACTGTCTCCTTGGTGTTCTTCAAGACACCAAGCACTTTCTCCTCAGGGACTTTGCACTTGGTGATTCTTACATCTGGAATGGTCTACTCCCAGATATCATCATCTTTTATCCTCTCTGTTTCTTTTAGGTCTTTGGCTAAGTCTTACCAGTGAGGCTTTCCCTGAACACCTTTTAAAATAACAGTTCCCCACACGTCACACCCTGTACTCTATAGCTTCATACAAAATTTATAGTGTATTAGACAAACTGTATGTTTTACTCACTCATTGTGTGTGAGCCTCTACTAGAATGCAGATTCTTCTAAGGCAGAGGTCTTTAACTTTATGAGCTGTTACATTCTGAATACTTAGAAGAGTGACTAGAGAATAGTTTCTGGCCATTTATAAACATTAAATAAGTATTTTTAGAATGAAAATTAAAAATACCACAGTGATCTATATGTTATATAGGTATACTATTTAGAAATGATCAATCCCTCAGGTAAAAGCAGAGAGCTCCAACCAGACTTCTTGGATTCAAATGCCATTTGTGTGACCTTGCACAACAACTTAACTTCTGTGTCTTAGCAATTAAAATAGTAGTTGGCATAACTGACTATGCTATAATTTTATGGCTATGGAAATATCCAACATCATCAAATTTCATTTGTTATACTTCCAGCTTACTGAGTTTTGTTATTTCTGAATATTTATGCCAAATTTTCATTGAGGCGCAGAGTGCTTGTTCCAACACTATTAGTTGAATTTGTCCAAACTTAATTTATATTTTTTAAATCATAATTTGGATATTTCAATATAAAAGATTTCTTTAAGAAAATGATATTAACTTGTATAGCTTCAATGTTATGCCCAAATCTGGGCTCCTACTTTCAGTATCTCAAAGCTCTCTATTTCTAATTAGATCTGCATGTGGTCAACCTAATATTACATGCATATATCACTAAAGGCACCTTACATGCTGCTGGTAACAAAAGAAATAGGCAAATATAACCTGGGCTTCTTAAACAGAAACGGTATATAGTCCTAACATGCTGTTTAGCTGGAGCAGAGTTTTTCCCCTTCAGGATGCAGTATTACAGTTTGTAGCTGTTGCCCACCTTACATATCAAATTCAGCTTGGTATGAAGTAGCACTTTGGTCTATGGCCACACCAAACTGCACTTGCACCATCTTATCCCAAGAGGCTCTTCAGCTTGGCACAATTAACCAAAGTGGATTTAGATGACCTCTTTCTAAGGAAGAGGTATTAATACTTTCATTTAGTACAGAAGTAGTTATTTTATATGTATCTTAGTCATTTAAATATAACCTTTCATTTTTTTATTAAAAACATTTCATACTCTTTATGTTATTTTCTGTATTATCTTTAAATAACTATTAATGTGTTCAGGTTTAACTATGACTTTCTAGTTGGCTTCTTTGAAGCATTTTAAGTTGTCCATGACAGTTAAATAAAAGTTAAAGTAACTAATAGTGGCTAGTGGTAATTTTAAAAGACTGAGCACATTTGAGCTGTCACACTAAAATAGTTGTTAACATTTTCCTTTAGTTAGTAAGATCTGAAACGTCAGAAGAAAACTTTGCCTATTCTTTATAAAAATAATAAATTTGTCTTCAAAATAAAACAAGTTAGGCTGTGGTATCCATATGTTTTAGTTTAGTATAACACATACAGATTCCAGTGAGGTATTACAAAATGAACACATCCATGTAACCACTGAAGAAACAAGACATTACCTGCATCCCAGAAGCTCTCCTGCAAAGTTAACCATTCTCCCAGATGTTCTAATTTGATATGTTAGGTTTGCTTGTTTTATATATACACTTTGTATAAATAAAATTAACCGAGATGCATTCCTTTGTCTCTGGCTTCTTTTATTTATCATGATAATATGAAGTTTTTCTGTATTTTGTGTTGAAATACTTTATATTCCTGCTTGTAAGAATTCCATTATGATCATATCACAGTGTATTTAACCAGTTGTTAATAATAGGAATGAGCGAGTACTTTGATTGGCATGCATGTGTTTGCACTATGTCATGTATATACTTAGATTGAATTCCTGTAACACAGGATTAACTTTGTAGATAATGCAAAACTGTTTCCTAAAGTGGTCACACCAATTTGCTTCCTAACAACTGCTTTTGAGAGTTACTTACGGCTCTTATGTATCTTCTCCAATGCTTAGTATTGTCTGTTTTTAACCTCAGCCATTCTAAAGGATATAGAGAGGTATCTTTTAGTTTGCATTTCCCATATTATTAATGAATTGAGGACCTTTTAACATGGTTTTTACTATCTATATATCTATTTGTATAAATGCCTTTTCAAATTTCTTACCTATCAAGTTCTTTGTTTTTCATACTGATTCGAAGAAATTTGAGATACAAGATCTTTGTTGATAATATGTGTGGAAGTTATCTTTCCCACTCTATGGCTTGCCTTTTAAGCACAGTTTAAGTTGTCTTCTGATGAACAGAAATTCTTTTTTTTTTAAATTTCTTTAAAGAGGGGAAAAATAAAGCAAAACAGAAAAAAAAAGGGTAGAAACAATACAGAATTTCAAAGTTACAAAATCAAAGCATACAAAGTGGACATTCAAACAGTGAGACTGCAAACAGCTCCGTTCTCTGATCCAAAAAACTTAGCAATATAATTACCTATCCTACACCCTTAAATATACATGCAGTTATATCCTTTAGAGCACTTGGTTTTCCTCCTTTTGCTTTTTAAGTCCATTATCTGTTTAGTTATATCATGTTTCAGGTTGCTCAGTACCTTGCTGATCTGTTTTGTTGTTGTTATTTACTTTTTAAATTCTTTCTTATTTTTTATTTTATTTATTTTCTTTTGAAGGTAGTAAAATACAGCAGAACAAGACAGGACATAGCCAACTGAGGCAGTGCAGTAAAACTGGCACAGAACCTCACAGCAGGCCACCGGGACAACAGCAATAGGCACAATAGTACATCTGTTTTTTTTCACAATAGTTGTTCTTTCAATCAGGCAGAGCAATATCAAAAGAAATACCGAAATTACAAGAACAGAATATTGAATAGTGCAATACCATTGATCAAAACAGAGCAAAACAGAGAAAAAAATATTTACCCTCAAAGAGATGGCATAAGAAAATCACCCTTATTTGCTATATCGCATATAGTCAAACTTGCAAGACATGCTCAGATCTCTGGCTCTCACTTGCTGGGGGTGGTGGGTGGATGTTTGATTCTTAGCCCGTGCCCGGGTAGGCTCACAGCTGCCCACCAGAGGGGTGAACTGGCTGCCCATTTTCCCAGCACCCCAAGGTCCAACATGGCACGTCATGGATCTCAGGAAATCTCGCCCTGGGGCAGCCATGGCTTGCCAGGCCAGAGCCACTTAGCAGAGCAGCATACTGGCAGCTACCTATTTTCCCAGCACCCCAAGGTCCCGAACAGAAATTCTTATCTTAATGTGTTGCTATTAGTTTATCAATCTTTTCCTCCTTTATCCCTGCTTTTTCCACCCTCTGTAAGAAATAACTCATTCTTGTCATGAAACATTCTCTAGTGTAATTATCTAAAAAATTTATTGTTTAACTTAAGTCTGCCTTATATATCCTATGAATATGTATAATTTATATGAATCATATGTGTATAGTAACTCACGTTTACATAAATCAAAAAGCCCCAGAAAGTAGAAAATCATTAGGTAAATATATATATCTTCTATTTTTTTCATACACAATATAATATTTGCATTTCCTGACTCATACATACTAGACTTTCTGTTAACCTTTTTAGAATCAAATAGTATTATCAGGTGAATTATTTAAACTGTGAGTAAGAAATTTAACTCATTGGTAGTCAGCCAGAAAGCTCTTATTTCAAAATTTTCTCTTGATACATTTGAGAAAATATTCTATTTAGAAGGCAGAAAGTTATTCCTTCCCATTTTAATATGTAGTAATTTAGGAACGATCATAGTATGTGGCAGACATTTGGTAAGTACTGAGTGTTCTAAAATGCAGACTTAATGATTTTATTTCCCTATTTTAAGTCCTCAAATCATTCACCAAATAGCTAGTCACAGTATATATTTATCTATTTTCTTATTTTTACAGACTTTTCTCAGAAAATCAGTAGGCTTAAACTAACCATGAAAAGTTAAAAACAGTGTACTCAACTTGCTGTTCTTTTTGTTTGTTTGTTTTAAATAACTGCATGGATTTTTTGTTTGTTTCGAAGAATAGCTCTATTTTCCAGTTTATAGGTTTGTGGTGACTTTTTTGGAGTGGGGGAGGGTCATGGCTTTATACCAAATAAATGTCTTCCAACTCTTTCTCTGTCTTTGAGAACTTACATGTTGAATCAGCAGCCCTCAAATTGAACAACTTACAAATGGTGTTTTGGAATGAGCATTTTTACATTATCTGTTATCTGAAGGAACATCTTTTAAAAGAAATCTCACCTCAATTCAGATTTGGCTGTTTATTTAACTCTCTTACCTTTTCATGCCTTGGACAGCTTAATTTGGCATCTGTGTCTCCCCTAGGGGGAAAAAAAAAGATAAAATAGAAGTCATTTTTTTTTGTTCTTAAATAATTACCTTTTTAATGTTAGAATCATTCCTCATCTCAGCCATAATATTCTATCAGCTTTTTTTTTTAAATCTGAACATGAGTGTTAGGTCATAAGAAAATGGTTAAGAGAATCTTAGTATTAATTAGTTTTTGAGACAATCAAAAAGATAGATTTCCTGGAATTACTTAAGCATTTGGTTTCCAGTAACCTGTACTATGTAACCATTAGTTTTGAAGATAATTACATCGTTATTAGAAAATTGAATGCCATTTAAATGCAATTTTAATGTATTTGGAACCCAAGTAGAAAGCTTTAGCTTTGAATGTGGAGTTGAAAATAAAAGCAGATGTCCCAGGTTCATAAAATTCATTGCATTTGAGACAACTTCTGAAATTAGTAATGCGCCTATTAATATGTATACGTCTTGTGAAGGTTGGTAATTTCTGTATGGTGGTATAAGACCAGTAGTTATTTTTATGATAATCATATAAACTTACTAATTACAGAATAAGTTTGCTATAAAAACAATCATTTTCAAAAATGTTGTTCGAACATGTAAAAGACAAGGAAATTGAAGACATGGGTGAGAAACTGACCCAGAATAGAGTTAACCATTTCTAGGCTAGAAACTATTTAAATCCATAGGAGGTATGGTACCATGTACAAACTGCTATAATAGAGCACCTATGATCATTGATAAAAACTTCCCTGTCACTTGTGACTACATCTTGTATCAAGTTTTTTTCCTTCAAATTGCTGAGTTCCATCCCAGTCAACATCAGGATACTGAAATCTACCAGGTAGAGACTGATACATCACTGAACTCACCTGCAGTGCCCTTCATCAGAGCAACTCATGTTCTTTGTTATGCATTGCTTTTCTTAAATGCATAAAATTTTAAAACCTGAGCAATTTTGAGTTCTATTGTGATGTATTTTCACATAAGAATATTCATTTAACAGTCATCCTATGAGCCTGAATCCTTTGTAAATGAAATTTTAGAGTGCCCAGTAACATTTGGACAACATTGAAAGGCTCAATTTTAATATGTAGTCCCACATTGCTTAGTGATAGAGATTTGTTCTGAGCAGTTCATCATTACAAAATTTTATCAGCGTGCAAAAACTGCAGAGTGAATTTACACAAACCTCATGGGTTAGCCTGCTACTTTTTAGCTCTCTGGTATACTGTCATACATCATCTGATTTTGTTGACTGTAAGTGAACTACAGTCCTGTGAGGGATAATTAGAAAAAGTATAGTACGTCTAACTCTCCAGCCTATATAAAGTAGATAATCCATATGACTGTGAAAGAATTAATATTTTAATAACAAAGACAAGAAAAGTAAAGTAATACATGAGAAAGTGAAGCTCTTAGAGCCAAACTCTGTCAGTTGTGCCAGTCTCTACATAGGCATCAAAATAGTTGAGGTAGGTTTGTCTTTGCAGTTTTGTTGCATTTTGTTCTGATATATCTACCTGCTCTGAAGATTCACTGCATCTTTAGGAGTAACCCTCTAAACAGAAATGTTTTAATAAAATCTGTGTTAGTTCTGGTTGTATTGGGTTTCTTTGTAGTATATTGGTTGTTTGAAACAAAACTAATTTACTAACATCTTACTTAAATACCCTGGATATTTCTAAAATCAAGGAGTGATAAATAACAATAAACAGTAGGTACAATGCCTACTACTATAATTTTAAGTTAAATGTGAAATGTCAATGATACTATTTTTAAAAACATTTATTGTTTTGCATGAAAAAAATACTTTTAAAAAATTTTAAGCCAAGTGTGGTGATACATACCTATTGTCCTAGCACTCAAGAGGCAAGTGACTTGCTATGAATTTGATACCATGCTGGGCTATATAGTGAGTTCAAGACCAGCCTGAACTATATATATAGCAATACCCTATCTCAAACTAAAAATAAATAAATAGAAATGAAATGTTCCATTAGCACATTTATCCAATCATATTCTTTCCTTAAAGTAAAAAAATTCACCTTGTTAGTTACTTCCTTATTCCTTGGAAAAATACCTAATACCCTCAAATTAAAGGAGGAAGGGTTTATTTCAGCTCACAATTTGTAGATTTTAGTTCCTAGTCATCTGAGTCCAAGACAGGGTGGCATGGCAGATGGGTGTGGCAGAAGAGAGACAGTCCATGGCACAGCAAAATGGAAAACAGCACACAGCCTTCCTTCTTTCCCTTTGTATTCCATCCAGGCTATAAGCCTGTTTGGTGATACTCACAGCTAGTAAATCCATTCAGCCACACTCAGAACTATCCTAATCCAATCCAAGGACTTAAATGCCCATGATCCAGATACCTCAGGGCTTTGGGGGCACATCTAGATATAAGCTATAACAACCACACACTCAGGACCTCTGTGATTGAGACTATTTCAAGTAACTGAGTAATTATACATGTTTACTCTTTATTGAAATACTGTATTTTTTTAAATACAGCAAGTCAGTAGGTTACCAAACATTGTTCTAGTTATTACTGTAGATTAGTATTTGCATCTTTCACCTCTTAGACATCTGGATAAATTAAGTGAACTACTCATGGTAAACGAAAGCCTAATTTTAATTGTGTTCATTATTTCTCAATGTAGGATTTTAATTCTAAACACTTTTGTTGCATCATAATGATTTTTAAGTCAGAGATATTAAACAAAAAATAATTTTTATTTAGGCTGCCAATAAAATATTAAAAGTATTTAAAAATAATAATAAAGTACTGATAATATGAAATTGACTAAAAAATTTAGAAATCAGAAAAGACATTCATGCTGAGGATATAGCTCAGTGGTATAGCACCTGCCTGTCAAACTCCCAAGGTCATGAGTTGGATTCCCAGTGCCAAAAGAAAAAAAAAGACAGGGAGGGAAGGAGGGACCCAGGAGGCAACAGCACCCTCCGGTGCACCCAGCAGTGGCCCAGGGGCCAGTGGGTGTGCAGGCAGGTAAAGAATATCCCCACCCCTAGCAATGACTGATAGTAATTGAAGTAAACAAAGAACTTAATTCTTGTATTGTTTGATTGACTTTGCAGACCTAAAACCAGTAATCTGAGTATCTATTTAGAGGATAACAAGATGCAGTATAGTAATTATGGTAGATTTCCTATTGTCTTGTTTCTGCCAATATCATTTTCATTGTTTTATTGCTTTGTTTTATTCCCTTTAAAATAAACAAAACAAAACAAAAAAGATATTCATAGTCTATGACCCCACCCATATCCTTACCCACTCTGGACTATATAAAGTTTGAATTCCAAAAGATAATTGTGTCACAACTGAGATAATCAGTGGCAATGGATTTATATATATTACTTGGTAATTTTTAAAAAGATTGCTCTGTAGTCTTAAAAATAGAGTGAGTAATACAGCTCAGACTTTAAATCGCCTTTATATGACTTCTGTTTCTTGTTGTATTCCTGGTGCAGAGAGAATTCTTGGCAGGAGATCAGGTTCAAATCTGATTTTTTGAAATGTAAGCAATAGTGAGATAATGACAGTAAAGAAGTAAGTCAATATAATAATTCCATTAACTGTGATTTACATAAGTCACTTAAACATCACATTTGTTTAGTGGCATGTTTGTTATAAAGTTTATACCTGTTTCTAGAATTTTTAATGTTTTTATTATTGCTGGTTTTTTTTCAAATTTGATTTCATGAATGATAGTAAGTTATAGTCCCATAAACTTCCATATATCCTTATAGTTGATCCTTCCTATTCATAGTCTTTTTATAAATTTTAAAATGAAAAGAATAAAAACAATACAGAATTTCAAAACAAAATAATAGAAAATTAACAGTGGGTAATATACTGCATATTGTATTCAAAGTAGTTGTTCATATTACAAGATATAGGCATGAAAAAGATGATCACACAGTCAAACAATGAAAACACAAACTGTTCTTTTTGATAAACTAACAGAGACTAAATAGCATATTTACCTATCTTATGTGTGTGTATAATCTTTTCCTTTCTTTCTTTTCTCCTTTCCCCTATCCCTGTCACAGACAGCCTTTATTGAGAAAGAAATCTGAATTTTTATTTCAAACATCTAGTTTTCATTATCTTACAGCTAATTCAATTGGTAAGATAACTGGGAGAAATATATTTTTATCTTGGCTTATAAGGAAACTTTTGGCCCTAAAGTGGAAACTAAGCCTTCTGAGTCATTTGACAGAAGTATGTAGTTACAATAATGTGTAACTACATTACACATTTCATATACATGTATGAAAATAACTTCTGGTTTTCAATCCATATACAATTTATAGTAAATTGAAATGCTATGGAATTTTTCATTATATTTGTTTAGATCTTAGGCTAGATGTTCTATTGGTTTGTAGACAAGATTTTTATAAATGAGTACAAACACCAGATATACTATAGTTTAAAGAGTAGCAATATAAAAATAGTTTTTCTGGTTTAATTGAAATGGAGGACTGAGCAAACATGACTTCTCACGCCTTCTGAGACCTCACTAAAATAAAAGCATAGAAGCACATAAAGGCCTAGATCCATGAAAGTGTTACTAGCACTTATAAGTTTCTAGGAATTTACTGGTAAAAGGAAAGTTGTTTGTAAGTTGAATGATGAAACAAGTTACAGACAGACTGCAAAGAGGGACCCAGTCTGTCTAACCCTGAAGGGTCTCTGGTCCGAAAGTCCCTAAGTCTGAAAAACAGCAGAGAGAAGATATGACTAGAAACAGAATGAATTTAAGGTTTGTGTCCGGAAGAAGGGAAATTGACTTTCTTACCAGTCTGATCTCAGAAGAAAGAAAATGATCCATGTGTGAAGAGGTAATTTTTCTGTTGTATGTATTAGTACTTCACAACTAAGCCTGCATTATTAGGGGATTGGGGACCTTGAAGGCTGACAGTTGGCTGCCTACCTGCTGACCAAAGTTCCTTCTTGAAGTAAAGCTTACCAGTATCCAAGGATACTCATGTATACAGAGCTTCTAGTTAATGCTACCAAGTAGGCAAGAAGACAAATGAAACTTATTTTCATTAATGTTATTATAGTTGCCCATTGTTTCTTAAGCCCTCATTTCATTGTATGATTTTCTGTTATGTGTTGATCAGTTTTATTGTTCATTATCTGTTCCTCATTGCACACATTTTTTTTTTCTCAACAAATTGAAGCAGAAACTATTTTCAGCAGTTACTCACTTTTAGTAGCCCAGTCTTAGGATTCTACCACAAACTACATTTTCCTCTGAGGACATTTTCATTTGCTAAGTATTGCTGGGATGTGATCTGGAGTAATTATGCAGTCTTTGCATTTCATAATCTTAGTGTGAATTGAATAATTGCCTGAGCTAACACTGATATTTAATGATATGCATATATGCTTATGGCAAATTCATATTAATTTACTCCCTTAAGTTGTATCCTTTTTGTTTGTAAGAGATATAGAATGCTTTATTAAATTAAAACATTGAGAAATGTTGATCTCATTGAGAAAGAACATACCTCTTGTTGTTAAAACACTTAGTAATCCAAATTGAATAGAGTGTTCAGAAATAGTAAAGTTAGACCCACTCTTAATTTTTTTCATTTCCTTACATTTTCATGCTTAATGAACTATTTTGTACTCATTCTCAGCTAAACAAATTTGCCCAAACATGCATGATTGAAATTACTTTCTATAAAAATTTCCAAAAGCATTTGAGAATCATCTTGAGTGGCAGGTCCATAATATATCACTTTATTAAAATGCTGGCTTCCAGATGGATGTGTGTTCAGAAGAAAAGAATCTAAAATGTATTAAAAATTAACTGTTTTGTTCTAAAATCTATCATCATCTTGTATCTTGTGTCTATCATCATCTTGACCTCATAGGAAACTTAAGAGTTTTCAGTTTTACTGATTTTCAGGTTATTGAAGATATGAAAAATATTGTTTTGTTCCTAAAGATCAGTGGCACTGACTTGATTATGCTAAAATGTAGTTTGTATTGATTTTAATCTGTAATATACTTTAGTGTTTTGTACAGAAATTATCATTCCCTGTCCATTCCTTAGGCTGTCAATATACAAAGTCTTAATTGTCCTTGGATTTATGCTTGAAGAAATCAAAGAATGTATATATTCTCCTCTGTCTCACTTTAACATTTGAAATCATATCTGAACAGATCTTGTAAGTCTTACAAAAGGTCTTTGTGGATATGTTAAATATATATCTTGTCAACTCACTAGAAGGATGGGTTTCTTTTATTTTTCTGCTGAATATTTTAAACATACTATCAAATTACAGATACTCTATGCCATAGAAATGTATACTTGTTTTCATCTGAAATTTATTAAAGGAAAATATACAGGAGGCTATTTTAACAAAGCTTTAACAAACTCTTGGGCTGGCTAGTGGCATGTGCCTGAAATCTCAACTTTGGGAGGCTGAACCTGGAGGATCACAAATTTGAGTCCCACCTGAACACTTAGAAAGACCCTGTAGCAAAACAAAAAACAAAATGAACTGTTGTGTATAGCTCGGTAAAAAGGTACTGGGTTCAATCCCTAGTACTCCCCAGAAAAAAAGAAAAAACAGCTTTCTTTTGGTTTGTTCTTAATGAATAGATAGTTGACTTCTTGTTAATTAATATATAGTAACTGGAAGCTCATCAGTAAAATCATGATGTTAGTTTGGCACTGCAAGTTTATTTTTTGTAAATACCAGTTCTTTTCAAAATTAGATTAATTTCTGGGAAAGTGATATATCAAATTTACATAAAGGAAGAATATTGTGATGTCTTCAGGTCAGTTTTAATTGGAACATTATCAATAAAAAATTTAAAGATTCTTAGAAATGGACTGCTTCTGTATAATAGAGCTCCAACGTAAAGAATCTGTGTATATTTAATACCCTTGTATGCTAATTAATTTTACATCAGTTCTTATGTTTAAATAACCTTGTTTTAGAACATTGAAAATATTCTTTTGTTGACTTCTGTTACTGCTGAAAAGAGTTTTGATATCAGTATGATGCTTATACCTGTGTAGAGGTATTCTCGAGTAGTTGCCTGAGAAACGGCCACTATTCATTCTTTTAAAAATATTTGGAATAGATTAACTATCCAGGGAAGAAAAAACAAGGAAATGATGAATAAGCATTAGTAGGGGTCAGGAAGGGGAGGAGCCAGTAGAGCAGAATGAGAATGAAGCAGATCATTGCAAGAGCCTTCAGGAGTTTGGAAGGAAGCCTGTTCACAAAGGCGTTTTACCCCAACTGCAGTGAGACCAAATTTGTTGGTTTATAGCAGCATTGTTCTTGGAATGAGCACATATGCCACTCTGTGAAGTGTCAGAGACCAAGGTCTCGGTAGATTTAGAGGGTGACTGATGTCAGGGTGTGTGCTTGATCTTGCAAGTGTCCCAGTTGGTTGGAGACTTAGTTGAGTTCTGCTGTGAGTTCTTTTGATAGCATGGTAAACTCTGAAGCAGACTCCTAGGTTGCCGATCCCCATTCCAGTTTCTGTGACTACTCCCAGGGTGACCATTAAGGGAACTGGCTGTTTGATTTTGCCATGACATGGGTTATGGAGGAGACAGACATGAGTAGGTTGGATGTTGCTAAGCAAAGAGTGGGAGCAAGGAGACCTAACGTACAAGTTCCATGTACAAGCCAATGTTTGCCTTCTCTCTGCACACCCAGAAGATGCCCATCTTTAGGGAATGGCATCCCATGAGATCAACTTGGTTCAGGAAGAAGAGGTCTGAGGGTGGATTAGGAAGTGAATGTCAGACTGCCTCTAATTTGTGCCGTGTACAGAAGGGGGAGCTAAAAGTTACAGCTGTTAGTGGGGAGAGGGTGATACTTTTTGTAATATTGCAGGACTCTTGGCAAAGAGCACAAATTTTTAGTTTGGGAAGACTACCTTCAAGCATATTGAGATGTTTGTATTTTGGGGTACCTCCGGGGCTAGGGAAGTCTCAGGGGGTCCTTTCTCCTGTCTTGGCAACATTCAGATGTGGTGGGACTTAGACTACCCTGGAAGGAAGTGGATCTAGGTACCTGTAAAAGAGTTCCCAGATGGTTAGAGCTGTGGTGATCAGAAGGTGGGAGGAGATGGATAGTAGCTTTACAGATGGCAAGTTCCAAAGAGCTAACTGGGGTAAAGTGATCTTACTCAGTTTGAGAAATGCACAGTGAAGTGGGTTGTATTAGCTGGTGTCCGCTTTGGAAGGGACTTACTATGGCCCACTGTGGCAGCTAATGAGCCTTTAAGGCCTGGCTGATGCCCTTTAGTGCCCCAAGGAGTCTGATGTCAGATCTTTGAGCTAGGGCTTTGCCCCTGGGACTGGCAGTCTTAGTGAAGTGTAGCCCTGCAGAGTGTTTATCCATGCTCCAAGGGGAGCAGCATTTACTGAGCGCTATCTGGGAAAGATGATTGGATGATTCTATTAAAGGTTTGGATGCTTTTAAGCAGGTGAGAAAGTGCCCAATTGAGGTATCTATGAAGGATCTGTGTTGTTATGTCAAGGGTTAAGAGATTGAGTAATATTGAAAAAGGATTGAGCAGAACACAGAAAATAAGGGTGGTGATTTATTCTAGAGAGACGTCCTAGAAGGTTCCCTGTAGCCATAGGTCTTAGATTATGGTGTCAAGGAAGGAGGAGGGTAAAGAATGAAGAAAATCTTCTGTTAGGATGGTCAACAAACAGGCAAAGTTATGAAGAGAAAGACATATGTAGCTGTGTTGCTGAGTCTTCAATCTCTTAAGTCACAGGAGCTAGCTTGGTGATCTTCAGGGATGTGAGTCCAGTTGGTGTGCACAGGAAAAGGGGAACCTTTTATAGAGAGAAGAAGTGGACCCAGGAGAAATTACCTTTTAATTTTGCCACTGTTGGGTGGTCAGGATTTCTTGAAAGTGCCCTGACTGTTTTGGTTTTAATCCCTGAAAAAGGCTGGGGAGCTTTATATACCCATTCTTCAAGTTGTAGGGACCAAGGTGTGAAGGGAGTTTGAGAGGGTTTGAGAGGGTGAGCTAGGATAGTTCCAAAAGAGTGTCATGGAAGGAATTTGAAAGAGGGGAGAGTAGGTTTAAATTGGAGGTAGGGAATATGAAGGCAGTGGGTGGGGGAAGGGGTGCTTCCCTATAGACTCTCAAAGGAGCTGAGCTGAGTGGAAGAGGTTTGTAAGGAAGCAGCCAGGTTTGAAAAGGGCTAAGTCTGAAGGAATTTAGTTCAGTCCAATGGGACCTGGAGGGAAAACGTGGTTAGGTTCTGTTTAAAAAATGATTAACCTTTTCCACCTTACCTGAGGATTGGGGTTGATACGGAATGTAGAACTCTCAGGTTACATTTAGGGAGGAGGCTACCTGTTGGGTTAAGGTAAATTCACATCCATCGGTTTGGATATAGGTTGGGAGTCAGAAGCAGGGGAAGTTTTCAGTGAATATGATGTGTGCTACTCAAGATCTTTTGTTTGATGTAGGAAAGGCCTCTATCCTGAGAATGTGTCAACTACGGGCAGGGAAGTTTTGTTTTTGTTTTTGTTTGTCAGAGGCATGTGACTAAAATCCATTTGCCAGTATTTGCTAGGAAAGGATCCCTGAAATCTGTGGGTCGGGGAGGAGCTCTGAGGCTGCTTTGTGAGTTGGTAGTTTGGCATATAGGAGCATTGGGTGATGATCTGTTGCAAGAAAATTCTAAAACAAGGGGTGAGATGTATGTGAGTCTGTAGGAAATAAAGCAGAGGGAATAATCCAGCATGGATGATCATGGAAAGATGAAAAAAAATTGTGTTGCAAGCTTTCAGGAAGAACCAATTTTTCATGGAGAAACCACCACAGTGCCTCTTGTCATGCACCCTGTACTTAAGTAATTTCTTGGGGTAAGTAGGAAGGTATAACAGGGAGCAGGAACCTGGGAATGGAAAGAAAGTTGGCAGCTGCCTGTTTTGCTACTCTGTTAGCCTTGTTATTTCCACGAATGAAGATTCTGAGATGTTTGTCCTGTGAGTTAGGTCTTTGATGGCCATTGCATTGAATAACAGTAGCTAAATGGGGTCGAAGAGCTGCTTCCAGAAAATCTTGAATTAGGGGCCCATTTTGTTTAGGAAGTATTTTTTGGAGTTAGGAGTCTCCTTTCATGCCAGATTTGGGCATTGGAATGTAGGATATTATATGCATATTTGGAATTTGTGTAAATATTAGTGGTTTTGCAAGAGTGAGAGCTGTAGTGAATGCAGTTGAGTTCTGCCTGCTACAAATTTGTCCCAGTGGAGACACTTTTTGTAGAGAGTGCTGCTGCCTTGATTACTTTTCAGGGAAGGTAGGAGAATTGGCTGTCATGAGTCCTTCAATAATGCTGTACCCTCCTTGGGAAGGGGTAGTCTTTGAAGTGCTTCCATCAGTAAACCAGCCATGGGATCCTGGAATGTGTTCCAAGGTTATGTCATAGAAGCAAGTAATAGTAAAATCAAGGAGTTCAATGCATTCAAACTGGAGGGTGGAGTTTGAGGAGTCAGGTATTGGGAGGAGGGCAACAGGGTTCAGGGCATACAGGTGGCAGAAGGTAACTGAGGTTAGTAAGAGATGAGAGTATGGGACTTGAACTAGAGCCAGAAAGAGAGCAGTTAAAACACAGTGGCTGAGAAGGTTGGAGAGGTTGTGTGAAAAGTATACCTGCAGGAGCTGGTGAAGAGTAATCTTTTGGTTCTTGGTATCAGGGGTGCAGCTAATGCTAAGACCTGTAAACAGAGAGGCCAACCTTTTACTACAAGGTCAAGCTATTTGGATATATAGGCAACAGGCTGGAAGGAGCCTCTAGCTTGCTGTGCAAGTAGCCCTAATGCTTGTCTCTTTTTGCTGGTTAGAAATAGAAAGAGATTTATTAGGATTTGGGTAGGATCAAAACACCTTAAGGAATGCTTGCTTGAGGAGTCAGAGGGAAGTGCGAATTAAGTCTGTTTCTGGTCCTCTTTCTTGGGGATCTCCATGGGAAGCCTGACACAAAGGTGAGAAATTTTGGATCTAAAGTCTAAAATAGCTAAGAAGGCCCAGGAAGCTTTGTGGTATTAAAAAGAAAACTGTTAATAGCCTATTTTTGGAAAGTGGGGTATGCATTGAGTGGTAGGGGTAAGATAAAAGCTAGGGTAAGTGACCTCTTCTTATACCAGCTGGGCTTTGTGTTCTGAAAGATGTTATATCTTCTACCCCAAAAATTTGAGAAGAGAGATAGTATAGGATATGGATTTATTTTTCAAGGTGCTGCAAAGCAAAAGGTCATTGACATATTGTAGCAGGTGGCTGGGAGCAAGTTCAAGAGACTGGAGGTCTTTTTGTAATGCTTGGTTAAAGAAGTAGGGACTATCTTGAAATTCCTGGGGAAGAACTGTCCATGTGAGTTGTTGGTATGGAATTTGTCCAGGTAAAGATGAAAAGATGAAAGATGAAAGATGAAAAGTTGTTGGGAATTAGAGCTGAGGGGCATAATAAAGAAGGCATCCTTGAGGTCTGAAACAGTAAAATATTGAGCATGAGGGAGTACAAGAAAAGGAGGTATAGGACTCAAGGACCACAGGTGAATGGGAACAACAGTCTTGTGAATCTTTTGAAGATCTCGAACTAACTGGAAGCAGCCATCAGGTTTTTCACAGGTTTCTTTACAGGGGGAATGAGTAGCAGTGAAAATTTAATTCTTAAGAAGCTGGTTGATAATGGGCTGAATGCCATGATGACCATCAAGGCTCCACAGCTATTGGTTGACTATGACAGCTGTAGTAGGGTCCTTCAGGACTGAGGTTGCCTTCAAGGGGAGGATCTCATTATGGGGTACAACTGGTAGGATAAGGAAGGGCTCAGAAGAAAGGGAATATATGTAGGCTCTCCATGCTATGAAGGATATCTTCCCAAAAGGGGCATGGGCTAGAGGGGGATTAACAAGAAAGAGTAAGTGAACGTTACGTGGTCAAAAGAATAGTATATAAGGTAGAGTCTTGGCTAGAATTTTTATTAGTCCCTTGATTCCAACAACTGAGATAAAGGAGGGCAGCAAAAATCTGAATATTCAATAAGGAAACCTGGATCTGTTGATTATGTGGAAGAAGGGTCCTTGGGAGTTGAACTTCTCAATCAACAGCTAAAGATAAGGTCATGAGGGCCATCAGGTCTTCCCCAAATATCAGGTCACCTGGAAGAGAGAGAGCTCAGAGGAGGAGCTGACCTCCTCAAAGGACAATCCATTTTCCAGTGGTCCTCTATTCCTAGTTGGACATGGCCTGGAATTAGGGCAAGCTTTTGTCCAATGGCACAGATTGCTGCAGCAAAAAACAAGTCACTAGGCAGGTGTGAGGTGGAGCCTCTGGCGGGTTTTTGGCTGAGAATTGAACTAGGGATGCAAGGATTTGATATTTAGCTTTGTCTGTTTTTCTTTTAGGGTTCTTTGTTGCTTAGCTTGGTTGTTGAAAAGTTTAAAGGCAAGATTTATAAGCTCCTTCTGTAGGGTTCAGTGTCCATTTTATAATTTTTAGAGCTAACTTCAGATGTCTCCATAAGATGGAAAGATGAAGTGGAGGAATTAGAAGAATTAAACCTTCAAAGAGTTAGGATGAATGTTTGTATATTTAGTCATGCCTCTGAAAGGCAGTTCATAAAGGGATGGGTTTTCACCTGCCTCCTGGGTGATTTTGCAGAGGTGCTCATAGTTGATCTGTTTATTTTTATGTTTTTCCATTACTGCTAGGAGGCAAATGATCATATGATCATGATCTCTCCTACTGGAGTTGCCAGTTGACATGTCCACGAAGGGCCTTGTGGTTCACTGGTGACCACTCTACCTGCCTCGGGGTGCCTGTCAGGGTGTTGGTGGTAGAGCTCCTCAGCCTGTTTTTCAGTTTCCTGCCAGCTATGCTACCTTTCCTCATCAGTTAGGGTACACAAAAGGATATCTTCCCAAGTGAGATTGTACATTTGAGTGAGTAGGAGCAGCTCTTTTCTGAATTCATTGGGATTTTGAGAAGGGCCCCATTCTGTTAGAAACATTCTAGATCAGTAATTGAAAAAGAAATAGGAACGTGAATGGACCCCACAACCCTGCTACATCATGGAGGAGTAGGACAGGATAATAAAGTGATTTGGGAGATTTTGGCGAGGAGAGTACAAGGTCCTGGGTGAGTGTGAGAAAAGGAAGGTTGGGAAGGGGGCTGGGCCTAAGGAGACTGGGCTGAAGGCTGTGGATGCTGCAGGTGGAGGAATGCTCAGAGGAGGGAGGGGCTGGCAGTGGGCGGGTTGTGGGCCAGGTTTAGATTGTGGAAGGAGTGGGAGACAGTAGGCCAGGATTGGGCTCATCAGTTGAGGGAAGAAGAGAGGCACAGGTGTGATGTTGTTAGGTTGGGAGTGAGAATAGGAGTTTTTGTTGGGTGGTTAGACATGAGGATAGAAGGGTTTTGTTTGGCAAGAAGAATTTGGAAGGAGCAGAGCAAAACAAAAGAAAAGTTGCTCAGAGAGGGTAAAATAGGCTTGAATATAAGGAAATCTGACCATTTACCGTTTCTGGAGGAAGTTACCAAGGTCCCAAAGAATTTGGATTTTGAAAGTACCTCACCTGGCCCGCGTACATTATGGAGTCTGTATTGGGACCACACAGCAGTGGAGTAAACGATCAATTGTTTTGGTTTACTGCCTCCTTTTAACTCCGGCTTGGAAAGATTATGTGGGACAACTGAAGGGGGCTGCTCCTGATGTTTTGAAGAGAGAATTGCCCATCACGCAGGGGCGGTGTCTGGGAAGAGGAGGGGAGACAGGCTGTCTCCGCAGTCAGCCTCCCAACCAGGCTCTGTAGGTTTCTAGAGCTAGATGAGATTGTCCTGCATACTGAAAGGAAGCATCCTCCCTAGTCAGTGCAGGAGCTCTCCCTTTCCTAGTGATTTCAAATAGGGAACAGAGGGAAGGCAGGTTAGCAGCCAGTGGTGGACATCTGGTTTGAAGACTGGCAGGAAGGTCCTTAGACTGGCTCCAGAGAAGACAGGCTTGGATAAGATGGCGATGCGGACTCATTTAAACTGGAGGTGTCCAAGCCCAGGCTCTATCATACGTTCTAGGTGAAATTTGAGGATGAAGTAAAGAGGTAAATGTGTCATTGCCATTGTCATCTATCTTCTTTTAAAGTAAAGTGTATATTTTGAAATTAAAAGAAACTAAAAAGATGGTGAATCAGTAATGAAGTCTTGTCAACATACTTGAGAAGGAAGAACATGTGTTGTTTTTAATGTTTAATGAATTTGTAGAAACCATTTATTTAGCATTAACTTTTATCATGACTTGATTATTTTTCCTAAGCAAAGAAGTTTCATCTACTGGTTTTAAGGAAATTTCTTGTGCAATGTTTATTATTGGTCATCCTACTTAAGAACTCTTCATGTTTTTTTTTTTTCATGGTAACAAATAACCTATTTTGATATATTCAATGCTCAGCATTGTTAGGTTGATTTAAAACCTGGAGATGATTTATTAGCACATTAAGTATAGCAGCATGGGGAGGGGTCTGGAGTATAAACTTAAGTCTGCCCTGGAGAGACAGGACAACAGCTTTTAAGCCTAGGGCAGAGGGCAGAGCTTGGAAGTTGGCTGGCTTTAAACCTAGACTGTAAGTTAGGTTGCCAGGGAAGGAGAGTACTTGAAGCTAGTAAGTACTGACTCATTTTATTAAGTAAATATTTTATTTTAAAAAACAGTGTGGCACGTCAACATTTTGATTGGTAAATTTTAACTTACCAATATGAAAGAAATACATTCGTATATTTTAATGGGGGTTATAAAAGAAATTCACTGCTTTTCTCCAGGCAAGATTCAGTCAAAAAGAAAATCAAGTGTTTCATTAGTGATCTTGCAAAGCAGTAGATAATCTGCACGAGTCAATTACTGTATCTGTGTGCTCATGGACAAAAATTTGCTTAAACCACATTCTAATTAAGTTTGTTTTTGGGAAATGAATGGAATTTAAAATGAGACCCTGGCTTGAATTTGTCATATTTTTCATCATTACATTTTGAAACAAAGTTTACTAATAGTTGCTTAAAAGAGAATAAAAAAATTTCATTGATATAATACCTGTTTATTTATGGAATAAGTGTATTTGTCAAAAATATTCCAAAATAAGAAGGAGCTGTGAAACAACATGCTTTCTTTGTGAAAATTGGAATTTATTAGATTGGTATGATTGCCTTTGTATTGTCTTGCCAAGATGTACAAAATTTATTTTCATTTTTCTTTTAGTATCTTGTAGAAAAACCAATTCTTGTGTTATAAACATTGGTAGTTTGTGGAAATTTGTTACTTTTATTTTAAAAATGCAACTACATTAAAAGCAGATTAAATATAGCCTACAAAGAAAACTGCTGTAATAAAGTAGCGTATATTTCTCAACTCTACTTCATTTGCTAGTATGACTCATTTTGATTAAAAGGAAGTTGATTATAATGTCCAAAACTCTTTATTGAATAGAAAGGATGGATCCAAGTCAGAGATGTGCCTGTGGAAATACTAGATCTGAAAATCTTAGTGTAATAATTTCTATTTTCTTTTAAACTTTTACTAATCTTGCTAGGGTAATAGTGAGTAGTTCTTCTACTGTGAATATAGTTTTCAACACAGTAAAAGTTCAATGGATTGTGTTATGGACCCATTTTTTTCTGTGCCCTTCTAATTAAATGTGGAATTCTGTGCCCTCTAGATTAAATGTACACAGTTCAAAGTTAGACCAGATGATTTATAAGTGAAATACATGTTTTTATTTTATTCATAGTTTTTCAATTTCATAATTCCTACTACTATAAGATGATACTATAATGCATGGATTTTGTCATTGTTGATTACAATTTTTCAGAGCTAAAGACTGAGTTTAGGGCCTTTTTTTTACTGAAGTACATTTGTACATCTTTATAGGGTACATTGTCAGATGAATAGTTTACAACTGTATTTTCCCATTCTGTAGTTTGACTCCTAAATCTTGATTATTACCTTTGCCATGCAGAAGCTTCTTACTTGGGTATTTTATTTATTTGTTTTTACTTTTTTTGCCTATGCCTTTGGGATTCTTTCTGGAAAAAAAAACAAAAAACATTGCCTACATCAAGGTCTTGAAGTTTTTCCCCATGTTTTCTTGTGGTAATATCGTAGTTTCAGATTTTACATTTATATCTTTGATGTACTGATAAAAAAAGATGTCATCTGAATGTAAAATATGACTAGTTCCTTTAATCTGAGACAGTAACAGTTTTTAAAGCACAGCTGTACTATGTAGGTGACCTATAGTTATATAGATTAATGTGAACAAGTTTCTATATTCAGAGTAGGTGACATTTCATTTTGTTTTCATTGAGAAAGTAGTGAAAATATATTTGATATTAATGCTATAGCTTAATCTCTGTACTTGGCCACCACCAAAATGAATTTCATAGACTCATTCTATTACACATATTTTTTACTCTTTCCAAAATAATAACATAGTTTTGCATTATTGCTGGTCTATATATTCAAGAAAAATTACATCTAAAAATATCTAGAAGTTGCAATTTTAATGTAAACCAATTGGTGGAAAGTGAGACCAACTCTTAACTCTTCCCTGCCTAGAATAATATTCTACATTCACTCTACCCAAGTCAGGATTTTTCATGTAGTTTTGATTTGTACTGCTGAAAACTAACCTTGACTTATGTAAAGGACCTTTTAGACCCCTGTACAAGCTTGGTCTTATTTTTATAAAATTTGACTTTTTCTCTACTATGTGGCACAGATAAATAATTTTCCATAACTGTTTGTATAAATCCCATATGTGTTAACTCATATCTGACTTAAAAGTAAAACATCACTTGTAAATACTTCAGAGATAAATGGAAGATTTAACCTGTTTTTGCATTGTATTCTAGTCATCTGTAGAAAACACTGTATTGTCTATTCCATTAAACTATGCTACTTTTATCAAAAAATGATATTATATAAATGCTTTCACCAATATGACATATTTCCCCATCCAGAATGGACCCTTTATTAAAACCTTTGTGCTCCATCACAATAATAATTCTATAAAGAATTGCAATTTCACAGTTAGTATTGTGAACTTCTTAATAATTTATTTTTAAAGTTTTATTAGCTTGGCTTATGTCACAAAACATGTTAATATTAATGATCAGAGAGACAAATTAGCCTCTAATCATTAAGAAATACAAAACATTAAACCAAATTGTGAAGCTTTGTTATAGTTTGTCATTCAAGGTGAAGACAACATATGATAACAAAAGTGGAACAGTCTGATTATAATGTTTCTGATTGAAATCTTTTGTATCTTCTTTATTTAAATAAGAGCCACCACTACACCAGTGAGTTTTTTAAAAATTTTAAACATTTGCCATAATTTTTGATCATACTCTGTATGGTAAAAAAAAAAAAGAACTTATCATCTGTGTCCACATAATATTTTATATAAATCAGAGCACCAGAACATATCAAATGAGTTTAATTTACAGTATTATTTAAAGGAAATCTACAACTAGAAAACTGAATAACTTAGTGAAATAAATAGGTCATACATCACATAACCGTAGACCCCAAATCACTAAGGCATATGCAGCTGATAACCAGATTGGCTGGAGCATATCTTAATGTATATGCATATAATCACTGTGCTTATGAGTAATATAAGTGTTCCCTATTCTTGAATCCTGGCTTTTAGAGGTAAAATAGAGAAATTCAGTTTTATTTAAGTAATGCAAGACTGCGTTTTAGTTATTGTTTAATTATCAGAAATTCTAAAAGGAACTAAGATATGTTATGTACATGTACCAGCATGCTATAATCAGTGTAATTGTTGTGCTGAAAACATGTATTAAAAAAATAAAAATACATTAATTCTAGAGGTTGTTTTTAACTGAAACAGTTTCAGTTGAGCTTACATTTTTTAAAGTGCTTCTTCAGTAACACAGGTCATTTTCAATATAGATTGATAATATAGTTGTGTTTATCCCTTAAAGGTAGTTTTAAAAATACTTTGTTAATTTACATGTATTAGAAACAGTGCAACATTTTAGTAATGAGAATAATAACAGCATCTATTAGCATTAATTTATTAAATATAATCTGTGATTCTCTATTTCATATATAAAACAAAGGATATTAATTATGTCATGTACCTCATTTCTCCTAGGATTATCATTTTGAAAATTTATAGTGTGCTGAAAATGCATAACATACAAATCTTTTTTGGACAACTAAGAACTTTTAATGTCATTAGGAAATATACTTAATACAAAAAACTAAAAAAAAAAATACTAAAAGTGATTAAGACCTGCTAAAGCTAAAAAAAAAAAAAAGTTCAATTTCCTGAGTTTCACAGTCCTTAAAATGTAGATTTGGTTTCTTATTTGTTGTTAGTTGCTTAATAAATATATACTATATATATTACATGTGTTATGCTAAATACTATAGTATTTTCACTAAGTCTGGTGACATAATTATTATTAGTGTTTGACAGTTAAAGAAACTAAAGCTCAAAGAAGTACAGTGACTTTGGGTTCATATCTGGTCTAGAATGTTCATTGTTCACCACAGTGTTACATCAGAAACCCATTTTAGGATATAACTTCCTGGAATCTTGTTACCTGATTAGAATTCTGGCTCTGCCATGGAATTACTGGCCGTGGGAATTTGGTCATTACCTAGTCTCTCTGTGCTTCAGATTCCTCATCTTTTATTTTCTGTATGGTATTTTTCCCTTCATCATTTGAACTTATTGAACATTAAATTTTAGAGATGATCATCAAAAAATCTTGAAGTGTCTTATAGATAAAAATTAACAGATGCTTTTCTTCATTCAACAAATGTGTATTGAAGGGGCTGGAAGTGTAGTGCAGTGGTAGAGTGTGTTTACTATGAATGAGTCCCTGGGTTCAGTCTCCAAATCACCACCCCTCAAGATACTGAAAACATACTATGTTCATATTCTACACTAGGTATTAACTGTTTAAAAATATGTGTGTGCGTGTGTGTGTGTGTTGTGCTACTTTGGACCTCAAGGAACATGCAGTTTGTGTGGAAGCCTCCATTGTTGAACATCAGGGTGCATACTAACAAAAGCCTGCTGGCTGTGCTGTAGAACACCAAAGCTAGTGACTGGAGGAAGGGAGTTGGAAATCAGACATGTTTCACAAAGGAAGTAACATTTCAGGAGAGTAAGAAATTACTAAGAAGAAGACAAATTATTTTAAACTGTTTTTGAATAAAAAATAGAAAAATAATTTGTGAGAGGATAATCAGAATACAAGTATAATAATAATAAACAACACTGTTTATTATATATCATGTTTAAGCATACATTTGTGTCATAGGATTTTTTTAATTCTTAATTTTAACACTTAGCTTTAAAAAATCAGTTGTTAAATTGGGACATATGTTTTGCTTAGTATAAGTTACACTGATAAATACTACAGTATGAATAAATTGAGGTGAATAAACCATGAAAACGAATGAAACTGGCTAAAAAAGGCCATATATATTTTTATACAATGGACTATTACTAAACTAGAAAAAAGGATCTTGAGGCCTTCATAGGTAAATGGAGACAACTTGAGACTATCCTCATAAGTGAAATAAATAAGAATCATATTTATATGTATCACATTGTGTCTCTATTGTAAAAAGTAATAAGAAATGTAGGAGTAATAAAACCTAAAATGCATAATTGCTATTGTAAAAAAGAGAGGAAAAGAAAGTACATGTATGTTTAAGTGTGTAGGATTGATAACCATATTACTAAGTTTTTGTTGGGTCATTGAACAGAACTGTTTGCATTCTCACAGTTTGAATGTCCACTTTGTATGCTTTAACTTCGTAACTTGAACAACTATTTCTAAGATGACAATATGTAATTTATCAAATAGTGATTTCTTACGGTTTATTTTTTTTGAAATTCTGTATTTCTACCCTTTTTTCTGTTTTGCTTTTTTTTTTCTTTTTAAATAAAAATTTTTAAAAGACCACATAGTATTAGATTATGTGAAAAATTGATGCATTTTTCTGAATAGGCAAATTTACAAGGACAAAATAGATTACTGGTTTCCTATGGCTCGAAGGTGGGTTGCAGGGTGTAAATGGGAGGCTTGGCAGATGGTAGCTAAAGGGCATGGGATTTCTTTTTGACATGATGAAACTATTCTAAAGTTAATTGCAATAGTTACACAACTTTTGAATATATTACAAACAATTGAATTGTAAGTTTAAATGACTCATTTGTATAGTACATGAATGTTTCCATAAAGCTGTTACAAAGCAAGTAAATTAAATTTCCCAATATTATTTTAGCTAAGTTAAAAATAGAACTCATACTCTACTCAAGTTACAGGACAGAGTCAAGTGTCTATTGCTTCTATATCTGTTGAATTCACACTATTATGCCATATGTACTGTATTTCAAACATAAAACAAAAACCTTATTTATGAGCTCCAAATACACTAAAGCTTATAGAAGTATACCAACTGGTTAAAACCATGTAAGGATTATAGAAGTATATCAACTTGATAAAACCATGTATTAGTCACTTTCCTGTCACTGAGATACCCAGCATTTGAAATGTAAAGGAGAAGTTAATTGGACTTGTGTTCTAGTGGGTTTGGCTCATGATTGGCTAGCCCCAAGGCGGAACAGTATAGTGGAGGGGTGATACAGCACCCATGGCTCAACCCACAGCAACCTGGAAGCAGAGGAAGAAGGAGAAGCCGGGGACCAGAATGCACCTTTCTGAGGCTCTTGCCCAGTGACCCATCTCCAAGTAGGTCCCACCTCCTAACTGCGCAGTTAACCATAAACTCCCCAGTGAATTAGCACACTGATTAATATAGTGCCCCCACAAGCCAGTCACCTTCTAAAAGTTATCTGTATCTGAATACAGAAGACATTTGAGGGACACTTTACATCAAGATTGTACCAAACTCTTTAGTTTATAGAATATGTATCATTAGTTCACTTAATTCTAAGAGGATGTTGCAAATCATAATCAGGTGATTAGACTGGCAGGCCTCTAATGGATATAAGAAAATGAACTTGTTTGTCATACATCTGGAATAACACCATTGCAGGTTAAATTTTCCTCTGGATGTTTGCTGATTTAAATTAACCCGACCTTCTATCAAATTAGGGATTGTACCTATCTTTTTTACCAATTTGGGTTCATAGGTGTTGGAGGTAAAAATGGGTATTTCCTAGTATGCTACAGGTAACAATGGATTTTGAGGTACACATTATATGATAATTTCATTGTACCTTGTAACATGAAGCAAATGCTAAACTTTGCATTTTTATTTTGTTGAAACAAAGCTTCCAGTTAGCTGATAAGTAGTACAAAGTGTGACTAAATTGTGAAATGAACATTTAGGTACATATTATCAGTTCTCTTTTTTTGAAGACTGACATGACAGCACACACTAGAAAAAAATTAATCTAGTATGTGTTTTTATTTACCTTTTTATTACACTGTGAGTTACATTAGGTTATTTAATTTTAAATGTCAAATATAAAGTAGCTCTTGAAAGTACAGATGCAGCATATTCACAGACTTCTGTCTGTGAATCCAGTAAAGTGGTTGTGTGAAGAAATGACAAGCCCAAATCTAGACATCAAGCTCATCCTCTTGGAACTATAGGATTCAATTTGAAATTTATAATACACTCAGAATTCCTTAGTTAGGATACCAACACATTTCAAGATGTTAAGTAATGCAGCTATTTCAAATGATAACGATTCAGTAATCAGTTATTTATAATACACTGTAATTCCAAAAATATAGCATCACTTATATTATTCAATACAGAAAAAGACCCATTTTAAACAGCCACTTCCCTTAATGTAGTTTCTCGCTGTTTAAAGACCTTTGTGTAATCATATTCAAAACCTCTTATCCAGTTGATTATATTCAGCAGCCATAGCCAAACATTTCATTATTAAAGCTGAAAATCATAATGACATAGCAGCACACACATAATAAATCACAGTTAATGAATTGTATAGGAGGTACATTTTGATTGGCTTCAAATGTGTGATCTGATAATGCCCTTCACAATATATTTTTAAAAGAAAGAAAATATGGTGATGATATGACTGCCAAACATATTATTTTGTCTACAGAGGAGCAAAGAAATATTTTACCCACAAGGAAAGGGACACATAAACATACCAGGTCAAATGTCCTAACAACCAAAGTAAATATATCTAATATAATGAATATAGTGTTTCACAAACACACTCTACAGTTTTGTATTGATTAAAGATTTCTGGCCAAAAATGATTTGTTGAGATGCTGACTGCCAAAATTACTTTTTTTTTTGACTAATTATACAATATATACCCAAATCTGCTTTAAGCAGCTTGAGGTGATAGTCTTTATGTATAAGAAACCATTTTTCAAGCTTACTGGAGTATCAATACTTAGAGTTTAATTACTGTTTAGCCCATATATTTTCTAAGTAAGCAAGAGTAATGAGACCTACAAGACCATTGCTGCAATTTGTGTTAAATACTGCAGTGTACGTAATTGTAAAACATTGTCATCATTTAGACTTACTCTGATATTCTCCATATATTTTTTCCTTCAGAGAAAAATGATGCAATGTCATCTAAACTGAGAATTGAAACCTTTAGCTAAATGAAATAGCTGATATATATGCATTCCAGTGTGCATGCACAAAGTGGGGAAGCACCCAGAGGCAGCGTGCTGACCTTACAGAACTGGTCCTCCAGCACTGCCAGCACATGCAGTGCATTGAGAGGGCTCTGGAGGATGGGTCTGTGGAAAGAGTTGTGGGCCACATTTTGAAAGTTTTGGCTGGCCTGCTATAAGCTTTGGATTTGCTTTTAGTTTGTATTCTGCTTGTGTTCTGAAGTAGATAAGCATTTTGCCAAACTGTAATGTTCAGAGATTGGAAAAAATAAGTTACAGTGTGGTGGATGTGAGAGACTGTAGCCCTTGTCTTTTCTATCAAAGGGTATAAACAGGAGCACCTCTGTCTTAAACACCAGTTCACCCTAGGCTTTGCTCCCCCTACCTCCTCTACACCGAGGTTGCGATTGTTACTATTTCAAGATTCAATTGTCTGCCCAGCTTGGATTATGGGAGCGCAACCAAGGACTTTCAGTTCCTCATGCCCCAACCTTGCCCAGCAACCTTCAGGTGCCCCCCTCACAGCTAGGCAGTAAAGGTGGGTTGTGAACCGTCAAGCCAGCCAGTGGGGAGGAGGTCAGTGGCCGCTCACGCCCTCAGGATATAAAAGGAGTCTCTCTCTCTCTGCATCTGCTTCATTGCTGGGCTGTGCTCACCTCTTGCTGCCTGAGTCTGGGACTTATTGCCAACAGTGGATTTAACCTTGGAAGAAATGCCTCTTATAGCTTACATCCCATGTATCTGTCACAGGTATACTTTTTATAACTTTTATTAAATTTTATGGACTCTCAGAGTTTTCAGTTTGCTCATTGCTCCCTCATGGCGCATAGCCATGCCTGTGAGTTTTTGTGCTCTGCTTGAGCAGTATTTAAATGAAGAACTTTTGGAAAAACAGACCTTAAAGGAACAATAGAATTCAGCTCTGTATTCATATGAAGTGATCATTTTTCTTGCTTTGTTTCTGTATTGCATTGTGCATTCATTGAGCTGAGAATTTTCATTTGTTTGTTTGGAATTAGAATTTTAAGCTTCGTAATGGTACTATATTAACTTTTGTGAAATCTTCACAGTGGCTCTTTGTTGTTTTTATTAATGTAAGCAAGTCAAAGGGATGTGATCTTATTTTTTTCAGAAAATTTTTGAAAAATTGAAGTCTTTAACCTTATATTATACCTCTTATCACTTAAAGACAGTTTGACCCTCATCAACTATATTTATCAAAGTTTTTACTCTCAACATAGTCTTTGTATTTTTCTGTTGAGTGAGTTATTGAATGAAAGTAACTGCAAATTCATAAGAGGGAAGGAATATTTTTCTTCTAAATTATTTTGATATGCAAATGAAGGCTATTACTCTTAAATTGCCACAGTGATGCAGTGGAAAGAACAACAGCTAGGCCTACCTCTTCTTATTTTGCCTTTGTGTTATTTTGCCTTTGTGAGCACCATTTTCCTTATTATAAAAAGAGAACTGAGTGAAGTATTGCTGCAACTCTTCTTTACTGATATTTTATGTTCCAGCTACCTCAGTTTGCTAGTGTACCTTGCCTAGATAGGTGTACTTGTTTAACATCTTCAAATTATAGAACCTAAAACAATCTTAGGAAATGATGTAGTCAAGCTACCTTACAGAAGGGTGGAGATTTGTTCTGTTTCTGCGTAGGGTGCTTGTGCCTGTACCTTCTTAATTGGAGCGCTTTGAGTGAAGAGCTGTCTGTAATAAATATTACCCTCTTCATTGTTAGGATCTTTGACTGGTGGTAAAAGAACCCTTTCCTTGCAGTCCCATGAAACTGTTTCCATATTTGGGAGCTTAGCTGCAGAGGACAACCAACCAACATAAAGAAGGACCTTTTTTTTGTTTGTTTCAAAGCATATTCCTTCCCCTGGCTTACTCATTTTTGTATCATGAGCATCATACACAGAACCTGGTTCTTTTTAAATGATTATTGAATGATTAAATATTGTGGGTAATAGAAATGGCTAACACTTCTGTGTGTGAGTAGAGTTTCATAGTTTATTGAGTCTACATGAAAGTTCAAATTATATCTCATACTTTTTTGACAACAAAAATCGATCCTGGTCAACAAATAATAAACACTGGTGTATATTTACAGTTATCTACAATAGTATGTACTTAGGGAGAGTACACGCAATAGACAGTTACTTAATAAGTAGTACCAAGTTATTTTCATTTGATAAGCCCATTCAGTAGGACTTGTCTCTGCCTGTCACTTCTGCAACTAAAAACTTCCTGGGCAAGAGATTGGTAGTATTTCTTTTACTGGAATATTCTACCTCTTGATTTTCTAAGTGAAAGGATAATTGTATCATTTATAATTATGAGCTCCAATTTCAGTGTAAAAGCCAAGTAATGCAAATTTGGTTTCTTATCTAGTTTATATCTGTATTACTTAGAGAATATTTCTGCACGGATAATTTGTGACGAGGTTAGTGCATTTCTCTTCTGAAAAATATATTTGTGCTCCTAGTTCCTAACTAATGGAAAAGCAAAAGATATTTTTAGTGTCAGCTTTCATCAAGTCAGACCTTTCTATAGACCTTACTAAATTCTATTTCCATGGGAATTTTGCTAATGGGTATGTGCAACATTATCCAGGTGCTTGTAGATAAGATTACAAATTAAAAATAAAAAGAAGTGGATGAAAAAGTGCATCTTTTTAAAGACACTAGTAGAATATTAGTCTTTATACTGTCATTTTCACTTTGCAGTATTTTCAAATCAAGTGCAGAAAGTCTGAATTTGGTATTCATGCAGAGATTAACTTAGACAATATAAGTAATGAATTTCCTAAGTGGATTCTTTGTTGTAATCTCATATACATAAGGCATAAGAGAGAGCCTGTCTTCCAGTCTACATGTCAACAGTATTAGTGATTTTAATGGATCTTACAGGAAAGTGGAATATTGAAGGCATATTTAGAAATAAACCACCTGCTTTTATTGTTTGTATACTAACTTAACTGTTATATTTTATAATGTAATAAGTATCCATGATACATTTCAAAATGTAGAAAACTGCTTAACATTTATTGAATGCCTATTAGAGTTGTTTAGGACTTAGCATTAGCCTCTTTCTCATACTATATTTTTATGGTTTTAAATATCATCAATGTATTCCTGAAAAAACTAGCATTTTACCCAGTTATTCCCCTTATGGGTATTTTCCCAGAAGAACTAAAAACACCACCACACAGTGATATATGTATCCCCATGTTTATAATAGTACAATTTGTAGTAACTAAATCTTGGAAACAACTTGAATGCCTATAACTAAGGAATGAATAAAAAAGATGTGGAATTTTTATATAATGGAGTACTATTCAGCTGTAAAGAAGGATAAACTCAAGGCTTTTATAGGTAACTGGATGCAACTTGAGACCATACTCATAAATGAAATAAACCAAACTTGCATGTATAAACATTATATTTTCTCCCTAATGTAAAAGCTGAAAAAGTAAATAAGATCCAAAATCTACAATACATATTGTAAAGAGAAAAGAAACTACTCAAAAGGAAAGAATAAATAGAATGGGTTAAAGGAGGAAAAAAAGGAAGGGAAAAGAAAAGAAAACACACACACACAAAGATAGCTACTGATTTCTTTTAGTTGATTAAAAAAAAGTTTGTGCCTGTGTTGTTTAAAAAGTTATGTGTGCCTATACCTTGTAATGTGAGCATTTGCTTTGAAGATAAGAATATTCAATAGATTAACCATTTGTTAGTTTCCTATTTCTTGTGTTGAAATTCTGTATCTTTGTTGTTATTGTTTCTTTCTCTTTAAAATGAAAAGAGGTATCAGCAGTATATCAGTGGCTCCCAAATGTGTATCTCTTCCTTAAATCTGTTTTTAGTTTTCCAGGCTTATTTCTTATATTTTCAGGGAAATTTCATAAGCTAATCAGGCCTGAAACTACTTTTGATTCTTTCCTTTAGATCTGCTAGTTATCTCGTGAGTGCTCCTTTGCATGTGACACTTCCCTTTTGCTATTTTTAAGGCCGTGTGTAATAGACTTTAGACAGTTTGATTACATCTTGGTGTGGTTCTCTTTAGGTTTTCCTTGTTGAAATTCTTGGGCTCTTTAAATTTGTATGTTCATCTGTGGCCACAAATTTGGGGAGTCTTCATCCCTTACTGTTTCAAGTATTCTGTGTTCCCCTTTATCTTGCTCTTAGTTCCTTTCTTTCTGTCTTTTCCTACTGAAAAACTCATAATGCACAATTGATCTGCTTGATGTTGTCCCTTATGTCTCTTAGACTTTCTTTGCTTTTGAGCTTTCTTTTTTTGTTCCTATGACCTGATGATTTCAAATGATGTTATGGAGAGTTCATTGATTCTTTATTCTGCCTAGTTAAATCTGTTATTGAATCCCTTGAATGAATCTTTCAATTCAGTTATTCTGTTTTTCAGAATGGCTTTTATAGTAGTTTCTTCCTCTTTGTCATTATTTGCATTTTATTCATGTATGATCTTCCCAAGTTTATTGATATATATGCATATATTTTTTCTTTTAACTTTTAATAGTGCACCTTTATGATGATTATTTTAACTTCTTTCTCTGTGTGGTCATATTTTGATGTTTTGTTAGTATCCGTTTCAGGAGTGTTATTTTGTTCCTTTGATTGGGCCATGTTTTCTTGTCTTTATCACTTGTCATTTTTCCTGGGATTTAGGTGTTTTTATAAACAGTCACCTTTTTCCGTCTTTTACATACTGGCTTTGTATAGGGGAAGACTTTTCATGATATTTTGCTTTCCCTGGAATTAGCCCCAAAACTGCAGCTCTGACACTTTTCCCGTTTTCAGTTCCTTTCAGAATCTGGTGCTGGTTCTGTGAGTGCTCCTAGTCAAGCAAGAGAGTAACCAAGTTCCTGGGCAGCCCCAAGCCAAGCCAGAACATTGAACACAGGTTTATTCTTTTGTTCTGTATTCAGGGAGGAGCCCTGGTATGGGGCCTTTTCTCCTGGTTGCTTCACTGGGCCACATAGAGGGAGGAGCCGTACACATGCACTAAATGCTGCAAAATGCCCTCACCCTTTTCACTGGAATCTCTTCTTGGTTTTGCCATGACCTGAGTGCCTGGGACCTCTCACCACTGGTATCTGGCATTCTCAAAGATCTGTTCTGTTCAGTGTACTGTTAACTTGGTGTCTTTGTGGGAAGGAGAGCTTGTAACTTCCTAGTCTACCATCTTACTGATGCCACTATATCTATTAAAAGAAATGTGTCTTCACAGTTGTGTTCCCTTTCTTCTCTCAGTGTAACATTTCAGAAAATACCACTTGGAGATAAAAACAAAGCAAAATGTAGGAAACAAGAATGTGGCTTGTCTGTAACTTCTAGCAAATCAATTTTTCACATAACGATTCAACTTTCATTCTCTCCTAATTTTTGACATGGATGAATATAATGAACTTGCGTTCCCTTCCCCAGAATTCAGAGGTAAACCTCGGTTTGTTATCTCCCTTTAACTGTTGGGAGAACTTACGTACTGGTCAATCATGCTGACTAAAATTTTCAAGGCTTAATGATAATGTGTCTATCAGATATTGTTCTAATATACCAACTAATTTTTCTAATACAGCTTGTGACCTTCCTGATTTTATATCATTCTTAAAGGATGAGGTTTTATAGTTGAGCACTTCATTCTTTAAAGCTTCCATACTTGGATGTATGAGAGAAAACAGCTCTGAACTTTGATGCTGTATGCTTAGGCTCACATTGACTTTCCTGGTTTTCACTGAAGATAACTTGGTTTGAAAATGTTGACTTTGTCACCAGAAATGGAAATCATTAAAACAGATAAAACAAAAAAAGTAAGACTATAGAAGCTGAGAGCTGGAAATGATACTGTACTGGAAATGACTACAATCAAGTATGTGAAGTAGCCCCCTCTTCGTAGCTTTTCTGCTTCTTTACAGTGCCCATTTTATGTCCTGTGCACACAACAGTAGAATCAGGGCAGGTGAGACATTGCTGGCATTCTGTCTTCATTAATTTTCACTTCTCCAGAGAGACCGTGAATAAAATAAATACATTCTGGCAGTCTTCAGCAACTGGTTTGAATTGTTTCCTTGGATTACATATGAACTGAAGCAGGGTCGATTCTGTTGGGTTGGGTTTCGGGTAATGCCACTCTTTAATCATCACACACACACATACTCAGTGCTATTACTTAGCACCAATTGCACTCATGAAGTTTTCTCTAATACATGTGACTTGAAACAAAGAGTGTTTTCAGTCCTGGCTTTCAAAACGTGTTAATTGTTAGCTTTGGCTGAGGCTGTATAACCCTGCATTTGAAGATCATAACTGTTAGATTAGTGCTTTGAGGCAGTGGCTGTACTCAACTGAAGCATGAATGGCTGAGTGAATTCAGTCAGACATGCTGCCTCAAGTGTCTTTATGTAACGGCATTCACAAGATTTCAGATGGACTGCTGAGAAAGTGATCATAAACTGTCTGTCTTGAACAAATAATGAAATTATTTTCTTGCTGCCGTATATTTTATTAACCTTTGTGAATCATCTTGAAGAACAGATGTCCCTGTAGAGCTGAAACCTTTTGCTAAAGTGGAGTGTTGTTAAGTGTATTTGTGAATTGTAGGAAATGTAAGGTTGAGTAGACTGGGTAAAAAAAAAAAATTTAAACCACTCAGAGAAGAATATTATGGTACATACTGAGGCTAGTGGAAAGAAAAGAGGCAGTGCAAATTGTATTTAACTAAATTCTCTTTTCCTTAATTTTTTTCTTTGTAGAACCTTGAGAAAGTTCTTGTGGAATTCAGTCACAAAGAGTTGTTTGACTTCTATGACAAGGTCTGTATATTTAAAATAATTTTCTGAAATGTGGAGATTTTCTTAATGTTTCTTTCATTTTATAAACTTTTATTTCTAAATCTGAACTCTATTTTGGAGCTAAGTTCTTTAAACAGCTTTTATAAGCACCATAGTATGTCACTGCAGGACACATTGCCTAGATGAAAAGAATCTGCACAACTAAATCAGGCAGAAAATGAAAATTGTTTTAATAAAGGCGATACGATTGTTACTTCAATGTAAAGCATTAAGTGGTACATTGTATGATATCTAGTTACAGTGACACTTTAAATGTAGATTATGTGAAATACTTTAATTTCTGGGCCCAAGGGTAAAAGGAAGCATGGAAATGAAGATGCCAGGTCTTTAAAAATTTATCTTTGAGTATTTTTCATGTTTCTTTCTAAATCCTGATATTGTAATTCAGGAAAATATACTCTCCCTCCCCCATACAACTGTAAAATCTTATTGTGTAATAATAATTTCAAATGAAACAGCTGAATATACTTAAAATAGTATTTAGAAGTTTTGCTTTACAAATTTCAAAAATAAAATGGCAAGCATAAGTTCTAACATCTTCACATAAAAAATATTCTGAGTGCCATTTTATTGCTATGCAAGTAGATTTAATATGCATGGTTACCAGTGCCATTCTTTCCCTTTTATTTGCATGTTTTTAAATAGCAGTTTATGGGAATTTTTTCCTTCACTGACTTTCTGTTTTATTTTGTTTTCCTCGTACATAGCTAGAGACTATACAAGCACAGCTGGATTCCCTTACATGATGTTTTTGAAGACCAGTTTCTCGATCACACTTCTGCTGCCACCCCATTATTTAGTATTGAAGAGAAATTTCCTGGCTATGTTATCTGTAAGATTCAGTGACTTTCTTTCTGTGAATTATATGACTTATTTCTTAGATAAATAATAACCAAGGGAAATCAATATTAAGAGAACTGAGATTCTAGTAAACAGTACTTTGTCTATTTCTGTGAGCCAATAGCAATTGTTAGGAACATTTTTGTTTTAAAGAAATTAAAAGGGAAGAGTATATTGTTTTTACTATCATCTTTATTGCCTCACCTGATTATTTATTTACATGCTTGATGATCCCTGTGTGTATCAAGGAGGGTCCTCATACAGAAGTTATAATATGTACCATAGCAGAACACAGAACTTCAGTATTTACCGTAATAATATTATTTCATTTTTTCCTATGATGATTATATTTTGCTTGAGAAATAATATAAGAAAGAAATTTAAAGTAGAACTAGTAGTATTATATCTGTTCTAATGTTAGTTTTTCTGTCTATAGTAATTTTTCTGAGTTTAATGATTTAAAAATAATTCAAATGTTTATGTTTTTCTTTGTAATTAAAATTAATGATGTCTTCATAGTGTGAGACACAGATGCAGATCATGAATGAAAACAATTGTAATAGTAGTAAATGGGTGTCTTTAAAATTCCAAATCAGGTATCTTTTATAGTCTCTTCCCTGAATGTTAATTGATTTCAGTCAATAAAATCTTTGTATCTTAGAATTATTTGAACTGACGTATAGAGTATTTTTATTTTATATATTTTATAGTATATTTTATAATATGAATATATGTAAATATAGTATGATTCCCATTAACTGAAATATTTATCATATTGTTTATATAGAGAGAAGAGTTGAAACACAAGTTTTTTCATATGAAGGAATTTTATTTCAGAAATGTTTTATAGTAAAGCAAACAAAGCTATTATAATTGAAGCACATTTCTCATGTGAGGTAGCTGGGTCATTATGTGTTACAAGTATTACACAATTAAATGTTCCACATATGGAATGTATGACCACATTCCTCTACAAATGGATTTGTATATTTGTATATAGATGTACATGTACACATATTTGTATATACATGTTTGTTGCTTAAAACACTGAAAGTATGGAAATTTTCAGAAAGCAAATATTACAGTTGTCTGTACTGACTGAATTTAAACATTTTTTTTAAGACTCCAGTTTCCATTGTTAAAATATACATAAAGTGGGCCAGGAATGTATCTCAGTGGTGCAGTGCCTGCCTGTCAGAGCACAAAGACCTGAGTTTAATTTCTGGTACCAAAAAAGAAAAAAGAATATATACAAAGCATGTTTATAATGTAATCAGATTTTATATGGCTTATAAGATTGCTTTTTGTTGTTATTGTTCTTTAAGACAGGATCACATTGTATCATGCTGGATGGTCTCAAAGTTAAATATGATAGAGATTTTCTAAAAGTAGCTTATTTTATGTTCCCTTAAAAAGGATGGTTTATACTCTGTAAGAATATATCTAAACAGTATCTTTGTTGGTCTAGCTCAACAATTCTGCATCAAAGACACTAAAAAAAGGACCAAAAGGGGCTGGGGATTTAGCTCAGCAGCATAAGTGCCTGCCTTGCAAACACACAGTCATGAGTTTGATCCCCGGTACCGATTAAAAAAAAAAAAAAAAAAGGACCAAAAGGTCTAATTCAACTATGAACATAATTATTCCTGAGCTATATTTAATTGAAGATAAATTTATTTCTGAAGGCATTATCATTAGGATACACAAAGGAAGTGTGAGAGTTCCAAAGAATATTAAAAACACGCTGGTTTTTTTTAATTAAAAAAAAAAAGTCCAAGAGGTTAGTGGGGCTGAAACCTGTTATCTCAGCAAATCAATATTTAATCATGTGCCACATAACAGTGGTTTGGTCAATGGTGAATCACATATACTCACTATGTATTGTATAGTCTAGTTGGATGTTAGGCAGCACCGTCAACTTTTGTGTAAATATGCAGTATAATGTTAGCACAGTGATAAAAATGCCTACTGATACACTTCTCAGAACATAGCTCCATCATTAAGCCATATGTGTTGTATGTCTCTTATGAGTGATTGACATAAAGATTGAATAGAAATAGAATTACTTGCTAATCACAAATGGGTGTCTGAGATGAATACACACTTCTCAGATTAAATACAAACAGCAAATAAATATATGAAAAACGTTCAACATCCTTGGCCATTCAAGAGATGCAAATAAAAACAACACTGAGATTCCATCTTACCCCAGGAAGAATGGCTATCATCAAGAAATCAACCAATAATGAATTCTGGCAGTGCCATGGGGAAGAAGGAACACTCCTCCACTGTTGATGGGAGTGAGACTGACGCAACTACCGTGGAAATCAATGTGAAGATTATTAAAAAAACAAAACAAAACAAAACTAGGACTTGAAGTTCCATTTGACTCAGCCATTCTCCTCCTGAGTACTTTCCCAAAAGAATTAAAAACATTGGGGCTGGGGATTTAGCTCAGCAGCATAAGCACTTGCCTGGCAAGCGGGCGGTCATGAGTTCAATCCCCAGTACTGATTAAAAAAAAGCATCATGCCACAACAGTATATGCACACCTATGATTATAGCAACAGTCTGTGATAGCCAAATCTTGGAAACAATACAAGTTTCCATTAACTGGTGAATAGATAAAGAAGAGAAGGTATTTTTATGCAGTGGAGTACTACTCTGCCATAAAGAAGTATGTACTCAAGACATTTCTAGGAAAAAGAATGCACCTTGAGTCCATACTCATAAGTGAAATAAATCAGACACACTTGTAAATACTGTACTGTTTTTCGTATGAGAAACCAAAAGTGTAAATGAGGACCAAAATGCATCATAGATACTGTAAAACAGGAAGAAAATATTCAAATCGGGAGGTAAAAAGGAAAGAAGGAAAAATTTAAAAAATAAAAAGTGAAAAGAAAGAAAACATGGAAACAAAGCTTTTGTAAATGGGGAGGGGAGGAGGGATTGAGGGAGGGTAGAGGAATGGGGAAAAAGTTGTATCATGTACAGGTGCAAATTCTTTATGATGAATGTGATTGTTACGTATATCTAAAATGTACCAATAAAATCTGATAAAGAATTATTAAAAAGAGAAAATGTTCCGTTTTTATAACTACAGTAAAGATTTGCAGTTTTCCCACTTTAAAATATCTTACAATTATGTTTAATTTGGAAATACCAAAAACTAATCTAAACTTATGGAGTCACATTTGAATAGGTTTTAGGTTTTTGCGTTTTTTCCTATCCGTATGTCTTATTTTTCTTTTCTAACAGAGGTTATGGTATGAATACAACTTTATACTTTCTTTGTATAACATTCTAACATGAGCATTTTCATATCCTTAAATATTGTGTAAAGCAGTTCTGATGTATATTAAATTTTATCATTTGAATGAATTACAATTATTCCCCTACTGGTGAACATTTAGATTATTTCCAAGTTTTAACATAATACACAGCTCACCTAATAAATGTCATTGGAGATGGGAACATTACATTTAGTTGAGATATGTCATTTTGATAAGAAGAAATCTTTCCAAAAATCAGCAGACAAGAGGCAGTAGAACAGTACTTAAATACAACAGCTTTGGACTCAGGTATTTATTTCCTCAATAATATTTACTGGGTGCCACACTGCTTGCACAGGTTATAGTGTGATGAACACCATAAACACAGTTTGTGGCCTCTTGAGATGTAATGTGTTGGTCAGTAAAAATAAACAAATAAATATGCAGTAAGTTGACAAGTTGGAGAAAAAGTAAAGTGGATTTTATTGAGAATAAAATGGAACCAAAATTTGAGGCATCAAGGAAGGATTCTCTGAGGGGTGAGATTTGAGCTGAGTTTTTTAGGATGAATTATAATGACACAATATAAGAACAGAGTAAAAAGCATTTCATAGACAATGACTCTTGCAACATTACAGAAGTTAGCAAAAGCTTCTAGTGCATTTCAGGAACCAGAAGATCAGTATAGCTAGAGTGTAATGAACAGTGGAGTCGAGTGAGCCTTAACTAGAGAGAAGATAAGGATCCATTCTCTCATCAAATCTTTTCATTTCTGCTACCAAATATATTGCAAATATATCTTCAGGTCACTTCCCTGACCATACCACCATATTTGCCCTAGACTGTCCTGCATCCAGTCTAGCCCTTCGCCAGGACAGTCTTCATGTAGAGCTAATGTTTTTTAAACACTGAACCTATTTATATACAACCTGCTTACCTAAAACACTTCCAAGGTTCCCATTATACATCAGATAAAATTTAATGATCTGGCCTCTCGGGCAGTGCAGCAGTCATATCCTAGTTCTGCAGCTTGGTGTGTATGTGTTGAACAAGTTACTCAGTTTACTGAAGTTCACTTCCCTTGGCTTTGTAATAGGAATAGTAGTAATCTAAATTACAAGTGGTCTGAGGTTTAAATGAGACGATTCATGTTAAACATTTATCCTAACCCTGATTCCCAGTAATTATATAATGTGTTAATAATGTTTTATAATCACTAGGAAAATAACCAAACTTTCTTTTGAAATAGTTCCAAGTGGAGTTTGAATTAAAATCAAAATTACAGAAGCTCCTTCAGTTTGAATTTATTTGGAGTTCTAATAACTTCACCTTACAATTATCAGTTCTAATACAATGCTAAACTACCTACTCTTACTTTTCTATTAACAAAATAATAGATGTAGGACCAGAATAAAAATATTTTTCCTATGAGTATCTTTCCACATGGCTCATATGGATTTAAAAAATGTGTTTCTCTAACTACACAATGAATTTTTATTTTTTCCTACCTTGTGTCTCCTATACTTTATCATAGTGTGGTTCAGAAACTGATGGCTAAGACCTATCACATGACTTTGTAATTAAAACATTATTGGAACACAGCAGCTATAACCAAACTCACTCTAGAGTCCTTCTTTTTGAGCTTTGGAAAAACAATGTTACAAGAGGCTTTGGGCAGGGATAGACAGAAAGGAACTAAGGGTGACCTTGGACCTGAAGGAGAACAACAGTCAGCAAAAAGTGGCGACCCCCAGTCCCACAGCTATAAGAAGTAAGATCTTTAAAAAAACCTGGAAATAGCTTGCCTGTCAAAACTGATACAGAGAGTGCAGCCTAGTAAGATCTGACTATGCAGGACTCATGACCAGTGGTGATCATTAGAGAACAATGTATGTCTCAAGCTTCTAAACTTGTAGTAATTTGTTATTGTGCAATAGATGAGGGGGAAAAGTCATTCCCATTGGTTTATATATGGTTTATATCTGTAATAGCAAATTTGGGTAGTTAAAACAGACTGAGTAAGCCACACAACACCTGAAATATTTACCAACTGCTTCTTCATATAAAAAATACTGTGCAGACCCCTGTTTTATGTTGTAATTCCTAAACTGGAGCATTCTGTTTGTTTGTTGTTTCGGTACTGGGGATTGAACTCATGACCTCGCGCTTACCAGGCAGGCGCTTTATGCCGCTGAGCTAAATCCCTGGCCCAACTGGAACATTCTTAGAAGTGTGTAATAGTCATTAGAAGACACGAAAAATTGTTAAGATGGATGTGTTTTTTTGGGGGGGGGTTGTTTGTTTTTCTTTTGTGAGCACTCTTTCATTCTCCCTTCCAAGGTTTTGGATTTTTAAAGGAGGGAATGCATTCCCCATCCTGTTCCCCCAAGAATTTCAGGGGGAGAGCTGGGCGTGCATGCATGTGCTTATGTTTCTTGGCCAGAGGAGGGCCAGGACGGCAAGCTGTGTCCCTACAGCTAAACTTACCTTCCTGACAAACTTTCCTCTCTCCTTTATCCAAACTGTTCAAAAGCACAGATAGGTCAACTCATAGGGAATGGTAGTTGTCCTGCCCAAAACCACAGGGCAAAGGTGACATCTGAGAGAAGGCGTTTTTAAACTGGAGGCCTCATTAAGAAAAAAACTAAATGCTGGCACCTACTTGGAAATGTGTCCTGTTTTCATACCACCCAAGGGCTTCACCTACCTTGGTCTTCTGTGGTTGATTTGAAAGGAAATAAACTCCACAAGGTATTTCCAAATCTTTGCCCCTCATAAATTAGTCATTTTTTGCATTAAACATGTTCTGCAAATGGGAGAAGTTAATTATTTCATTTCAGATGAAATATAATGATCCAGTGAACAAACAATTCTCCTTCTGTCCTCTCTGTGAACAAGCCACTCACTTTCACTTTCATGGTATGTATTTCTGCAGCTTCACTTAGTTACTCTAAATTCTGTCAGGAGCCTAGCCACCAACCTAAGAATTCCATTTTCCATCTTCCTTTGCAGTGACCTCATCCAAGTGACTAAGTATCACAAATGGATGATGACTGAAACAGATTGGAGGTCAAGTCAGTTTTGACTTGGCAAGCATTATAATTTCTTACGAGTTCGCAAACAGCAAGATAGTCCCTGGAGATTCTCATGGAGCGCTACTGTCTACATGCCTTGGTGTCTTCACTGTCACATGAGATAAAACATCTTGTTTGAGCAGTCGTATTTGGAATCAGAGTAATTTATAAACAATAATGTAGCCTGTGACCTAATACAGTGCTAACACAATTTTAACTGAGCAGTAATTTAACATTATTTTTGAAGAGATAAACATTTTATAGCAAATCATTCAAGCTACATATAGATGGAAAAGAAAATGGAAAACTAACAAAAAAAAGTATAGCCTTGCAACTTCAGGATAAACTCAGAGCTATTAGGAATATACCTTGGAAGTTACAACAGTCTAATCCTGCAGCAGCATCTCCTCCTTCCCCAGTGTGGCTACTTGGAAAGAATTTGAAAAACCACTGATACATTGTGAATTTCCCCTGAAGCCTTGACATAATTCTTTTTCTACTGTTGAAGAAGAAAGCTGAGCCAACTCTGACTTGTTCAGGCTCATTAGTCAGAAGCTGCTCAGGAATTAAAATTTTAAGTTTCATATCAGTCAATTTCCCTTCTCTAAAACTTTGATTTTTGCCATCATTATGCAAATAGTCTGCTCAATAGACCAACCTCGTTTAATGCTAAAATTAGAAACACATTAATTTGAAGGATTTTATAGTAAAGCTTAATGGCATTTAAAATTTTGGAGGATTTAAGGAATTTTTATTACTGCCCTTCCCCCAACACACACACTTAATCATTTTGAAGCTCTTTCACGCCTCTCTGAAGTGTAAGATTGTACCAGCTTATGTGGAAGTTTGCAATCCAAGTGATGGCAGTTTCATAGCTTGCTTTGTCTTATATGAAATGAAATATTACTTATTTTTACTTCAAAAGAAACAGTCTTCAAGATAAAGGTGTAACAGTTCTTACCTATAAATTGGTAAGGAAGAAGATGCCACAGGATTAGTGAGACCATTTTAATTTCCAAGTGGGAAAAATAATGAGTATAGAATAACGTTCCCTCAGTGAAACTGGAGGTGTTATTTTTAATGTCTCAATGAAAATGTCAATTTTTAAATGATTTGATTTTTAAAAATATTTTCAAAGAAATCTAGGCAGAGAAAATCAGAGTAAAACAATAGTTAATGAATTTAATAGTTTCACTGATTTACTTCCTTACTGATATTTATGTTTTTATTTGGCAAAAATTGGGTATGCATTTATTTTTTAAATTGAGTTTGGAAGAACACGATATATCCTATCTGAATTTTTAAGGAAAAGTCAATAAGAAAGTTTTTCCTCTTCTATAATAAATGTATATTTTCTGTAAGGCATGGAGCTTGGTGATTTCTCAAGGTCTTTCCTGGTGTTTCCTTGTTTCAGAAATTTTTAGCTTTTGTATATACTGTATGTCTAATCCACATTGCAGCTTCCTGTATGTTCTCCCAGGATACCTAAAGATAAAACTAAAAGCTGTCCTCAGAAAAAGGCTGCTTTAGCACTTCCCATATTCTATGCTTCAGCTTCCTTCTCCATGCAAGAATGTGGTTATACTTTGGCAAAGGAGTACAATCATTGTCCGGATGATCAGAAAAAGAGTGACTCTTGCATGCTTCCCAGACAGTGTGCTCTACATTGTAGTCCATGCTGTTACATGCTGATGTAAGTAGTTCTGTGAACACTGGGAAGTTTAAGATATATTGGCTAAATGAAGTCATTGCATACATAATTTTTATTTTTTTCCCTTCTCTTCCTTTGTTTTGCACAGTACCATCTGAATACTTAAAATGACCAAAATTATTGTAAACTTCAAGTTGTACAAGAGTAGTTTTCACACTACTTAAGCTAAATACATTGCTTATTCCTTTAGGAAATAGCTGCTTTCTTGCAGACAATCTCCTAAAGTCACTGAAGCCTTTATTCATTGACCAGGAAATGAACATAAAGAGAACAAAAGCCAATAACCAGCTAGAGACTCAGACTTGCCACTCAGAAGGGTCAAGCAAATTCTATTGCTGTCAGGACATTTATCATAGTCATGAAGCTGACCAAGACATGGATCTGAGTACTGATGAAATGCTGAAAATAATTAACATTCCAACAAATTCTGTGGTGATTTATGTGCCAGAGTGAAATGAAGTACTCCAGTGAGACGTCCCCCTGCTTATATTGAGATGTACATTCAGTATGTATAGATTTTGTGAGCTCATTACCCAGAAGACTTTGATATCCTGCTGAAAAGAAGTGCATCTTGATTAAAGACACACAAACAGGCACATTCATATAAAAGAGATTTTCTCCACTGATGCAAAACAATTCGATAGCCAAGTTTTCTTGTTTAAGTCTACATTTACATGTCACATAGTTATTCTAAGTTATCATAAGTGTACCAGCTGGACAAAAATCTGAAAATGTCCATTCAGTTAGTATAGAACCCAGGCAAGATTCAAAGAGATATACAGAAAGCTGATCAGTAATGTTTTAGTTAAATATTCCCTGTCCAACCAAGACCACCTGGATGACTTTCCTTGAAAAAAGCAGTTATCTCCATTTTGGCTAAACCTGGCACTATCCCCATGTGCTAATATATACAGAGCTGGCTAGGACTTTTCCTTTTCCCCTCAACTGGCTTTAAGCAATGTAAACTGGTCTGGCCTTGCTGTTGTGTAGCCTTTGAAACAAGGTGATAGTAGGTGTTTCCCTGCCCTGTGACTCCCCACAAAAATGTGAGCCCAGCTGGATGGAGAGCTGTACTTCATGCTGTCAGCTGAGATCAAGGCTCAAGAGAGCCTGTGACTTCCCAGTGCTCTGATTACACCTAAAAACTGGAGCACCACCCCCAAAACATTAGATACTGCCTCAAGCTGTGTTACGCTGATTACTCCCTGTGCATGTCCTTCTTTCTGTCTGCATACTGCAGAGGTAATTCCAGGCCAACCACCTATCCCAGCTCACAGTGTTCAAGTACTTCTCGCCACTCTCATAGTCACTCATTCCTGAGCCACTCACTTCACTGAGAATTAATAAAACACAGGTTTGGCCCTGGGTCGAGGCCTTTGCTCCAGTGATCCACCATCTTGGCTGGACTTAGGACCCCCTTGGCTCCCCATAACTATAAATATGTCTTAGTGTCTTTATTCTTAGCGTGTGTTGCACTGGAAGTGGTAGTTGAAATCAACTTACTGGAATTTCAGTAACTTTTCCTTGGGATTACAAATAAAAACTTGCAAGACCAAGATGAGGACTGGCAAGGGCTCTCTATACTTAGAAGTAAAATCTGGTGTGAGGGGTAAATTTTTGTTGATACAATGTCAATTAATCCCAGATCCCTTTCTGTCAGTTTTGGTGCACTTTTATTGCTAAATATGTTCTATTCTTTCCTTGTTTAGTCTGAAGTAACCAGAGTAGTACAGAGAAAATCAGCAGATGCTTCAGCTTGATGGACTTGGAAATCTCCCAGTGCAGGCTTTCTTCACATGAAGGACTCTGGGGCAGCCACCTTTGCTAGGCATATCCTTAACCTCTCTCATGTTTGGGTCAGCATTCTTGTGAAGTTCTGCTTGGCAGGTTTAAATGTGTTGATAGGTGCCCTAATCCAGTGAACCAATAGAGTATGACTGCCATCTGTGGGGTTATGCCTTTAGGCACTCAGTGAGAATCTGCCCAAATGTGCTGATTTTACGATGCTGCCGTTCTGCTCTAGCTCCCAAAAACCACTCCTGTTTGTCCTAGATCCTTTTCACTGAGTTAATGACATCTCCACAAATGCACCTCTGTTTTGGATCCCTTTTCCTTAGTTTATACTTTCAGGTAAATTTGTAATGTAGATATATTAATTACTTATAGCTTTAAGGTAAGTAGAGGATCCAGGATTACAAACAAGTCTGCTTTAAAAGGTGGGGGCCACAACAGCTCCTATTTTCTTTTAGTGTAATCAGATTCTTTGAGATGTGAAATATTTTAGGTAATCTCGTTTTGTATGTCCCTCAGATTTTTCTAAAGGAAGCCACCTCTACTTCATGAGCTTCTCTGTATAGTGTCCAGTGGAACAATTTGATGAAAAGAGGGGAAGAAATACTTCTGCCTCTTCATGTACTTCCCTATTGTCTTGGTTACTGTCTCCTCATATCCCTTAAAAGAGAATGGTCATTTGGCTTGGTCAGTTATACAATACGGTTGGCCATGTTTACTGGTGGGCAAAGCAACTACAAAAAGACTGTGTCCATTTATGGTACTTCGCTCTTGCACTTGTTGCTTCTTTTGCATGGGTTGATACTGCCAACAAACCAGGGATCCTTTGGGGTCTCTCAGTGTTCCTGTTCCCTGTATCATTGTTTTATTTTATGATATAAAGCTGGCAAAAACTGGAAATAGTTCAAAATTGAAGTGAAGCTGAGGTATGTGGAGGTGGACTGAATAGGGAAGATTATTCTTCTTAGACATTAAGAATAAACCATGTGCTCTAACCCAACTTTATCACATTATGAAATATAATAGAGTATCATTTTGCCTCCCATTTGCTAGTGGTTTTTCTGTATGTAATTTCCTTGGAAATGTCAATAGTTGAGGAGTAATTGATTGACAGGACAATATTTGTACATTTGGAGGTTCTTGAGTCAAGTGTCATTCATGCAGTCACAATTTCACTCCTGTTCCCTACAACTCTTCCAAGAAGATGTGTCTGATTTTTCAATTGTAAACATTTGTAGAGAACCATGGACAAAATATTGATGGCATCATTCACACTTTTCAATTCTCAGGTAGACATTGATTAAGAGAATGTTTTGAAATCAGTGAGTCTATCTCTGAACAGTAGCTTGACACTTTTAAATTTCCATTCTAAATGGACAAAATTTCCACTTCTCTGAAAGTAGAGGAGAGACACTGCTGGGTCAACCTCAAAGCCCATGGGCTACTCTCCTGTCATATCACACCAATGAGAGCGTCTGCTTCCAATTCCTGGCATGATGGAAACTGGCCTCATACTCACCTTCCTCTCTGCTTACAAGAGTTTAACGTCAACCTCTCTCTCCAACTTCCTAGGGCATTAGGTATGAAATGTGTCCTTGGTAGCCAGGATTCTTTTTCAGTCTTTTGCTTCATTTGTGAGAGAAAAAGAAAAGAAAATATTACTCCTCTGTTTTCAGATCAGGCATTTATAGTGCAATCCAGCCAAGTAGGAAACCATGGAAGAGAGGCTGAGATGTTAACTGACAGATGAAGCCACCCTCATGTGCTCCAGGAACAGATGCCCAAGCCACTCAGGGCTACTTTTGCGTCTCCTTTTCCTCAATGTGTCTTGGCATCTGCAAGTAGGGCTGATTCACATCATATAAAAACCATAAGATTTGCTACAGGCAGGGAAATAAATGAATTAAAGGATTCCCCGTTATGTTATTCACCCTGAAGTATTTAACCCATCCCAGTGTTATAACAAAAGCAGAACCTCGTCCTGCAATGCCGAGTTATTTGTGCTTCAAACAATTAACTAGTACCATGCCTGAGTCTGTGTAAATCAGCGGTGGCAAGCCTGGGGCACGCTATGCCACACTGGGCTCTTTTTATCACTGAAAGCTCCCAAAGGTTTGCCATCAGTGAGGTAAGCGTCTGCTGGCTGAAATTCATCCACAAAATGTGTTATAGGCAGGACCAAAAAAAATGAATCTTATTAGTGACATTTAGCTTTAAAGAACAGGAAACATTTCAGTTTCCTGCAGGAGGCTCTGAAATGTCCTAGGATATGTTTTAGAGTGATTAAACGTGTTTGCCTCTTTCTGTTTCTCCTTGAGCACTGCCACTGTGGGGGAGGAAAGCCAGATGGCAGGAGATTCCTCCCCCAGACCAGTCAGCACATCCTCAGTGTTTTGCCCCCTTCAGCCACAGCTTGTTCCCAGCTTCCTCTCTACATGAATCATCAGCAGTCCCTGCTCAGGCAAAGTGGGAGCCCCAGACCACCAAGAACTTACTCTTGGTGCAGAGAAACTCTTCAGATCTCAGACAGCAGGGTCCAAATTGCTGGGACAAAATAAAACAAAGGAATGTGTATGTCAATTGTTGATTTGCATGAAGTTCTCCATTTATTAAATGGGGAAGAAGGGAAGACTGAACAACAAAATGGGCAGAGAGAGATATAAAAGTGTTATATTTAAGGAAAACATTTAAATGCTTTGGGGGAAATTTATGATTATCACACTCAAGTAATATGCTGAATGAAGCTCAGCTGAGAAACTATTTGATTAGTTATTTCATCACTTATACATTTATTTATCCACTGCGTAATAGACTAGCAAGTGAGGCAGTACTGAAAGTCTTCTGTTTAAATATCAAGATCTACACTTAGAGGCATTGCTCCGGACCTTTGTGGCTGATCAGGGGGCAAAGAGGAGAAAAGATGAAGAACCTCAGTGCAGACCACCTTGAAGTAACTATGTTTGGTCCTTGACCAGTCAGACACATCATCACCTTCGACTCCTTAGTTAAGGAGACTAGCTATCAGCCAATTGCTAAGTAAAACATAGTGTAGCAGCTGTGACTAACATTGTTTTGTTCCACTTAGTATGCTACATACAAAGGATTCAAAACAAACAAACAAAAAAAAGGATCTCATCTCCATGGCCTTAATACTAGGTTACGTATCACTCAGCTTGGTAGAGACAATATTATGTAATCCTGACTACCATAGCAATGATGCATGGGAAGTGTCTGGCACTTTATAGTTTATAAGACCTTTTCCTACACCATGGCTCCTTAGATGCTCTCAGTATTTATTGTTCTTTAGTAAATTGGATGGATGCTATGTCTACTTCATGGATTAGCAAATTAAAACTCAGTCTCCTAAGTCAATTACCAGGATCATCTAGCTGAACTCAGACGAGAACTCAGAATTTCTGACTCCCGGTTTAGAAGTACTTTGATACCATGACAGTTGTCAATTTTCGTCCCTTGGCTCCAATACTTGTTTCACATGCTGACTGTAACACCACTCAGCTCTTTTTTCCTGTGTGTATCATAGCAAGCATTCTCAGGAGAGACCACTAGAGTGGCTTCCCTGCTACTCTCCAGCAGCTGCACCATCATCTCTGGGATGAGTGTGAGGGTTCTATGATAGTTTGCCCCGTCCGTGTGTCCTGAGCACACATCCCTTGGCCAGCTTGCAAACCTGGCCTTCCTAGGGTCATCTTCTCAAGTACTAGATCCTCTCAGCACAGACACCATACTCTCTACGCCTCTTGCTCAGAGCAGCCTACTGCATTCCCTGTCCCCTACCCACTGACTGTGCTTCACCTGCTTACTGCTCCACACACTTGACTGCAAGACACAGAGGACCCCAGGCATCCCATGCTGCTAACCCACAGTGATGTTTTCTGGGCACCTGTCACTGGGCATCGAGTCACTGGCTGTAGTTTACTCACTTTCTGCAGAGTTAATCCTGCATACCCAGAAACTATGAACCAGATCTAAACTAAACATAGCAACAAACTTCTTTTCCAGCCCATGGATTGCGACTACACCTCCTCCAACTAGGTGTGAACCTCAGCCTGGAGGAGGGACAGTCCCTTGCAAGTTCATCTTTCCTCCAGCACTCTCCCGCAGCTCGATTGTATCCCATAAAATTTTCTTACCTCTTACCTGTACTGTTTCATCGTAGCTTAATAATAACTCTTATTGTTAAGCTTTCCCTGCTCAAATCCCTATGTGGTTTCTGCTTCCCAAGTGGACAGACCTAGGTTGACTCCACATCAAATGCTGAACTCACAAACAAGGTAAAGGAAAGAGTTTAAGTTCTTATAGGTGGAAATTTTGTCATGTATCTTTGATTGCAAGTGCCTACCTACTTTGATGCCTGATGTATATAATGTCCTGAATAGGGACTGAGTACAGTTTATTGTGATGAGATGTAGTAGTAATTTCGTTGAGCTTGCCAGCACATAGGAGGAGTCAGAAATTGGCCCATGCATGTTACCATTCATTTGTTCAAATAGAACTGATCAGTTTCTGACTGGGTGCTACAGCACCATCCACAACAGCAAGCTAAAGGGCAACACTGTCTCTAAATGGAAAGCCAAGTAAATGGTTACTCCTAGAGCACAAGTGCAGGGGATATTTCAGAGGAGAGAATGAAAACTACTCAGAAAGACTTAAAAGGAAGCAGGGAAGTATCACATGATCTAATTACTGCTGCAGCTCAGAGAAGGTAAGTAACATCCATTGTGATGTGAACCCTTCTTGGGAGAATCAGTAGAAAGCAAGTCTCCTATACTCCAGAAGCTTTGCCGTTACATTGCATTGTTGTTTCAAATGATGTGGAAAAGTCTGACACACCATCTAAGGAAATGGAAAAAAAATACTCCTGTGCACAGTTCACCTAGTAGTTCTGAGATACTCTGTAATAGTTCTGAGATACTACTTCACCTAGTAGTTCTGAGATAGTCTGTATCGAGAACTCAAAAACTACCCCACCACTGCTATTCCTTTTTGTATGGTTACTAGCAGTCTGTCAAATATGTCGAATTTAGGGTTTCAGTCTTCTCATGGTAATCAGTCACTCGTTAAGCCATAGCATCCCAACCTTTTAAGGTAAAGCATAACTTTTTCTCTCATGCCATCCTAAGCATCACAGGTTTCTCTGACATGGTCTTATACTTCTACCTAAAGGCTCTTCATTACCCCTTTGAAATATCTGTAGTTTAATTATGGTAATGATCATTATCATGTTGATTTACTTAGAGGACACTACCATTTCTGACCAGATGTTTTTCCAAGGAACCAAAACATGGAGTCATTTGGTTTTTTTCTTTATTTTGAAGAGAATAAAACCAAACAAAATAAGACAGAGCAGAGTCAATGTTCAGAGTATCTGCCTATACCATAAGACATAATAAAATCAACTGTAACAAAAGGATATAAAATCAAAACAAAACAACAAAAGCAATATAGTACATTTTGTTAACTTTGAAATAGCTGTCTATACTATCAGACACAATAAAATCAAACAAACAAACAAAAACAGAATAAAACCAAACAACACAGAACAATGAAAATGATCTAGGGCTTTAAAACAAGATAATAGGAAAATAACAATGGCTACCACCTTCCCACTTTAGATATTTCCTCTCCTTTCACTTCCACAGTATCTACATTTTGGATCCCACCAGCTCCCTCAGTTTCCCACACTAGGGAGACAACATGATGTTCAACCATGTGGGTCCAAACTCTGTGAGCCATGAGCATGATCACAGATTGCATCCACCTATCCACAAGAGCCCTGTGATTATCCTTCTCTATAGCTGAGCAGCTTTCCATTATATAAAAATGCCATGTCTTTCTGTGGTTGATGGGCAAGTTATCCTTGCTTTTTTTCTGGTTTCCTATCACAGAGCATTTTTTCCTCTCTTTTAACTTTTAGTCTATGAATCTTCTGTGTTAAATGTGTTTTTTGTATATTGATATATCCTGTCTCCTGATCCACTCTGCCTGTATTTCTTTTTATCGGTAAACTGAGGCCAACTACATTAATGGTTATGGTCAACATGCACTACCTCATCTCTGCCTTGCTATTTTCCTGCCATTGGCTCCTTCCTTTTTCCTTCCATTCAATCGCTTGCCCCACTTGGTGATCCCCCCTGCCTTTGTTCCTGGAAGCATGGTCATTTTTATCTCTCTCTAAAATAACCTTCAGTATTATTTATAGGGTTAGTTTGGTGGACAGGAAGTCCTTCAGTTGTCCTTTGTCAAGGAAGTATCTTGCTTCTCCATTAAGTTTGAAAGATAATTTTCCAGGGTAGATCAATCTGGGTTGGAAGTTGTTTTCTTTTAGTACTTGAAACACTTCACTCCAAGCTCTTCTTGACTTGATGGTTTGTGTTGAGAAGTCTGTCATAATTCTGATGGGTGTTCCTTTATAGTTGATCTGTTTCTTCTCTCTAACAGCTTTTAATATTCTGTTCTTGTGCAGAATTTCTGGGATCTTTACTATTATATGTATGGGTGTAGGTATTTTGGTTATGGCTCATTGGAGTTCTCTATGCCTCACTCATCTGAATGTTAGGTCCTTTCCTCATGCTTCAGCAGTTTTCTGCTATTACTTCTGCAAATAGTCTTTTTATGATTGTGTTGACTCCTGCTTTTTTACTGACACCTGTAAATCTTAAATTATTTTTCTTTCCATCATCATGCAGCCATCAATTCTTCTTTCTTGAATCCTTGTTATTTTTAAGAGATTTTTTCTTTCATGGTCCCTAGCTGCAAACTTGTCTTCAAGATCTGAAAGTTTATCTTCAGTCTCTTTCAAGCAGTTTTTCCAGCTTTCAGTGGAGTTCTTAATTTCGTGGATATCTCTTGGAATCTGTTTCATGCATTTTAAATTTTTCTTATATTGTTCATTCATGGTTTCCCTCATTTTCCTATGTTCCTCTGTTTTTTATCTATGTCTTCTTTACCTATGCTCAGCAATTCTTTTATTATGTTTCTCATTTCTTCTTTTACCTGAGATAGTATTTTTGATCTATTTCTTTCATAGCCTCATGTAGTTGTTTCATTACTTCAGTTGCCATCACTTCAGAAACTTCAGGTGTGCGACTCCCAATCTCTTCCATGTTTATATATTCTGGACATGCTCCTCATGGGTTGGAGGCCAGAGATTGCCTTTTGCTCCTTTGTCTTGACATTTTCCTGGGTTTTTTTTCTAGACAAGCAGGTTGTAGGGTCCCAGGCACTTCCCACATTGGCTATGACTTCTCCAAGGCATAACTGGCCAGTTCTCCTGGCCTGTGCTGGCTGTGGGTACCCGATGGTGGCCAATGGGTACACTGGTGCAGGGCTGGCTGCTGCTTTTTCCCAGCCTGAGCTGACCATCTGCAGGAAGCTCCCTGATGGTGGCTGGTGTACACATGAGGGTGGGGCTGGCTGCTGTTTCTCCACGGAGTCCTTTATGAAATGGAGAGCATCACCAGAGGCTGTCCCACATACTCTTCTGCAGAGTCCCCCAGAGTGTGCTCTCCAACTTGAATCCTGTGAGGAATATATGGACGTATGGGACATGCTGTGTTTCATTAACTTCTCACCAACAGACGAGTCACATATGAGTGCATGAGGACATAGAATGTAACAAGATCTGTAGGAGCTGAGTCCAGCCATGTTTAGAATGCCTGTGTTGGCTGTCACTGGGAAGAAGCCCATGTTGATTAATTGACTTAGTATGTGTCTATAGCTCTGTGTTGGAAAGCAAGAGGCACACGGGTCCAGAGGAAGAGTCCTTGCCTGGGAGTGTCCTGGGACAGATCAAATGCTCTGCAAGGAGTTCCAGTGAGAAAGTGAACTCTGCTTTGCAGGCCAGCCCCGCTGGAGATGTGTGTGCCTCTTTAGGGCTGCAGGTGCATGGATAATAAAACTTCCCTCCTTGGGAATCTGCTCCAGTGTAGGTAGCTCCACGTACCTGGCTTAGTGAAATAAATGAGGAAGGGCACTGCCAGAATCTGAAAATGTTTACTGAGGCTGTGGTTCTCTCTCTCTCTCTCTCTCCCCTGACTCTCCAAATCTTTGCCTATGTACTACTATTCAAGAGAGTTTAGGCTTCCTCTAAGAATACACTTTTTTTCTGTTTTTCATAAGGTATTTATTTTCTTAAATGATTCCTATAATATCTAGAATAAAAACATAATCCCTTAAAACATTTTCACATTATTGAATCCCAATTGGTGTATATATTTCAGAGCTACCTCTTGATGTCATGATAATATTCATCTTCCTTGATGTAAAACAAATGTGGGAAGTTGGTACATTTACAAAACACCTCTTCATTCCTTCCTTTCACACTTACTCATTTGTTCAAGTCTCTGTACCAGACACTAGGAATACTGCAACTTTTCATGAAACCTCATTGTCAGTCAAAAATCCTGTCATGTTCTCTTAACAGCTCATACAGGATTCTGTGATACAGACATTCAGAAAGTGGACTTCCAGATCTGGGCTGTCACTGAGTTTGAGAGGAAGGCGGTCCTAGACCTCTAATCCAGTAGATGGCTACAGTTTGAACCTTGAAACAGCATAGGTTGCCCCAGTGCAATACTAGATGGTGAAATCTGACTGAAAAAGATTTTTTTTATTTCCAGTAAACTTTGATGACATATATATATATATATATATATATATATATATATATATATATATAGTTTAGTTGTATGGTTTAATAAATTTTGGCAAATATGTTCACATGATTCAAGTAACCACCACTACAGCTGAACTATTTCTGACATCCCAAGGGGTGCTTTGTAGTGCTCTTTTGCATCTCTGGCTCTAGGCAACCACTCATGGGCTTTCAGCTGTTACAGAAAATGAGAAGCATACAGTGTATACACTTTTGTTTAGCATACTTTTGAGATTTATGCTTACTGTTATGTGTTTGCAAACATTGCTTCTTTCCCTTTCTGAACAGTGTTCCGCTGTATAGATATGCTATAAAATACTTACATAGTCATCTATTAATGAGTTTTTAGATCCTTTGCAGTTTGAGACTATTCCAGCTGTAGCTGGTAGGAAACTTAATGTCTTAGGGGAGCACATGTTTTCACTTCCTTTGTGGAAGTGCCTAGAGGTAGAACTAATGAACTGTGTGAAAAGTGCTTAGTTATACAAGAAACTTCCAAACTATTTTCTGAAACTGTGCCATGTTACATTCCTACCATCTTTCTATGAAGGGTCTTAGCAATCCATATCCTCACTAGCACTTGGTATTTTGAGATTTTCTAACTTTACTTTTCTAATAGATATATAAATGTTTCAGTATCCAGATACATAATGGTTATTTGGGGGTGGGGGGGTATTGGGGATCGAACTCAGGACCACGTGCTCGCAAGGCAGGCGCTTATGCCGCTGAGCTAAATCCCCGGCTCTACGTAATGGTTATTGATATTGAGTTATTTTGCATGTGTCTATTGGCCAACCATGTATCTTCTTCTGAGAACTGTCTTTTCAAATATTTAGTTCATTTAAAAATGTAGTCTTCTTATCATTGATCTATAAGAATTTTTTATATTCTCTGTAAACAACTATTTAAGTCACTTTCCCATTGCTGGGACAAAATATTCAGTACTTAAAACTGTTAAAAAAGAAAGAGGTTTATTTTGACTCAGCAATTTCAGTAGATTCAGTCCATGGTCACCTGGCTTCAAGGCAGAAATGGCATGGCTGAGGGCATGACAGAAGAAAGCTGTTTGCCATATGGCGGCCAGGAAGCAGGGAGAAAGGGGAGGAGCCAGGAACAAGAATGTACCCTTTAGAGTCACTTCTTCAGTGACCTACCCCTTCAACCAGCCCCACTTCCAAATATGGGATTTTTGGCCAGTATTTTACATCTACATCATAACAACAGTTTTGGTGCTTGCTTCGGCAGCACATCTACTAAAATAACTACAATTTTGTCAGATACATTTATTACAAAATTTTCAGGAAATCCAAATTACTCAAAATATACTAAATATTTTTAAAAATTATAATGAAGTTTATTTCATAACTTACTGTAGTTACAGTTACCAAGTAGTATGAATTTGGAGTAAATAAATATATGTATGAGAAGAAATGGAGTCCAAAGATAGATCCATATTATCAACAAATGATTTCAACATAGATGTCAAGATAATTCAACCGGGAAATATTTTTCTTCAAGAGTTGTATATTGAAGTATAAAAGCTAAAACTATAGAAGAAACATTTGTGACTGCTGAGAAAACATATAAATGTAGTTTAAATAGCAATTCATGAACTCTAAAAGAAATACATTTATAAGTAGAACAATAATAAAGCATTTTTGCTATTTGAAGACAAAGTACTGACAAGAGGAAAGTATTCGTAATAAATGTATCTGACAAAATTGATCTTTTAGACAATATGTTGCATTCAATTTGCTAATATCTTACCTATTTTTGCACCTGTGTTTATTGCAGAGATTGGTCTATAGTTCTTTTTTGTAGTTGGGTCTTTAACCAGTTTTAGAATTAGGACAATACTGACTGCCATAAATGGATTCCAATTCCTTTCAATTTCTGTGAGGAGCTTGAGGAATACTGGTGATACAACATCCTTAAAAGTTTTGTAGAATTCAGCTGAGAATCCACCAGATCCTGGGCTTTTTTTAGTTGGAGATTGTTTACTACTGAATGTATTCCCTTGTTTGTTCTTGTATCATTAAGCATATTTATGTCTTCTTGGGTTTGTTTTGATAGCTTGTATGAGTCTAAGAATCTGTCCATTTCTTCAAAATTTGCTTATTTGTTGGAATATAATTTTTAGAAGTAATTACTATCTTCTGGATTTCAACAGTGTCTGTTATGATTTTACCATTTTCATTTCTGACTGCAGAGATGTGTCTTTTTCCTGTTTGTCTTGGTGAGTCTGCCCAAGGGTTTATCAATATTATTTATTCTTTCTAAGAACAGCTTTGTGGACTTTTGATTTGTGGACTTTTTCCAGTTTCTTTAGTCTCAGTTTCATTGTTTTCTACTCTCATCTATATAATTTCCCTCCTTAATTTCAGTTTGGGACTGGTTTGTTGTTGCTCCTCCAGAACTTTAAGATTTCTCCTAAGGGTATTTATTTGAGCTTGTTCTGTTTTCCTAATAGGAGCACTGATTACAGTGAATTCTTCTGTTAGAACTGCTTTCATAATGTCACAGAGGTTTCACTGAGTTGTACATATGTCATTAACTTTCAGATTTTTTTTATACCGGGAGTCGAACTCACAACCTCCTGCTTGCCAAGAAATTTTTAAGTTTCTGCTTTGATTTCTCTCTGGAAATTTGGCAGTACAGAGCCGCCAGGCCGCTGCTCTGAGACTGAGGTTCCAACATGCATCCGTTTCTGCCGTGGTGCCGCTTCCCATGCCGGCTCCGCGCAGCTGTGTCCGCGGCCCGGTCCGGGGCCCTTGTATAGTCCTCGTTCACCACCCGTCACCCCTGGAGCGTCACTGAGGGATCAAAGACTCGTGTTCTTCCTGTTGTCTCCAGCTGCGTAGCAGTCTCCTAGCCCAGGTGCAGTCCTCTGAGAGCAAGGAAGTTATTTGATGTGCTGGCCTCCGAGCTGGCAGCCAGCCCGCTGACATCCACAGTGGTCCCTCCTCTGTGGCCACCCCTGTATCACTGATGCCTGCTTTCTTCTGCGTCTGTTTCCTCCTGTCCCTGTGTGCCCGCCCCCTATTCATTCCTCTCCAAGCCTCTGTCCTCCAGACTTCAGACACCTCCTCCTGGAGAAGCCAAGTTGCTGTAACTCACTCTTCTGTCATCTTGTGCCTACCATTGGCAGTTTTTTGGTATCTGTAGTTTTTGTAATGATGCTCTTCCTTTAAAGCTAATAGTAATTTGTGATTTCTCTTTTTTTCTTGATTACTCAAAAATGAAGTCTTTTCAGAGAACTAGCTCTTAGAATAGTAAATTTTCCCTATTTTGTTTTCAGTTCTATTCATTTCCACACTAATGTTTTTCTCATTTTTTCCCTTTTGCCTGTTTAAGTTTTATCTTTTTACTGATTTTTAATATAGAATTTTGATTACTAACTTTGGCTCTTTCTTTAATGCACTCATTTCATGCTATAGATACATGCATATCGGTAAACACTGCTTTAGCTATGTCTGACTAGTTACGTTGAATTTTAATTTTCATTCAATTTCAGATATTTTTTTCTTTGGAAACTCCTGACTGTGGCTTATTTAGGAAAATATTGTTTAATTTTCAAATATCTGTGGATTTTCCAAATTTTTTTCTGTTCTTTTCTTGCTGAGTTCTGGCAAAGCCTGAGCATATACTTTGGACAACTGTGATCCTTCTATAATTATTAAAGTTTGCTTATGGACCACAAAATTGTCTGTCTTGGAAAATGTTCCATGCATTTGAGAAAAGTATGTATTCTATTGTTGCATGAAGTGTTGTATAAATATAAAATTGGTCAGTTTCGTCAATGGTGTTCTTTAGATTATATGCATCCTTACTGATTTCTGATTATTCATTTACATTTACTCAGAGAAAAATACTGAACCCGATAGCTATAAATGTAGAAATATTTCAGGTGCCAACCTAAATTGAGTTACAGAGGTTGACTCAAAAATAAAGAGCTTTTTCAGGAATAGCAAGGATCACTCTCTGGGATACACATGCGAAGGGAGATGATAGGTTCATCAGAGAGTGAGGCAAGGAGCAGCACTTAAAAACAGAGAGAGCCTGCATACATTTCAAAAAACAAACTTCACTGGCTGTAGGAGTTTATTCAGGAGTTGGTGGCCATTCACTGGGAATACTGACTGTTCTGAAGAGATGTCCTTTTAAACTGGATGGTATGACCTTTCTGCAGCTTAAGAATTTCTGTAATCATCCTTGTCATAGGTGTATGTGCATGAGGACCTTTCATGTTCTCCTGTCTTCTCTTTGTTTCTTTTGACATTTAAAGTGTCTTCATTGTGATAGTGATAATTTCCACCCAGGTTTGTGAGTTTTGTTAGAGGTATACAATCCAATTGTTTAAAAATTTATCTTCGATAAAAATTTGACCTATTTGTCATTGTCCAATGTCATTTTTATCCATGATATACTTTTTTTTATTCTGAAATATACTTTGGGATTAAATTAATTTTTATTGATTTGTTTAGTATTTGTATGATATATATTTTACTGCTCTTGATTTTTAATCTATGTCTTTGTATTTCAAGTAAGTTTCTTATTGATGGCATATAGTTATTATTGTCTTCTCTTAGTTTATTTTCTGTCACTATAGGAGAATGTCTGAGACTGGGTAGTTTTTAAAGAATAGAGGTTTCTTTTGGCTTATATGTCAACAGGCTGGGACATCTAAGATCATAGCATTGGTGAGGGCCTTGTGCTGTTTCAACTTATGAATACAGAGGGAACCTTAGCTGTGTATAAAAGCAAGAAATGAGGCTCATCTACTCCCATGAGAGTTAATTCATGCATCAGTTAGAACTGGCCCAAACTCCTCACACTGTTTCTCCACACCAGCCCAACACTGAGGAATTCAGTTTCCAATATATGAACTTTTAGATTCTCTCAGCCTCTCAAATCCATGTCTTTCTCACAATGCAAAATACTGTCATTCCATTCTGATAGTATCAAAGTTTTAAATTATTCTAAGATCAGCTCAAAATTCTTAAGTCTAAACCATCTCATCTGTTATGGATTAAAAACTGGTGGTCAACACCAGCTGAATTAAATCATTATGGTGTTGAGTGTGGATGGCTTATATGAGGAAAGTTGCTAGCATAAAAGGAGATGCGAAGAGAAGAGCGAGGTGTTGTGGATTCTCCTAAGTGTCCTTGTTTGGAGCCATTGGTTCTCCTGGAGGAGGTTGTCATGCCTAGCTTCCCTAATATGAACTTAGCCATTATCATCAGAGGAGCTCGGGACCTTATTGTTGAGAGTGGCTGCAGTTCACTTTGTGGGACTCTGGTCCTTACACTGAGCATTGCTTCCTATCTCTGGAGGGGCAAGTGTTTGCTGTTTAATCTCCAGGAGAAGCTTGTCACACTGGCTTCCTGACATATACTCAACTATTCTCGTTGTTGGAGGAGCTTGGGACCTCATTGTCGCTGAGGATGGCTGTGATACTTTTCAGGGCAGCCCTGATTCTTATTTTGAGTGTCACTTCTTGGCTCCAGTGTAGAACCCTCAACCCACTGGCAAAGACCCTTTACCCTGGTGGCATAAACTTTTTAGCCACCACTGCTGACCTTTTAGCCTTCCCAGTGCAGATCTGTAGAACAGACTTGCATGAATCGTTGTAGATTCTAGGACTCCAGCTGGACTCATGGGAGGTATTGTCACAGGCTCTAGGTCTTCAGCTGGACTCATGAAGGACATTACTGTGAGATCCAGGCCCTTGGCTTGATTTTCTAGGTCTTTAGTGTTGTAGACATATTTCTTGAACTTTCTTGTATTTAACTCTGGGTGACCATCATAAAATAATATTATAAATTCTGTGTCCTGTATGTAATTGTTCTCCTTGGAACCCCTGACTACAACATCAACTTGGACTCAAGGCAAGCTCTACATCCTTCGGGTGAGCTTTCAAAATCAAAGCAAATTATTACTTCCAAAATACAATGGAGGGACAAGGATAGGATAGAAATTCCCAGTCCCAAAGGGAGAAATAGATCAGAAGCAAAGGGTGGCTGGTTCTGAATAAGTTGAAAAATCAATAGGACAGGTATTAAATCTTTAAACTCCAGAATAATCATTTCTGTGTGTCCTCAAAGCATTGGGCAGCCCCACCCCCATAGCTTTGCTGAGGTTGGTTGACACTTTAGTTTTGTTTTTTGTTTGTTTTTGTTTGTTTGTTTGTTGTTTTTGTTTTGGTTTTGTTTTTTGTACCAGGGATCTAACTCACAACCTCGTGCTTGCCAGGCAGGCGCTTAAGCCACTGAGCTAAATCCCCGGCCCCCACTTTAGTTTTCTTAAATTGCAATTTCACACTGATTCCTGGGGCTTTCCCTGCTGTGAGCTGAAAGCTCCCAGTGGCTCTATTTTTCTGAGGTGTGAAGGACAGTAATCCTACTCCCAAAACTCCACTGGACATTGATCACTGGACATTTCCTACAGTGGCTTTTTCTGGTACCAGGTTTCTAGCTGGCCCCTCAAGCTGTGTGTGGCATTCTTTGATTGAAATCTAGGCAGAAAAAGCCACAATCACATTCTTCTTTCATGCTGTCTGGCTCTAGAATCACAACCATGTGGACACTGCCACGGTTGATGCTTGTGACTTCTGGAGTATGTTGGGTTACGCCTGCGGCTGCTTGAGCCTTGGCTACAATAGCCAATGAATGTTGCTCTGGAGTGTAGGAGCAGAGTCCAAGGTGGCCTGGGCAGTGGCTCCATGGAGGGCCTCCCAGGCCAGTTCCCAAAACCATTCTACCTTGCTAGAGCTCTGTGACTATGATGAAGGAAGTAACTTATGCTTTTTTGTTCTCTTTATGGCCAGACTGCAAATTTTCCAAAATTTTACACTGTTTCCTTTTTGATTATAAATTATGCCTGTGGGTCATCCTTTTGCCGCCTCATGTCAACGTAAGCAGTTAGAAGTAACCATGCAGCTATATGAAAGCTTTGTTGTTTGGGAATTTCTCCCATTAGAAGTCCTAGTTCATCACTTCTGTGTTCCAACCTTCACAAGGCCCTAGGGCAAGGATATAAGGAAGCTGCAGGTTTTGCAACTAAACAATGCAGCTGGCCTTTACTCAGTTCCCACTAGGATAGGCCTCATTTCCAGCTGAGACCACCTCAGAATGGCCTTTATTACCCACATTTCTATGAGAATTCTGGTCATGGCCATTTCAGTCATTTCTAAGAAGTTCTAGACTTTTTCTAGTTTGTCTGTCTATTGGTCCCTTCTGAGCCCTCTTCAGAATCATTGTAAATGACCTGTTTATAGATACCTAAGCTTTTTAATACAAACTCATCTAACCACTGATCATTACCCATTTCCAAAGCCTCTTCCAACTTTTCTTTGCAGCAACAAGCCCACTCTCAGTACCGATTTTCTATCTCATTCTGTTCTCTATTGCTGTGACTGAATATTTGAGACTGAGCAATCAATAAGGAGCAAAGGCTTATTTCAGTTCCCGGATGTAAGGCAGAGGAGCCTGAAAACATGGCACTCCTGAAGGCTTTGTGTTATTTCAGCTCATAGAAAAAATCAGAAGGGTAGCGAGGAAGAAAGGAGGCTCAGTTCCCATTCCCAGGAGATAAATTTAACCCCTTCATGAGGACTCTGCCTCCAAGACCCAAATAGTTCCCACTACCCCACCTCCCAATACCCTGCCACAGTGGGGAAGTAAGTTTCCAGCACTTGGACTTTGGGGGGACACACCCAAACTATAGCCCTACCTGCCACCTGACATTCCCTTTCCTTTAGCTGCTTAGACCCTTCACATTTATTATTTGATCTATTCTATTCACTTACAATTTATCATTTAAAATTTGTAGTTTGCTTCCTTGACTTTACAGTACACATTTTTAAGTTGTCTTCCTGAATGCACCTTTAAATAATAGTTTTATCACTTAACATTTAGTTGATGGATTTTATAACAGTATATTCCCAATTCTACCCACTCTTCACTTATGCTATTTTGTTATGTATTTTATTTCTAGATATGCTATAAATATATTTGTTAATATTTTGTTTTGAACAATTATGTCTTAGAGCAATGTTAAAAAGTAGAAGAAGTGATTTACTATTTTCTCTATTTCTAGTCCTCTCCATTTCTTTGTGTAGGCTAACTTTCTGATCTCTGTCACCTTCCCTTTGCCTACTCTTTTCCATGTTTTTTATACTGTAGAATCTGTAGTGAATTGAGACTGATGGAATCTTTATTCTTCTTTCATTTAAAAATATATTTTCACTTAACATGGCATTCTGAGGTTTTTTGTGGTTGTTGTTCATTTTTTTGTTTCTATGAATTTTTTTCTTTTAGTGCTTTAAGAGGTATTCAACTTTTTTTTTTTTTTTTTGCCTGGTTTCTAAAAACATGCTGACTCTGGTTTCATTCCCTTCCGTGCTGTCAGTGTGCTTCTCTCTGCCTATCACCTTTAAGACTTTGTCTTTGGTCAGAAATTTGAGTATGCTAAGCTTAAAGTTTCCATATTGTATTTGTTTTAATCCCCTTTAGTGTTCTCTAAGCTTATTAGATCTGTTAAGACAATGTCTAGCTATTATTGTGTTTTTAAAATTTTTCTTACATTTCATTTATTCTTCTTTACAACTTCCTTTTCTCTTCTGAATTTACCTTCTTGATCTGTACATTGTCTACCTTTTTCTATTAAACCTTTGGCACTGTGTATTATAGCTGTTTTAAATTGTTTGATAGTTCCAACATCTGAGTCATACTGTATTTGATTCTGATAATTACTTTTCTCTTTACACAGTGTAAAGAGGCATCATGTGTCCATAATGAACAATATATTACTAAATTTTTCATTTGTTTCAAGTTCCAGTATGTCTTAGAATGGCACTATTACTAACCTTGTCTTTAATTAAAATTCTGACATTTTATTAATCATACATGTTTTGATAATTCAATTTTTTAAAATTGTTGCATTAGAATATTATTTATCTGGAGTCCATCAAATTTTTTGTCTGAGGTAGGTGTCCTACTCGCTACTTTCTACATCCTGAAACTAAAAAAGAAATTTTAATAAATTGTATCTGGATAGCTCTAAGATCAACACTGGGAAAAGAATTTTGGCATAAAAATGTTCTAAACTTTTATATTTTAGATTTTTTTAAAACCCAGTAAAATTCAGACTCCACCTCAGTCTTCAATTAGGGAAATGTGTTCCATATAGTTTCCTTACAGAAAGGGTTTATATGACTATATTTATGGCCTCATAAAAGATTTCTTCCACTTGTAGTAGTAAGGGAGTGCTTAGAATCTGTGTGAAGACTCAGCTATGGGAAACTTTAGTGCTTTTGAATATGACATATTAGCTGTCATCTGCATGTAGCCAAAGGTGTTCCCGTGGGAAGGAGGACCAGGGGATGGCAAGGTTCTCCAATGGAAAACTGTCATGTGAAAAAAGTCTTCCTCTATTTCTCTGGGTCCACTTAGCAGGGTCTGATCTAGAAGTGCTACCGTTAGAGTATCACTGCCCCCACTCCAACAAAGGGATAGGATTGAGGACAGCACATACTGTCACCTTTATCTGATCTTCACGAGGAAGACCAGCCTTTCCTGCCTGGTGCAATCACCCAAGGAGTACAAAGGGTCTGGGTCACCATCCTTCCCTGTCCCCCTGGAGAGCATGTTTTGAACAGGAGCATATGTAGCTGTTTGTTCTTTGTCTATTTTGTTTTAGTACTGTGAATCTACTGTGATCTTTTTCCCCCTACAATTCTTTGCATTAAAAAAGGCTCAATGGGAAACAAAACAAAACAAAACAAACACCTTTTATGTGTCAGTGCTGGTGAGATAACTGAAAAGATGAAACTGGAAACTGAATCACCTCCTCAGAGATGCAAACAGTGGATCTCAAGACAGAAAGGCCAAAGTCTTTGTGGCTTGATCATAGACTCCATGGACCAGTGCAACACCAGGCCCTATTCTAAGTGTTCAAAGATAAAACAGCTCTCCCTAACCTCTGACCACCATCAAAAGACAGGGCCACAAACTGGGAGATTTTAGGCCCTACATTAAGATTAACCTGATTCAATCTTTCTCTACTCTGTGATAGAATTTTGGTGACTAAATCCATCTGAATGGTAATGCCTGTGGTGGATAAACAGGCATAGAATTTAGGTTTTCCTTAGAAATGAGATAGCTAATGACAATTTCTACCAAATTTTAGCTACTAAATCAGGATGTATTTTTTAAAATATTTAATCTTCACTAAGCATTCTATATAGATTAAGGAAAAATTCAGTAGTGCCCCCCAAGGATATGATAAGAATTCTTTACCAAACATTACTGTTATCATACATTCTTTACCTCAGTGCCTCCCCAACTTTTTCAGATCATCAATGCTATACAGGTGGAAGAATTAGATAAGTGCATCCACAAGAAAGAGCTACATCCATGAAGATGTATGGAGCTTTCACCTCAATGAAACATGTAGAGATTTAGCCAATGGCAGGTACATGTCATGAAAGTTGCTAACTCTTGTGCCCATTCCTCTAGTGATAAGGCATAAAAATTGGTGACTTGACTGAATTCTGACACTGAAATATTTCTCATTGGGGTAGCTGTTTTAGCCTCTTCACTAATACCTAATTAGGACATCTAGGCATGCAGACAGCCATGAGGACTCTCCCACAGGTAGCCAGTGTGGGCCAGGAGAAGAAGCAGCCAGTCCCACCCCTGTGAGCCCAGTGGCCACCATTAGGGACTTGTAGGCATCTAGCCACAACTTGGAGAAGCTGCATATGTTTGAAGAAGCCCACTTTGCTCCCCAGTTACTCCCTAGAAACATAGATTAGGAGAAGCCCAGGTGCCTAACACATTCCCCTATATTGTGAATGGGTAGGCAATGCAGGAAGCACCTGAGACAGCACACTGGCTTGTCCAGAGGAAATCAAGAAACTCTCAAGATGAAAGAGCAAAAGGCAATTTCTGGCCTACAACCCACACAGAACAAACCCAGGAGAAATGGACATAGAAGAACTTGGAAGTCACACACCTGAAATTTCTGAAGTGATGGCAACTGAAGTAAAGAAACTATGGCATGAAGCTGTAAAATAAATCAGATCAGAAATACTGTCTCAGAGCCACTTGCTACCACCGCCACCACTGGAACTCTGTAGTATGGCATCGAGGAGAATGGAGACCAAACCTGTGAAAACCCATCTCAAAACCCTCCTCCTCATCTACTCCTTCGTCTTCTGGATCACTGGGGTGATCCTGTTGGCTGTTGGAGTCTGGGGAAAACTTACTCTGGGCACGTATATTATTGCTGAGAACTCCACAAATGCTCCCTATGTGCTCATCAGAACTGGCACCACTATCATCATTTTTGGCTTGTTCAGATGCTTTGCTACATACCGTGGGAGCTCAAGGATGCTGAAATTGTATGCCATGTTCCTGTCACTGGTGTTCCTGGCTGAGCTTGTAGCTGGCATTTCAGGGTTTGTGTTCCTCCATGAGATTAAGGACACTTTCCCAATGTCTTTTTACTTTTGTTCCCTCTTCACACTCATTTTTAAACTGATCTGTCACTTATACTGATGCCATGCAGAACTACAATGGCAACAACTAGAGGAGCTGGGCTGTGGACCATGTGCAGCGCAGCCTGAGCTGCCATGGTGTACAGAACTACACCAACTGGAGCACCAGCCCCTACTTCCTGGAGCACGGCATCCCCCCAAGTTGCTGCATGAATGAAATCGATTGTAATCCCAAGGATCTCACAATCTGACCGTGGCCACCACTGAAGTTAACCAGAAGGGTTGTTATGATCTGGTGACCAGTTTCATGGAGACTAACATGGGGATCATCCCTGGAGTGGCATTTGGAATTTCCTTCTCCCAGTTGATTGGCATGCTACTGGCCTGCTGTCTGTCCTGGTTCATCACGGTCAATCAGTATGAGATGGTGTAAGAAGTCTTTCAAGAACAGAACATTGGAAGAAGAGACCTGTGTTGAAAAGGATCTACAGCACTCTCTGAAAGACTTCCAAAGACTGTTAGAGAACAGTACATAATACACTTGCCATGTTCCCACTTCCTCACCCTGGCGTGCAACTGACCCTCCTACCCCATCTCTTCTCCACCTTTCAGCCTGCATCATGTGTAGTGTCTATCTTGTGAAACCCTGTTGTGCCACAGAGTGTAACTAGGTCCCCCTGCAGCTAGTCCTAGTGAACCCCACCCTGAGGCCCTGTGCATACCAGCTCCTCCAGTGTACTTGGTACAACTGCAGCTCATTATAGGTGAGTGATTATCACACCATCACTGGCCCCCTGCATGTAGTGTGAGAGAAGCCTGTTAGCCCCTCACTGTGGTGGATTAATGCCACACAAGTTAACATAGATAAGCAGATGACAGATATCTGATTTTTGGCTTAATCTTATTCGGTTTGGTTTTCCTTTTACTAAAGCTGTTTCCTACCTTCTTTAGGCTGCCTAAGACATGTAAAGAGACACATCTGTAATTGTTCACCAGGAGAAAAAAGCATGTGTCATGCCTGATGGAAATTGTTGAGCATTAGGTGGCCTCCTTGCTCATTATTTGTTCTGTACCTGGGTATGTAGAGACAGTTTAGTGCACCTTTGCCTCTCAGTTGAAACCTGTATAATCCTGTTACAAAGCTGTGCTGTTGCTTCCCACCAGAGCAATGATATAATCTTTTTTTTTTTACCAATTAATTGCTATTATTTTACTTCTTTCTGTATTTTTTTCTTACACTGACATTACAGACTTCCAGGACCTCATCAGATCAGTTTAAAAATGAGTGTGAAGAGGGAACAAAAGTAAAAATATTTTTAAAAGATCTTCAAAAATAGTGCCTCTGCCTAGCATGCTAACAAGAATGCATTGATATCATGAACATTTGTGATATATCTATCAATAAATGGAACAATTCAATTACAAAAAAAATTATGTCAGGTAAAGGAAGAAATGATAATCATAATAAAAGAATTGCTGAGCATATCTAAGGAGACATAGATTTTAAAAGAAGAGGAATATAGGAAAATGAGGGAAACCTTGAATGAGCAATATAGGGAAACATTGGAGTGCATGAAACAAATTCTAAGAGATATTCAGGAAATTAAGAACGCCATTGAAAGCTACTTGAAAGAGACTAAAGATAAACTTTCAGATCCTGAAGACAAGTTTGCAGCTAGAGACCATGAAAGAAAAAAATCTCTTAAAAATAAAAAGGAATCAAGAAATAATTGAATGTCTGCATGCTGATGGAAAGAAAAATAATTTAAGACTGACAGGTGTCAGTGAAAAAGCAAGGGTCGATACAAATGTCATAAAAAGACTATTTACAGAAGTAATAGGAGAAAACTGCTGAAGCATGAGAAAAGGAACTAATATTCAGATAAGTGAGGCATAGAGAACTCCCACTAGCCATAACCAAAATAAATCTACACCCATACATATAATAGTAAAGATCCCAGAAATTCAGCACAAGAACAGAATATTAAAAGCTGTTAGAGAGAAGAAACAGATCAACTATAAAGAAAACCCATCAGAATCATGACAGACTTCTCAACACAAACCATCAAGTCAAGAAGAGCTTGGACTAAAGTGTTTCAGGTCCTAAAAGAAAACAACTTCCAACCCAGATTGATCTACCCTAGAAAACTATCTTTCAAACTTAATGGAGAAGCAAGATACTTCCATGACAAAGGACAACTGAAGGAATTCATGACCTCTAAACCAATCCTACAAAGATTACTGAAGGTTATTTTAGACAAAGATAAAAATGACTTCCAGGAACAGGATCAGAGGGGAATTGCCAAGCAGGGTAAGCCTTTGAATGGAGGAGGAAAGTCGGGAGTCAACATCAGGAAAATAGCAAGGCAGAGATGAGCCAGTATGTGTGGGCCATAACCATAATATAGATGGCCAATAAAAAGAAATACAGCAGAGTGGATCAGGAGATGGGATCTATCAATATGCTTTATACAAAAAACATATTTAACATGAAAAATGATTGATAGACTAAAAGTCAAAAGAGAGAAAAAAAAATACTCGATGTGACAGGGAACCAGAAAAAAAAAGCAAGGATAAATTTCCCATCAACCACAAAGAGACAAGGCATTTTTATACAATGGAAAGCTACTCAGCTATAGAGAAGGATAATCACAGCGCTCTTGTGGATAGGTGGATGCAATCTGTGATCATGCTCATGGCTCACAGAGTTCGGACTCACATGGTTGAACATCATGTTGTCTCCCTAGTGTAGGAAACTGAGGGAGTTGGTGGGATCCAAAATGTAGATTTTGTGAAACTGAAAGAAGAAGAAACATCTAAAAAGGAAGGTGGTAGCTATTGTTATTTTCCCGTTATCTTGTTTTGAAGCACTGATCATTTTCATTGCTTTGTTTTGATTAATTTTATATCCCTTTGTTTCTGTTGATTTTATTATGTCTTATGGTATAGTGAGCTACTCTGAAGATAATAAGAGGCATTATGGTTGCCAGTGTTGATTTTCTATTTTTTGTTTTGAAATCCTGTGTTTTGTGCACTGTTTTGTTTTGACTGGCTCTATTCTGTTGTAGTTCATTTGGTTTTAGTCTCTTTAAAATTAAAAAAAAAGACATTTAGCTAACCTAAGAATTAAAAGGTTTTGCCACTCTACTAAATAATTCAAAATAAAATTCCAGGTTATATATATATAAAAAAAAGACCATGATCTACATGCTCGTTAAAATTAAAGAATTTCTTTCTAAATTTTCATGTTTCAAAAGTATCTAAATAAATGTGTGCTGTAGTTTGTATCTGGAATGTTCTCCAAGGGCTCGGGTGTTAAAATCTTCGTTCCTGTTTGACACAATAGAGAGGTGGTGGAATTCTAAAAGTTGGGGTTTAGTGGCAATGATGTCATTAGGCATGTGTCTTTGAAAGGCATCGTGGACCCCACATTCCCCACCTCCTGCTTTCCAGGTCCCAGCTGAGGGGAATGGTCTTGCTGCCTGTTATTGCCATGGAATTCTGCCTCACCACCAGCCTAAGAGTAAGGGGACCAAACAGTCAAGGACTGAAATTTGCAAGACTGTCAACCAAAGAAATCTTTTTATATGCTGACTATCTCAGGTATTTGTTACAATAATAAAAAGCTGATGAGCACAGGTCACTGAAGTGGAATCAATACTCTTCTCTCCTTCTGTTTCTCTGTCTCTCTTTCTTCCTTAACCACACTTTAGGATAATTAATCCTTCAATTAGAAAAAAATAGCTGTAAGATTTGAGTAGCTGCTAAGGTAGGATAGGGTTTTCCCAAATGATTCCAAAAGAGCTTGTTATACGTGGCAGCTTTCAGTGTCGGTGAGCCTGTGGGGAGGCTGTTAAGGGTTTTGGTGCAGGGCCTTTGATAGATGCCTGTTCTCTTTTTAGAAATTGCTGCTAGCTCTTACTGGGCTGTGTTGGATTTTGCACATAGGTAACTAGTAGTCAAGGGTTGCAAGGAGAACAATTACATACAGGACACCAAATTTATAATATTATTTTATGGTGGTCACCCAGAGTTAAATACAAGAGAGTGTGGGAAATCTGTCCACAACACTAAAGACCTAGAAAATCTAGCCAAGGGCCTGGGTCCCACATTGTCTTACATGAGTCCAGCTGACTACCTAGAGCCTAAGACAGTGCCTCTCATGAGTCCAACTGGAGGCCTAGAGCCTACAACAATGACTTATGCAAGTCTGTTTTACAGATCTGCACTGGGAAGTCCCAAAGATCATCAGTGGAAGCTAGAAAGTCTATGCCACTGGGTTGAAGGATCTGTTTCAGTAGGCTAAGGGATCTATACTGGAGCCAAGAAGTGATTCTCAAAATATGGACCAGGGTTCCTCTGAAAAGTACCACAACCATCCTCAGAGACAATGAGATACCAAGTTCGTCCAACTATTAAAACAGTTGATTACATATAAAGAAGCCAACATGACAAACAGCAAATACCTTCCCCTCCAGAACCAGGAGGTGATGGTCAAAGTAAGGACCAGAGCTTCCATAAAGTGAACCACAGCCATTCTCAGTGACAGGGACCTGAGCTCTTCTGATGATAATGGCCAAATTCATATTGGGGAAGCTAGCATGACAAGCTCCTCCAGCCAATGGCTCCAAACAACAACACTTCGGAGAATCCACAACACCACATCTTCCTCTCGATGTCCCCTTTTATGCTGGCAACATTCCTCAGGCGGGCCATCTACACTCAGCACCATGCTGATGCAATGCAGTTCAGCTGGATTTAAGTTGACCACCACTCACCAATCCCTATGATTGCAGACCACCCACCAAGATGAACTCTGCTTTCCATCTCTATAATGGTAACAATGCCAAAGAGCTTTGCATTATTGGACAAAAATGCTACTTATGTGACCAAGGCCTGCCACATCCAAGAGACTTGTGAAATGTTTTCCACTACCAGCTACATGAAAGGGGGGATCATCAAAATTCCATTTTCACATAAGGATGATTTTTCATCATACACTGTCCATTGAAAATGCAGGAAATGGTCAAATCAAGTTATGATCCCATTCAAGGGATAGTAGTGAAAGAAAATCCTCCCTGTGCTCAGAACAGTGATCCATAATAATATCTATTTTTTGAAAAGGCCTACCTCAAGAACACAGTCTACACTGTCTCCAGCAAGAATGTGAATCTTGCCCATAGACTGGAAAACAATAAAACTCATAGTTTAATATAGGACAGATATGAAGTCCCTGGAAGTCATGCAGCCACTGTCCATCTACCTCCATAAGCCAGGAATTGTTGGTTTCCCCTGATGCAGACATAGCAGGAAAATTATCTTCTTGGAGAGTTGGGGTGAGGTTAATGAATGTGTCTCCAAAGTTGAATTCAGTAGACATTTATTAAGTGAATGCCCTGGGCCAGACACTATGCTTTGTATTGGGAAAAAGGCAGCACATAAATCATAGTGTCTGTCCAAAAACATGGGCTATAACCCTCTCATAGCCAGGAACGGAAATGGAAATAGTTTCCCTAGGAGCCCATGCCAGGTCTGGGTTGCACATTTATATAGAGCTATGCTAAAAAACTGGCATGCTGATGAGTGCAGAGAGCCAGAATGTCATGAAACATCGTAGAAATTGGTAAATAATAAATAAGTTAATGACTAAACTATATTCCTGAATGCTCTTTCCATATTTGGTAGCAGATATAGCCAAGAATCAGTCCCTACAGACTCCTGTTAGCAACCAGTTCCTTTTTTCAGTGCATTTGGCTCAATTGTCAAAGATAAGGTGACTAAGTATGTTTGGAGTTGTTTTCATATCTAACATGTTCCACCAATCCTCAGGTATGTGTTTTTGCCAGTACCATGCTGTTTCTATTATAATAGCATTGTAGTATGATTTAAAGTCAGGAATTGTGAGGCCTTGTATCTTGCTTTCTTTGCCCAGAATTGCTTTTGCTATTCTAGGTCTCTTCAGTGATTTCAGGATTGTTTTCCATAATTCTGTGAGGTATGCTGTTGACATTTTGATCCAGACTGAATTAAAGTTGTATAACAATTTTGGGAGTATGACCATTTTCAATGTGTTCATTCTTCCTACCCAAGAACAATGGATATCTTTTCATTTTCATATATCCTCTTTGATCTCCTTTTCCAGAATAACTAATTTTCACTGTAAAGATCTTTTACTTCCTTTGTTAGATTGATTCCCAAATATTTCTTCTTTCTCAAACCTGTTATAAAAGGTGTAGTTTCCCTAATTTGTCTCTCATTGAGTTTGTTGCTGATATATAATAATGCTACTGATTTTTGAATTTTGACTTTGTATCCAGATATGTGACTGTATTGGTTATTAAATGTAGAAGTCCTTTTGTGCAGACTTTAAGGTCTTCTATGTAGAGTGTCATGTCCTCTGCAAATAATAAACTTCCTTTCTTGTACATTGTCCTTTTGTTTCTTTCATTTAATTACTCTAGCTAGTGTTTCCAAAACTACATTGAATAGAAGTAGTGCTAGTGGACATCTTTGTCTTAGTCCAATTTTACAGTGACAGCTTGCATTTTTTGACCATGTACTGTGACATAGGCTGTTGTTTTTTCATAGCTGGCTTTTATCAGATTGAGATAAGGACCATCTATTCCAATGTTATGTAGACTTTTTATCATTAATGGATGTTAGACTTTGTCAGTGCTTTTTCTGCACATATTGAGATGGTCCTGTGATTTTTATCTTTAACTCTGTTGACAAAAGTGTATTACACTTACCAATTTCCATATGTTGAACCATCTTTGAATCCCTGGGATGAATCTTATTTGGACATGGTGTATGATATTTATGGTGATTTGGTTTGTTATGTTTGTCAGTATCTTATCGAGGATTTTTCTATCTATGTTCATTAGGGAGATTGGCCTGTAGTTATCTTTTTTGGGTGGTTCCTTCTCTGGTTTTGGAATCAGGGTAATACTTGCTTCCAGGAATGACCTTGAGAGTACTGCTTCCTTTTCTATTTCATTAAAGAATCTGAGGTGTAATGGCAGTGGATCTTCTCTAAATTTCTTGTAAAATTCAGTGTAAATCCATCAGGATCTGAGCTTTCTAATAAATGGTGCTGAGAAAAGTGGCATTCCACATGCCAAAGACAAAAATTCTTCTCACCATGCACTAAACTAAAATTGGAATTGATCAAATATCTAAATATCAAAACAAAAACACTGAATCACCTAAAATATGGGATAGGTAGACCTCTTTAGGACATAGGTGTAGCCAAAGACTTTATGAACAAAACCTAGACTGCAAGGAAAATATGACAAGGAATCAATAAATGAGATCTCCTTATTAAAAAGCTTTTGGACAGGGGCTGGGGATTTAGCTCAGCGGCATAAAGCGCCTGCCTTGCAAGCGCGTGGTTGTGAGTTCAATCCCTAGTACCAATTTAAAAAAAAAAGCTTTTGGACAGTAAAACAAACCACCAACAGAGTGGGAAAAAATTCTTGCCACCTGTTCATCAAACAAGGGAGTAATATCTAAAACATATGAAGAACTCAAAATAATCAAACTTCCCAAAATTAAAGATCCAGTCAAAAATGGACACCGGAAATAAACAGATACTGCTCAGATTAAGAAGTAGAAATGGCAAAGAAACATATTTAAGAAATGGTCGTCATCACTGGTCACTCGAGAAACAAAAACAATCCTGAGATTCCATCTCACTCCAGAAAGAATGGCTGTCATCAAGAAATTAACCAATAACAAATGCTAGCACGTATGTGGGGGGAAAGGAGCCCTTTTCCACTACTGGTGGGAATGTAAATTGGTACAACCACTGTGGAAAACAGTGTGGAGATTTCTCAAAAAAGCTAAAACTAGAGGTTCATTTGGTCAAGCTATTCCCCTTCCTTGTATCTTACCCAAAGACATAAAAATATCATACCATAGAAATACATGCATGCCCATGTTTATAGCAGCATAGTTTGTAATAGCTAAATCTTGGAAACAGCCCAAATGTCCATCATACTGATAAATGGATAAAGAAAGTGTGTCTTTTTATATGATGGAGTATTACTTATCCAAAGAGGAAGGTAAACTTGATATATTTATAGATAAATGGGTGGACCTTGAGACCATACTTTTAGATGAAATAAATTAAATATACATGTGTAAATATCACATTGTAAATATCAATTTTGCGCTGGAAACTGAAAGTGTAAATAAAGACCAGAATGTATACTAGATATTATGAAATAGGATGAAAATACTCAATTTGGAAGTAGAACTAGTGAGGAGGAAGAGGAAAGGAAGGAAGGGAAAAGAAAAAAGAAAGAAAAGTGGGAAAACTGTAACAAAGTTTTTGTAAATGAGAAGAGGAGGTAAGGGAATGGGGAAAAAAAGAGGAATTAAGTCATGTACAGGTACAAAGTCCTTATGATGAAAGTGATCATTATGTGTATTTAAAATGTAGCAACAAACTTAATTAATAAAAAAAGAGTTCTTTTGAAAATCTTGGGAGCCCTGCTTGAAGCATGATTTAGAATCCATTCTGATCTAAAGAGCTAGATGTTGGAGGGTCATACTCATTCAAAGTCAGATTGAGCACTGTAATGTCTGTGTAGGTGGTGGCTTGGTTCTCAGTTTAATTCTTAGCTTTAGCTTCAAGCTGCTGCACTTGATAGAATATGAAGGGCAAGTGACATGGTAAAAGAATTTACCGAGGACAGGGTTATTGTGGTAGGAAAAATATTGGAGTACACGCTGTGAGAGACAGAAGAGTCAGGAGAGGGGCTGCATTGGAACTGGCTAGCAGTGCACCTCATGGCAGAGCACGGCAGCTTTTGGTCCTATGGGAGAACTTTGAGATAAACTCAGGGACCTGTAAAAGGGATCAAGGTGTGGCTAACTTCATCCTCATATTCTAAGAAAGCCTTGATAGTTTGGCCTAGGACGATGCCATATTTGCTCACATAGTGAGTTTCTGGGTCCAGTAAAAGATTGGACCCAGAAACCAAAAAGAACTGCCAAAAGAGCTGAGTTGCTCTTGGAGTACTGCAGAATCTTAAGAGGGCCATTGGTAAGATCGTGTTTAATTTTAAGGTCTCATTAATCCCTCAAATTATATTTGAAATTACTGTGGCCTGACAAGAAAATAGTAAGTCTATAGGGAAGTTCAAAATAGAGAACTGTATGTTCCAAGAGAATTGTACTAACTTTAGATATCCTTGTGGGAAAAGTTTTTATCCATCTTGAATGTATCTAATTTGAGCCCTCTCTACATGGGGTCATGTGAGTGAAGTCTACCACTCCAAAAATTTAGGATATTGATATAGTCCTTTGTGACGATTATTATCAGCACTTAGGTGTAAAACCTTCTTTACAATGTCTTGGCCCTGTTTATCTTTTGATAGGGCTTACTCTATTATGATTTTGATAACTCTCAGGCTTTTCTTATATCTCCTCTTTATGAAAGTTTTTCTGTAAAGGCATCACTGATTATTTTTATTGTCCCTCATTATAGGATTGGTCTTATCTGGTCCCATGTTAGAGAGGAAGTGATTGGTGATTCAGTGGCTTAGCTCTGTTTTGCCATTTTCCATAACAAAGAAAAAACATTTTTTGAGGCAGGGTCTCACTATGTAATTCATGCTGGCTTTGAACGATGTAGCTCAGGCTGACCTCAAACTTAGTGATCCTCTTGCCTCAGTTTCCCAGGTGCTGGAACTACAGGTGTGTGCCACCATGCCCAGCAAAAAATTTGAAAAGAGTATTTTGTAGGCTAAGTCTACATGGAGTTCACTGTTAATTTTATCTGTTTTGTAGGTGGTGATTAACATCTCAAAACATTGAATTAAATATTTTCGTCAAGAGTTGTAGCTTTGTAGAATTCTAAAAGACAACAGTTGCAAAGTTGAAAGGGGTAGAGCAAAACATGTTAAGTATGTGTGATTGCTTTGAACTAAACAAATTTTTTATATCAATTTTTACCAAGATAATAAAAGAAAGAACCAACTTATCTGTAATACTCATTAAGAATTTTTCATGAGTCCAGTTGTAAATGTTTCAGGGAATAATCAGAACAATGGATAACAAAAGGCTTCTAACAGTCTTGTTTAGAATTTTGATGAATTTAAAAATTGACTAGATGATTAGTTATTTTATATAGTATTTTAAGATAATAATCGTGACATTTATTTATATTTTAAACAAGATAAAAACAAGAAAAGTGAAACAATAAAATCAATCAAAACAAAAAAGAGGATAAAAACAAGAAAAATGAAACATAATAAAACCAATCAAAACAAAACAGTGTAAGTGATACAAGATATCAAAATAATGCAAAATCAACAATAGTTATCATAATGCCTCTTGTTGTCTTTAAAATAGCTGCAGTTACCTTCAGACATGGTAAAAATCAAACAAAACAGAACAAAATAGAACCAGTAAAAACAACACAATGAATGCAATAAAGGACTTCAAAACAAGAAAATAGTAAATCTAAAATGACAACCATAGCCGGGCATGGTGGCTCACGCCTGTAATGCCAGCACTCAGGAGGCTGAGGCAGGTGGATTGTTGCAAGTTTGAGACCAGACTGGGCTACAAAGTGAGCTCAAGGCCAGCCTAAACTGCATAGACACCCTGTTTCAAAAAGACAAAAAATAAAATAAAATAAAATAAAAATGACAACCATAATATATCTTGCTGTCTTTGAAATAGCTGCTCATGTCATTGGATATAACAAAATCAAATAAAACAAAACAGAACAAAAGCCAACAGAATAAAACAATGAAAATGATACAGGACTTTAAAACAAGATAGTAGGTAATTAACAATGGTTACCACCTTCAGAAGGAGACCCCACCTAGATGTCACACTATATCTGCTATTCTCTGAATAGATGGCCAGACCACTGGCCTTAGACCTGCAAGGTCAGTGAAATGCCAGGCACCACAGGAATCAAACTGCATTTTGCCTCCATAGCTATCATCACAGCCTGTGTTTCTCTGGTCACTTGGGTGGGGTGGAAGCTAGCTTTTCTTGTTTTCCAGCCTGTGTGCTGGAAGGGGTTGGAGTCTGATTGTCCCCCCACTGGTGATGTCCCATGCTGGTTTACAAGGATTCCTGGTGAATCCTTGTTCTCTCCCCCTGCAGCCTGTGAATGGTGCTGACTCAAAGGGAAAGGCTGGAGTCTGGCTGTCCCCCTGTTGGCAGCAGCCTGCACATGGCCCACGATTGACATTTATTAGTGCCAGTGGACTGCCCTTTTGTTACAGTTGTATTTCTTATGTGACTAAAATCCAGTCTTTTTCACTGTCATAGGAATGGATGGTATTTTAGGCCCATCTAGTTATATAATATAGTTAAGAACACATAAACATATACCTGAAAAAGTGTATTATTATAAACAATTTTGGTTCAAGTGGACATTATTGTGGCAACTGTCCTTTTTTATGTTGTGTACTTTAGGTTTGTACGCTGGGCAACATAACTTCTCCTTAGTCATACCCTGACAGACTACGGCAGCCAGGGTCATAGTTTTGAGACTTTTGGGTCTTCTTGGGGGAGCCACCCCAGCCAGGTATAATTAGTTGCCCACAAACTGACTGATCTGCCAACCAGGCACAAGCACCAGAGTGAAGAAATGGCAATAGAGGTAGGGATAAATCCCAATACTGGCTGCCAAATCATCATGCTTGGTGGCACATGGAAGGCCAGTGATTTGGATGGTGAAAGGACAGAGTAAGTACAGAAGGTCATATATTGAACAACATGCTGTGAGAAACAGTGGGCAAGTCAAGAGGTAGAACAGTTCCAGAACCTGGAAGGGATGATTTTTATGGTAGGAGGCAGGAATGGGTCTGGTGGCCACTATGTCATGGGGCAACCAAGCATAAAGTATGTGTGTATTCCTGGGAGCATTTGTGTTTTGATGTCTTAAATGTTGACCATTAGACATATACTGGGAGCCTAACTATGAGAAATGTTCTCATTGTCCATGGTCCATGATGAAAATGTTTTCATCGTCATTTTGTCCACACAACCTGCTTTATAGTTTCTTCCAAGCATGCACAGTTTATTTTTTTATTTTTATTTTTTTAATTTTAAAGAGAAAAAAAGCAAAACAGGGAAAAGGATAGAAATAATACAGAATTTCAAAAAATAAACACTAAGAAATCACTAGTTGATAAATTACATACTATCATCTTAGAAATAGTTGTTCAAGTAACAAAATTAAAGGATACATACTAGACATTCCAACAGTGAGATTGCAAACAATTCTGCTCAATGATCTAACAAACACTTAGTAATATAGTCATCTATATTGCACACTTAAACATACATGCAGTTATATCCTTTAGAGCACTTTCTTTTCCTCTCTTTTTTACAAAAGCAATTACACATTTTGGGTTTTATTACTCCTACAGTTCTTATTACTTTTTACACTAGAGACACAATGTGATATTTATAAATATTATTCTTATCTATTTCACTTATGAGGATAGTCTCAAGTTGTCTCCATTTACCTATGAAGGTCTCAAGATCATCTTTTTTATAGCTGAGTAATATTCAATTCTATACCACATCTGTGATTGATGGGTATTTTGATTGTTTCCAAGATTTAGCTATTAAAAATTGTGCTGCTATGAACATGGGTGCACATATATCATTGTGACATGACCTTTTCAGGTTTTCTGGAAAAATACCCAGGAAAGGAATAGCTGGATTGAATGGAATTTCCAATCCTAGTCTTCTGAGAAATCTCTATAGTGATTTCCATAGTGGCTGCAACAGTCTACACTCCCAACAGTGGAGCAGTGTTCCTTTTCCCCTGTTATCAGTTGATTTCTTTATGGCAGCTATTCTTTCCAGAGTGAGATGAAATCTCAATGCTGTTTTAATTTGCATTTCTTGAATGACCAGTGATGTTGAACATTTCTTCATGTATTTATTTGCCATTTATATACCTTCCTCTGAGAATTGTTTGTTCATCCCAGATGCCCACTTTTGGAGAGGGTCTTTGATTGGGGACTTCATGTTTTTCAATTCTTTATATGCTCTGGATATAAGTCCTTTGTGTAAGGGGTTGATGGCTAAAATTCTTTCCCATTTTGTGGGTTTTCATTTCACTTTGTTGATGATTTCTTTTGAAGTGAAAAAACTTTTCAATAATATGAGATCCCAGTTGTTGATTCTTTGAAGTGTTCCCCATGCAGTTTGCATTTTGTCCATGAATTCTCTGCCTACCCCTATGACTCCAAGATTTCTACCTACCTTGTCTTCCAGTAGATTCAGTGTTTCTGTTTTAATATTTAGATCTTTGCTCCATTTAGATTTTAGTTTTGTGCATGGTGATAAGCATGGGTCTAGTTTCAGTCTTTGGAATGTGGAGAGCCAATTTTTCTAACACCATTTATTAAAGAGGCTATCTTTCTTCCAGTGAACATGTTTAGCCCCTTTGTTAAATATCAGGTGGCTGAGTGTCTTTGTAGTTGTGTTTGCGTCTTCTAATCTGTTCCATTGATCCTCAGGTCTATTTCTTTGCCAGTACCAAGCTGATTTGATCACTGTGGTTTTGTAGTATAGTTTCAAGTCAGGAATTGAGATGCCACCTGCCTTACCTTTGTTGCCCAGAATTGACTTTGTTATTCTAGGTTTCTTCTGTTTCCAAATGAATTTTAGTAGTGTGTTCTCTAGATCTGTGAGGTATGTCAATGGTATTTTGATTGGGATTGCATTAAATCTGTATAAGAGTTTTGGGAGTATGGCCATTTTCACAATGTTGGTTCTTCCTAGCCAAGACCAAGGAATATCCTTCCATTTTCTAGTATCTTTTTCAATCTTCTTTTTTAGCATAGCATAATTTTCAAGATATAGGTCTTTTACATTCTTAGTTAGGTTGATTCCTAAGTATCTTATTTTTGGATATTATTGTGAAGGTGATATTTCCACAATTTCTCTCTCGGTGAGTTTTTTGTTTTTATACAGGAATGCTATTGATTTTTCAGCATTGACTTTGTATCCAGCTACACTGCTGAATTTGTTTATTACCTCTAGTAGTCTTTTAATGGAGTTTTTTGGGTCTTCTATATAGAGTATCATGTCATTTGCAAACAGTAATAATTTAACTTCTTCCTCTTCTATCATTATTCCTTTTATTTCTCTCTCTTGTCTCATTGCCCTGGCTAGTATTTCCAGAACTATATTGAATAGGAGTGGTGATGGTGGAATCCTTGTCTTGTTCCTGATTTAAAGTGAAAGCTTTCAGTTTTAGTCCATTTAGTATAATGTTGGCTGTTGGTTGGTCATAGATGGCCTTTATAAGATTGATATACATACCATCTATTCTGAGTTTCTGTAGGGTTTTTACCATGAAAAGGTGTTGGACTTTATTGAAAGCTTTTTCTGCATCTATTGAGATGACTATGTGGTTTTTGTTTTTGGCTCTGTTGATGTGGTGTATCACATTTATTGATTTGCATATGTTAAACCATCCCTGCATTCCTGGAGTAAATCCCACTTGTTCATGATGTATAATCTTCCTGATGATTTGCTGCATTCTATTTGCCAGTATATTATTGAGAATCTTTGCATCAATGTTCATTAGATTGACCTATAGTTCTCCTTTTTGGTTTGGTCTTTCTCTGGTTTTGATATCAGAATGATACTTGCCTCCAGGAATGATTTAGGGAGGATTGCTTCCTTCTCAATTTCATTGAAGAGTTTAAGGAGTATTGGCATCAAATCTTCTCTAAATTTCAGGTAGAATTCAGCCAAGAATCCATCAAGACCTGGGCTTTTCTTTGTTGGTAAGTTTTTAATTACATTTTCAATTTCAATAGCTCATATTATATTTTCAAATTCAATAGTTTTATTCCAAATTGCTATATCTTCTTGGTTGAGCTTTGGTAGTTCGTATGTTTCTAGGAATCTGTCCATTTCCTCTGTGTTTCCCACTCTGTATGAGTAGAGATTTTCAAAGTAGGTATTCATGACCTTTTGAATTTCCATGGGATCTGTAGTAATTCCCCCCTTTTCAGTCCTTATTGCATGAATTTGAGTTTTTTCTTTCTTTTTCTTGATAAGTTTAGATAGAGGTTTATCAGTTTTGTTTATTCTCTCAAAAAACAGCTTTTTTGATTCATTAATTCTTTTTAGTTTCAATTGCATTGATTTCTTCTCTAATCTTTACAATTTCCTCTCTTCTATAAGCTTTGGGTTTAACTTGGTCATCTTTTTCTAGAAGCTTGAGATGAAGCATTCATTATATGGTTTATTTGTGCTCATTCTGTTTTCTTGATATGACAATTTATTGCTATATATTTCCCTCTTAAGACCACTTTCACTGTATCCCACAGATTACAGTATGTTGTTTCTGCATTTTCACTGAATTGTAGGTATTGCTTTATTTCTTCTTTAATTTCATCTGTAGCTCACTGGTTGTTCAGAAAGTTGTTATTTAAGTTCCATGTATTTATGCAGGTTTTTCAATTTATTTTGCCATTAATTTCCAATTTTATTTTGCCATTAATTTCCAATTTTAGTGTGCTATGGTCAGATATTATGCATGGGATAATTTCAATTACTTAATTACTTTGCAATTACTTAAGAATGTTTTATGGGATAATATATGGTCTATTTTGGAGAATGTCCCATGTGCAGCTGAGAAGAATGTGTATTCTGATGTGGTTGGGTGGAACACTCTGTAAACATCTACTAAGTCCACAGGTATGATTCAATTCTATTATTTCTTTGTTGACTTTTGTCTAGTTGATCTATCTCTTTGAGACAATGAGGTATTAAGGTCCCCTGTTATTGTGTTCTTGTGTATTTGGTTTTTCATGTCCATTAGTATTTGTCTTATATAGTTGGGTGCTCCTGTATTTGGTGCATATATATATTTATAATTGTTAGTTCTTCCTCTTGAATTTTTCCACCAACGAGTGTAGTGACCTTCTTTATCTCTTTTAATCATTTTAGGTTTGAAGTCCACATTTTCTGCCAATAGAATAGTTACCTCTGCTTTTTTCTGGGTTCCTGTTGCATGGAATACTGCTTTCCATCATTTGACTTTTAATCTATGAATTTCCTTTTGTGTCAGGTGTGTTTCTTGTATACAACATATTGTAGGATCATGTTTCTTGATCCATTCTGTCAACCTCTTTCTTTTGATAGGTGAATTGAGGCCATTTACATTTATGGATATCACTGATATGTACTGGCTTGACTTTGCCATGTTATGTTCCAGCTGTTTGCTTTCTGCTTTTCCCCCTTGTTTAATTGCGTGTCCTACTTGGTGGTTTCTTTCTGTTGTTGTTCTGTCATTTTTATCTCTATCTAGTATGTCTTTCAATTCTCTTTCTAGGGTTGGTTTGGTGGACATGGATTTATTCAATTGTTCTTTGTCATGGAAGTATCTTGTTTCTCCATTAAATTTGAATGAAAATTTTGCTGGGTACATCAGTCTGAGCTGAAAGTTGTTTCCTTTCAGGGCTTGAAATACCTCACTCTAAGCTTGTCTTTGACTTGAGGGTTTGTCATGCACAGTTTATTGTTCAACCATAGCCTTGAGCTAAGTTTATGCATAAATTAGGTTTCACTGGGCCTTTATTTTTTAAGATTCCACTTTCATCAGTAGTTATGATTGTTCATGGATCTTTTTCCTGCTTGCTCTGGACAGTAAGTTGATGAGCTTCTCCATTAGCATTTTGGGAAAACAGTACTGTTGCCTCTATGTCTGTAGCTGACATAAAAATGGAGGGGATACCTGCCAGAGTCCAGCTGCGGCAGGGCTAGAGTTTCCCAAAGGTGGACAGGGAGTTGGCGAGTGAGAGACAGAAAACACTGCACACCAGTCTGTGAGTGAATCTGAATCCGCCTTTATTTTTTAGAAGCTGGAATATATATTTGCCAACCTTGGCAGCAACCCCCAGCCCCAAGCAGGAAGCGCCCCAGGCTTAGGGCCAGGCAGGGACAATCCTAAACAATAGGTTTTAATTGACCTCAACTCCAAGCAGGAAGCGCCCCAGGCTCAGGGCAATAGGTATCAATTAACATCTCAATCTTGTTATTTAG
>PVLA01004113.1:0-187433 GCA_004027455.1 Hydrochoerus hydrochaeris | reverse complement strand
CATTTCAAGGTGATTGAGTGCACTAAAATCACCGTGTAAAAGGGTATTGATGATCCCAGAGGTGCCGGCAAGCGCGGCTCCTTTCCAGTTTTCACCATTACCGAGGTACTTAGCACTGTGCCTGCTTGAAGCTTCTCTTTCCCTGGCTGGCCTACTGCCCCTTCCCCTGGTGCTCTTCTGTCCCCCTGGCCACTCTTCTCCATTTCCCTCCAGCCTCCTTCCTTCACCACCACAAAGGCTTTTTCACACCCCACTACCCAGAACCCATGTCCTTTGCCAAGCTGCACTGATTGCTACTGGTTGACAGCAGGAATAACTCTTCCTCCTCTGTTTGCACCAGTACTGAGTAAACTGATTCCTACCTGTTAGGGATGTTGTGAAGATCAACTGAGTCAATAGACACAAGGCACTTCCAGGAATGCAAACACATACTAAGCACTCAGTGTAAGTTAGCTACGTTATCATGATGTTTGCTATTGTGGTTATTAGACATATTTCCATTAGATTATATATATTCGTGGTTTTTTGGATATGCACATATCTTTATTCCTTCACTCTATATATTTTGGTAGTTGATCATTCATATCTTCACTTATCCTTAAGTAAATGTGCTTTTAAATATTCTTTTCTTTTTTTTAAAAAAAAATTATTTTGCAAATGACTACACTGCAGACTCCAGGAATATAAAAGTGAATAGGAACTGGACTCTGACTTAGAGGAGCCATCTGGTTACTGGGGATGACCTGCAAGTAGACAAATAGTTATAGCACAGTAACAAAGAAAAACTACAATGAGAGGCTACACCAGGACACAAGAGACTTATCTCCAGGCCCGTGGTCATTCAGGTCTTCCCACTTCTAAGTTGATAGCTGAAAAAAAATAAAAAAGAGTAGGACCTTGGAAAGCCAAGTGGGGAGGAAGAGTGGAGGTGCGTTAGGACCAATGGAGTAGTAGAGAGTTCAGACTTGGAGTCTGAGATATCTGTAGAGTATACACCTCGCAGTGTCAAAGGAACTGGTGGTGTAGCATTTTGGCCTTTGGGAGAGGAAACCTGAGGTAGATATAAATATTTGGGAGGCATCAGAAACCCAATACCAGATGGCAAATGAAGTGCCAGAGGCTGTGAGATCACCCAGGAAGCACAGAAGAGAGAGTGAGAGACAGAGCTCAAAGGAGCAACAAGTCCAAGGGATGAGCCAAGAAAAAAAGCTTGAGCACATCTGCCCAGAGCAGGCAGGGGATGGCTAGAGAATGCGGTGTTTTGGAAGCACAAGGCCCAAAGTCACCACAAGCCACAGGGACAGGGATTCAAAGGCTGCCTTTTGCCTTGGAGAGGAGGGGCAAGATCATATGAAGGAGGGGACTTGAACAGTGAATGGAAAGTGAAGAAAAGAAAGCGGAAGGAATTTATAGATAATTCAGTCCAGAAACTTGGCTCCACATAGGAAGAAAGACAGTCTCTAGAGGAGAATTTAAGGATATTTTGGAAGTTTACAGAAAGGAATTACAGAAACAATGTTTAAGCGAGGAACTTCATGGAAAAGGAAAAGATAAAGACATCCCAGGAAAAATAAACCATGGTGCTGGGTTCAGAAGCAGAAGGAAGCTCCTGGCTTCAGAGCTTGGGCTGGCCCAGCCTGTGTTGGCTAGAAGGCCTGTCCACCTTGCAGCCCAGGGCACTGAGAAGGTGGCAGAGCTTTGGCTATCCAGCTGAAGGTAAAGAGCAGCTCAGAAACACTCAGCCCCATGTCTGCCTACTTGTGTTTGATTTGCCTGAATGAAAACATCTTTTAGTTTGGCCTTCATGCTGAAGAAGCAGGAAGAAAGGCTGAATAAATAATCTGTCCATTGATGTAAGAGGTCTCTAGGAAGCTTGTTCCGGGGATCTGGCATTTGCAGCCACGTGATGCCACCCATCAAATCAGCCAAGCAAGAGATCCATGGTGACAAAATGTAGTGCACACATCACAGCATGGTCAGTACAGACTGGGCTCATGGGCATCCTGGGCAGGGGATGGCCAGTGGGGACACCATGACCATCCAAAATGAAAGTGGCAGGGTCAGCCAGTGGAGTCACACACAGTCAGAAGCCAAGAGAAGGGATGACTTCTACACTCCTGCTGGCCGGTGAGGTCTGAGCCTCTTCTGTGGGAGTTGGTAGAAAAAGCTTTGACTCAGGAGTTCTGGGGTTATATCCCCAGAAATGCCACCAAATCACTGACTGACCTGCAATGAGCCATACTACCTCTCCCCTCAATTTCCAGGCTTTGTTAACCGGTTCAAATCTAAGAGTTGAACTTGAACTTGGTGATATCCATGACATCATTGTGCAGAGCTCACATCAGAACAAACAAAAGACTTCGGGCAAAGTGCAGTGCGAACTCTCGGCCTGGGAGTACAGTAAGATGGAACAGTGGGTGAGAAGCAGGTGTAGGGACAGATGTGACCAGAGATGATAGCTTCCCATGGCTGCTGTCACCAATGCCACAAACCTAGTGCATTAAAACAAGCCGAATTTGTCTCTCCTCTTACAGTCTAGATGTCAGAGGTCCAAAATGTGCTTCACTGTGTTAAAATCAAGGTGTTGGCAAATGCTGTCATTCTGGAGGTTCAAAAGTAGAGTCATTTCCTTATTTGTTTCAGTTACTAGAAGTTGCATATATTTGTGGGTCTGCAGCCACTTTCTCCCTTCAAGGCCAGCAGAAGGCATTTTCCAATCACTTTCTGAGATCCTCCACATCTCCCTTATAAGGACCTTCAGGACTGCATGGTGGCCATCAGATTACCCAGAACACCTCTGTATCCCAAGAGCCTTAGCGTATGTGCGAGTCCCTTGCCATCTAAGGCAGCAGACTCACCCACCTGAGGGAGGCTGTTACGCCACCTACCACATTCACCAGACAAAATGCTTGCACAGTTTCCTGCCACCATCTTACCCCCACGGCAGAACCCCATGGGTCACCCATGGCAACTGACTTTCCTCATCCCGTATGGAATCCACCATTAAGTCCTGCAAACGAATCTCCTAAGTAGAAACCTAATCTGTTCTTTTCTCATCATCTCCACCACTGTGACCTTCATCTCACCAGTGTCTCTCTCAGAGCCTTCCCTTCGCATCTTCTCTGGTTTCTCCCCAGACCATTCTCCACAAACGTAGCTGGAGATTTAAAAACCAAAATCTTGTCCATGTTGTACCCTTGCTGAAAACCCTTTGGTGGCTTTCAAATGCTGTTGGGTTAAAGGCAAAATTCTAAATAAATTCCACATGCTCCCAAATGATTGGAGCTTCCATGGTGCCCTCAACTTTACTTTCTGCCTCACTGTCTTGCCTACTAAGTAAGCTCTTTCATGGCCATCTGTCAGTTACCTGATTAAGTCACCTCAGGGCCTTTGTACCTGCTCAAACCACTCCCTGGTGAGCTCTTTCCTGCCTCCTTTCCTGTCTGCTTTTGGACTTCAATTAAAGTATATCACTCCCTCGAGGCAGTGCTTCTCAACCCTAACCATTGCTTATCTGCATATTTAGACTAAATGTTTCATCAGATACTCTTCAGGGTATTGTGTGCTTTTCTTTCATAATGCTTACAGTTAATAATCAAATATTTGTATGCTTGTTTGTTAAAATCTGTCTCTCCTACTATCTTATAAGCTCCGTGAAGATAGGTAGGGAGTGTACCTATTTTATAATTTTATGTGTCACTACAATTCTGACCATAGGATAATGTGGGAATTTAATATTCATTGAATGAATGAATGAATGAATGAATATTAGGTAGGGGTGTAGTGTAAAGAGATAGTTTAAAGTTCACCATCTAGAGACAGATAGAAATAAGTTTAAATTATAACTTTGCTTTTTAGTTGTGTGATATTGGGCAAGATACAGTATTTAAGTTTCCTGAGGCCCAGTTGCCCCATCTGTAAGGTGAAGATCTCAATATGCATCTCCAACATTTATTGTGGGGATTGATGTGTGGGTCCACAGTGCTCGAGTGTGTCTTGAAGACAGTGAGTGGATGTCCCGTGAGTGTTACCACCACGGCAAGTGAAGGCAGGTTGAACTTCATGCCTCTCAAAACTTCCTTCTCCTGTTTCCATGACCCCTACTGGGCAGCGGCCAATTCCATGAGAGTTTAGAGATGGCCCAGAGGTAAGAACAGTTGATTCCTGTCACCTGTCCAAGACGCAGCTTCGGTGATAGATTCTCAATCCTAAAACAGGAGGGTGGAACTCAGCCTGGACCCAAAGCAAATCAAGAGAAAAGGAGAAACAGTTTGGACCTGTTTTTACACAACTGCAGAAAATGTAGAGTGAATGAGCTTGCAAAACCTCCACGGTTCCAGAGAAGCAGGTTGACTTTAAGACCAGGAGAAAGGACAGCTCTCACTTTGGGGGTTTCCTGCATAGCATCTCTATCTTGGATGATCCTGAACAGATAATTTTAACTTCTTGTTCCCGTAGGGCTTCTTGGGCCTACTTTATTTGCTGAAGTTGGAGACATCATGAAAGTTCACTTTCAGAATAAGGCAGACAAGCCTATAAGCATCCACCCTCAAGGAATTAAATACAGTAAATTCGCAGAAGGTAAGAGAAATGTCCCTCTGACAAAAGAAAATGTACAACTCTAACACCATTGTCAAAACTGGTATTGTTAACATGCATTGTTAGAGAAATCTCCTTTCCTACAAATGAGAGTTATAAACATTACTGCGTTTGTAAGTTTCAAAGATGAAAATCAAAAGGTTCCAGAGCCAACTGTACCTTAGCTTTTCATTAGGTCCTTGTGCTTTAATAGTTATTTGGAAAAATCAGCTAATCTCTGTGAAATACAAGATTTTTACCTTAACAGAGGAGTAATAACACAGACATTGCAAGATGGCTTAGGAGGTCAACAAACATTTCTGTAAAAAGGCAGGTACATGTTCAGTTTTGCAGGCCAGAAGAGCTCTGTTTCAATGACTCAGCTCTGCCTTTTAATATAAAAGCAGCCACAGAGCGTATGTTCATGAATAAGTGTGGATGTGTCACAGTGAACTTCATTTACAAAAACAGGCAGCTGGCAGGATTTGGCAGGATTTTGGTCCCTGACATGGTGACATGATCTGATGGCAAACAGATGATAGTTAACCCATAGTATTTGATGGTGGTAGTAATAAAGTAGTACTAAATATTACTTTAGATGTAGTAAAATGGTTAGGAACATAAATGTGGAAGGTAGACTCAAGGTTTAACTTTAGCAACTCTTTTTCTCTGAGTTAACATCTATGAGCCTCAATTTTCTCATCTGCAAAATGGGAATGCTTACCCCTACCCAATAAGGTTGCTCGGAGGATTAAATGAGATCATTTAGGTAGTGTTCCTAGGACATGGTTCCTGGGCTTGGTAAACTCTCAATAAATGATGAGGACTCAGTGACGATAATGATGTCAGCGGTCACGAAGATGTTGGTGATCGAAGTGAATGCCTCGGCCACCGGACACTATGTTGCTAGCATTAATACTGTTCTAATTTTTCCCATTACATTAACATTCAGACCATAGTAAGCAGAGTAGAGTCCTTTAATAACGAATATTAAAATTGTATTCCTGTTGTACCAGTCAATGGCATAATAACATTTCTAAATTTCTAAATAAATAACATGTCAGGCTTTTCATGTTTCACCAATCTCTTTCCTTGCCCCACATATTCCAGCCGTCATACCTTTGAAGAGAGGAATTGGATAGTATTTTATAGAGCAGGAACTAGAACCAGGTTTGCCGGTGTGAACCTTGGCTTAGATACTTAGCTGTGTGACTTAGGGGATGTTATTTAACCTCTCTGCGCCTCATCTTTCTGCAAAACAAAGACAGTAATCATAGGTATCTCGCACAACTGTGTTGTTATGAAATCTTAGAAAAATATCTAGTATATAAACCTAGAAGATTCTTCTATCAAAATGTGTTCAACTAATTTAATATTTAACAACTATGAGTGAGAGGGTAGTGTTCACATTTCCATTTATTTATTTATTTTTGCAGTACTGGCAATCAAACTCACAATCTCATGCTTGCCAGGCAGGAGCTTATGCCACTGAGCTAAATCCCCAGCTGATGTTCACATTTATTGCTTCCTATGTCAATTACTGTCAAATCCATTTTTTGTAAGGTGTAAGTGACTAACAGGTCACTACCTATTGTGAACTATTTTCCCCAGGGGCATCAGCAGTTGTGTGGGGGAGGACAAGAAAGATTAATTGTGAAATTTCAGCCATCTTCAGAAGCTAAGACCCTGGGTTTGCCAGCATGTGTGGAAGTCTTTCCATGTTCCTAACATCATACAGTGACACAGTGAACACCTCTTAACCTATGTGTAAACTTCCAGGGACTGTGCCAGGGATTCAGCACAGCAGGACAGGAGGAGGAATGTTTGCTCAAAAAGCCAAAGTGTCCCTTCCATGTTCCATTTCAAACATGGGGACAGGTCAGAGCTATGAACTCTGCACCCCAGCGAGGCTGTTTGCACAGTGAGTGGACCTTGCCACACATCCCTCTTCCTTGGGTGTTTATTTGTTCCCATTTCTTCACAGTCAGCAATGGTGGATGAGAAATGGTTTAAAACGCCCCCGCAGTTTCCACTGGTGACCAGACTACTGGCACGGATCAGTGCCCGTTTACCCATGAGTCGGATAAATGCAGGTGTGCGGGGAAAGTCAAATTTCATCTTGAAAGCGAGATGAAGTCTAGTAAATAGTGTTCCTCATATTGAAAGACAAACCTTCCGCTCATTTCATCATGCCTTCTGTGTTATCTCTGGCCCTAAGGCCTCCCTTGACATTTTGAGACGTTTTTTGCAGGAATGAGGATAAACTCAGGACTTGCGGAGCCAACTACAAGAGAATCCAGATTCCTTTACTCAGAGGCAGACAAGTGAGAGAGAAATCGTGAGATTGACATGATACAATAGGTTTGAGAAGTCACAGTAGTACATCTGGAAAGATGGATAACCCTTTTTGACAGAGGTCAAATTGTGACTTATAAAAATGCTTACCTTTCCTTTAGAAATGTATTTAATAGGAATAGTGTTAAATCAGGAAGTAAAATATCTATAGTTGTACATAATTATTAGAAAGCTTTCTATCACTAAAAGCGTTTCAATTTGAGGTTAAAACTGGTGAAACGTCATAAGTAGCATGCTGTTTGAAAATCACACCCTTGAGAAAACTGTGTTTTTCAGTAAGGCTTTCAAAGTTGTTCTGATTATTTTCAAAGATGTTTTGGTTGTTACCTTTAGAAAGTTTGTTTCATAATAAATCTTAATAGCATTCTTCATTTGATTTATTACTTTCATGGTTTAAATATGTGAGTTTCATTATGAGTATTGCACCGCAAAATTAGTTGTGTAATATCTAATCATCTTCTGGTTATTCAACTCTGAATTTAAAAAAAAAAATTTCTCTAGAGATTGTTCCTTGCATCTAAATGTTTCCAAATTCTGTGAAAACCTACTCTTCTAAAATTTCCAAAGCATTCCAATGTTTAATAAATTATGTGATTATATTTTTATCTTTCATCTAAATATTTTGTACTTATATAGACACTTCATTGAACATATGATAAATGCTCAAAACAAACTGCAATGGCCGACATAAGAATTCTCATAAGTCACATACAGTGAACTGCCATTCAAAGGAGATTTGTGTGTCCTTAGCAGTGGAATTGGGCTCCTTGCAAAGCATCAGCATTTTCATTTGCCCATTGATTATAGTTTCTAAAAGAATGTTCTGAATCTTTGAATGCACTGAAGCATTCACTAAGTTTATTAAATGGAGAGGAAAGGAGTTATTAACAAAAATAAGGGGAGGATTTAATGAACGAGCACCCTACTGGGGAACCCAAAGAGTTCCTTATGCACTTTCACTTTCCCAAAGCTTTCACACTCCATTTTACATTTTTTTTTAAAATGCTAAAAACCTTCTGGCAAATAATTAGTGCACCACGACACACTACAGAGTATAGACACACTACAGAGCTGATGATGGACTGAGCAGGAAGCAAACAGAACTCAGTAAATATAAAATGAAGGACAACCATTGTGCAAAGCGTTTATTCTAGCATGAAGCCGAACAAGAACTTTTTGTGTCCTAGCACAGTAGTCGTTCATGTCCATTTTTTCTCTTCTTCAGTTCAGAGTTTAACTTTTTATTTTGATTCCACAGTCAAAATCAGATTCAGCAAAAGTGCATTTCAAAAATGGGTGTTCAAAATAGCTGCTGTTTTTGATTATACAGGTATGCATTATATAGGTTGCAAAATCAAAGATAAGACATACCTGTGTTATTCTAGAATGAAGGCAAAATTATTTGAAGTGAAAAGAAAACACTGATAAGACTGTCCCTAAGCTATCTCATTAGTTGTTCTCTAGACTATGGTCCCACCTGCAGGTATGGGTCATCATTTGTTTCAGTATACTGTACCCATAATTCACCTTATAAATAATCTGTTCAATTATGTGATATTTATCTTGCATTTAACTGACAAATACAAAATTCTGAATAATTTATTCTAGTCAATTACATGGTCATTAATTTGTGTGGATTTGGGAACATTTTCAATATCTATGCATATACCAAAATGCCATGGTGTATACTTAAAAAATATATACACACCTAGCAGGGGAGTATCATTACTCATGCCCGTCCTAAATACTTAATTACAAATCGTGATGAGTGCAAGCACAAAGATCAGGGAAGGGGAAGGCTAATATTTAACTGGACATCTGAAAGATGAATGCACATTTATCCAGGGAAAGAGAGGGCGAACATTAAAAGTTATCTTTTATCTTACAAAAAAAAAAAAAACCCACTTTGTCCTTTGAAGAACTTGCAAAAGCAATGGACAGGATGCCATGTTCTACAGTGGGAATCCTGTGTGGGGTCTGAACACTTCATGTCCGGAAAGACCAGTTTTGAATGCCATGAGGCGGCAGAGCCGGAGGAAGGGCTGCAGGCCTGGTTCCTGCACAGTGCGACTCAGCAGACCGCTGTGCGCGTTGCTCGGTGCAGTCCTTACGCGGTGGTAGACCGGGGAGGCCGCTCTCCTTATCCATCCTTCTTGTACTTTGTTACTAAAGCTCTTCTGTAACTTTCCAGAGACAAAGCTCACTGTTTGTCAATCTAGAGTCTTCCTCATACGTTCTTTTTTTCTTTCAGACTGAAATAATCTTCAAACTCACCAGAAGTTATTTAAACTTTTGTCATTTCTTAGCTCCTGATAATTTAAACACTCCATCCTGTTTATCATCAGGGCGAAAGTTTCACCTATAGTAAATATTGATTTTCAACTAGTGTCAAGCCATCTTTTGAAGGGGAAAAGGCACCACAGAGTCCAATGTTAAGCACAAGGGCCAGAGACTCAGGTGTCTGGAGTAGCCAGGAGGGTAATTCAAAGAAAAAAATCTGTCCAGTAGACACTATGATCAGAATGCAGAAGACCACTGCCAAGACTGGTCCAGCCAAATACTATGCAGTAGCTAAAATCTCTAGGATTTTAGTTTTGTTTTGAGACAGAAACCAGCAATTCAGACTCATATAATATTTCCATATTTTTATCGTTGGTATTGTAGAGGAAAACACTAATGAACGTGAATACATAGCAATAGAAACTATTCAGAATGAAGCGCAGAGATTTTAAAAAGAACCTGAGCAGAATGAACAGAGCATCAGTTTGCTGCAGGGCAATATTAAGTGACCTAGTACATGTGCATTTGTATCCCAGATTGGTGGGGACAGAAAAAGTATTTGAACAAATCACAGTTGAAAACTTTCCAGATGTGATGAAGACCTACAGACTTAAAGATGCTAGACAAAACCACACCAAAGCACATCACAATCAAGTTGTCAAAAAATAAAAATAAAGGGAAAGTGTTAAAAGTAGAGAAAAAAGACATTATATACAGAGGAACAAAAATAAATGATACCAGACTTATTCTAGACAATGCAAGTCAGAAGATAAAGAAGGACATGTCTAAACTGTCCACTTAGTATTCTAAGCAGAAAGATTTTATGGCATACATCTGATATCACAACTACCAGGGAGGCTGAGGCAAAAGGATTGCAAGTTCAAACCCAGCCAGGGCAACTTAATGAGATCCTGTCCCAAAATAAAAATAAAAAGACCTGGGAATTTAACTTAATGTAAGGTCCTGGATTCAGCTCTCAGTACCAAAGAAGAAAAATAAATCTTTCAATATGAAGGCCAAAGACTGTTCCAGTTACTTAAGAGCAGAGATAATTTCTCACCAGCAAATCAGAAAAAAAGGAATTCCTTTAGGTAGGAGAAAAATTTTGTCAGTGGGATACTAAGATTCATAAGAGGAAATAAAAAGTTCTAGAAAAGGGCAAGCATAGAGAAGTTTTTCCTCATTTCTAACCTCTTGAAAAGACAATTGTCTAACTATGAAAGCAAAAATAATTAATTTGTTTAGGTCTGAATTATGTATACAGAAACAAAATGTGTCAGATGTGGTGCTGCCTGTAATCCCAGCACTCTGGAGGCAGAGGGTTGCTGTGAGTTCAAGGCCAGCCTGGGATACTCAGAGTTCAAGGCCAGCCTGAATTATAGAGTGAAACCTTGTTTCAAAAAACAAAACAAAAGTATACAATGAATTGGAACAACAGCACAAAGGCTGTGAGGGAAGAAATTGAAATATATTACTATCAGGTTCTTATAGGTGAAATGGTATAATAGTAGTTGAAGATAAATTATGATAAATTGAAGATGCATATCATAAACTGAAAGGCACTACAAATAAAACAAAACAAAGCTAATAAGACATTAGTAGGGATTTTCTTAAATCATTTAAAATACCCCCCCAAAAAAAGGCAGGGCACAAAAGAAAAAGTAACAGAGACTAAACAGAAAAACAGAAAACATATAGCTCATGTTTTAAATCCAAACTCTGGAGTGAAGGATTTATTCTTTACTTTGACAGAAGCTCTAAGAATGTACGCATTGGTCAAAACTCTACAAATACTATGCAAAATCTGAACTTTTTTGCATGCATAGTATTCCTTGATAAAGATGCTGAATGAGGTGTAGTAGAGGAGGGAAGAAAGGTGGCAAGAAAGAAACAAGACAGAGAGAGAAAAAAAGAAGGAAAAAATGAACAGAGGGCATGAGAGAGGAGAAGAAATTACGCATTTCTGTTTTTAAAAGTACAGTTACTTAATAGTTCCCACTGGCCCTTTCCCGTTCTGGAAAACATTTCAGGCTTGGCTCCTGTCTGCCCACATCTCCTCTCTGGTGGTCTCACCCTTTACCTCAAGGAAATTGTGGAAGCAAAGATAAGTGCCTCTCCAAGAGAAAGTCTTGGCAGCAGATGATGGCGAAACTTCCGCTCAATTACACGTGGAATGGGAAGCAACCTGGCCCTTCAGGCTCTTCATAACACTGACCTCTCCCCTTCCTGAACCTGCTTACTCCATCTCTACCACATCTTCCCTTAACTGCAGGGAGCCTCACCCAACCCTCTGCTGGTCTTTGAATCTTGAGCAGTTCAGTTCCCCTTCTGTTCCCCACACCCCGTTGCTCTCCTGGCAGCAGCTGAATAAACCTGGGTCTGTCCCGGAAAGCTAAGTGTACCCAGGGCTGTTAATGAGTCTTTGGGTGCAGGAAATCTTAACTTCAGGGCACAGATGCAGTTCTTATGCACAAAAACAGATAGACTGTGCACAGGAGCTGCACTGAGGTGCCGGGGAAGCTGAGATAATCAGACAGTAGAAATGCAGTAAAGAGATAAAACAGGGCTAAGGGTAGCTACAGGTGGAAGGAAGTTATGACGCTTCCAGAGCCAAGCAAGTAGTATAGAAACAGTTCTAACTGTACACAACTATAAACAGGAAGAGCCTTAAGTATAAACAAGATGACTTATCAAGGACCATAGAGAAAATCTGTTCTTATAGTCTGACAGAGATGACTGAAGTCTCAGATTGTATTTAAACAACTGTTGCGATACTTTGGAAAAATAACTTGCTAATCTTTACCTCATTTACTAGTAATAGTTATTCTTCAGCTCTCCATTGTATCAAAGCTTTTATAACTATGTGAACATAGAAGTAGATAATACAAGGACTGACTGAAATAGATGATGAATGTTTAAATTTTTAAAAAAACTTCCTATATTATAGCGGGGCTTGGGCTTAGGTCAAGTTGACAAGGCCAAACACACCAGGAAGGTTGGTAAATATGGGACCCACTCTGGTGCCTTACTCTGGGAAACGGTGAAGAAAATTGAAATCAGCCAACACGCCAAGTACACCTGCTCCTTCTGTGGCAAGATCAAGATGAAGAGACGGACTGTAGGGATCTGGCACCGTGGGCCCTGCACCTACAATACCACTTCTGCAGTCTCAGTCAAGTCAGCCAGCAGAAGACTGAAGGAATTGAAAGACTAGAAGTAGAGCTTCTGTTCTACTGTTAGAGACACCCCTACCCTATAATAATTGGTTTAATTTTTATAATAAAAATTTTGAAAAATTATTAGAGAAAAAAATACAATGCCAAGAATGATGGAATAAATATGCTGGAAGCAAAGAGAGTATTTTGAATATTCTGATGGGGATTCATGATAATGTTTCTTTTATTGTAGCATATTTTCAAATTTAAATATTCACTCTATTTTGTGATCACCTCTCATTAATCAAACATTTGTAGCAATAGATGTCATAAAAACACCATGATGTGCCTGTAACCTCCCTTCCACCGGGTCTGGCACCACAAGACTTCTGGCTCTTCCCCAAAGTGAAAAAGACCATGCAAGGTAAAAGTTTGGAATGCATTCAGGACCCTGAGGCAGCCACAGCAGTGTAACTAGAGACCCTCAGGAAAGAGGGCTTCAGAACTACTTCACAAAGTGGCAAGAACAGGTGACTTCAGGGAAAATGGCAGAGCGGTGAGCAGCAGAGAAAGAACCTCTCCAAGTTTTGTGTCCAGACCCTGAAACATAGCAACATGAGAAAGAGAAAGAGAAGAGAGGTGGGTCCCACGGACCAGGGAGGATCTGAACTGAGGCTTGAAGCCCAGAGAGAGAGAGAGAGAGAGAGAGAGAGAATTCAGGAATTCAGCAAATATAAAACCAAGGACAGCAGCCCTGCCAGACAGGGAGAAACAACAAGGAAGCAACATAGTCCCCGCACCCCAAGTGCCAGCAGAGGCCCTACCAGCAATGCAGAAAAAGCAAGGAAGCCATGCAGCCCCCCCACCCTGTGCTCTGATGGAGGCCCTGCCAGCCAGGGAGAACCAGCAAGGAAGCCGTGCAGCCTCCCTGTGTGCCAGAGGAGGTCCTCTGGGCTGGGGAGAAGCAGCCAAGAAGCTGCCTCCACCTCCTGCCTCCTGCTTCCCTCTCCCTCCACCCCCGTGAGCAACTGGACACAGCACAGGCTGAGACGGTAATAACTTAAGTAAGGAAGCAATCTGATATTTACATTGTTTGATTGACTTTGCAAGCTTGGGGCCAGTAGCCTGAGCAACTAATTAGAGGATAAGATTATGCAATCTAGTAAGAATTGTGGATTTCCTACTGTCCTATCACTGTTTTGTTTTGTTTCACTTTTCTGTTTTACTCTCTTTAAAACAAAAAAAAAATTATTTTTAAAGTGGCAAGAACAATGGGGTAAGCGTGTCGGAAGTGAGGGGAGTATTCTGAGGGCATTCATGGCAATGTGGCTTTTATGGTAACAGCTTTTGAGAATTTAAACATTCACTGTATATTTTGATGTTACTTCCTATGACATCTTTCCGAATTATGAAGGTTCACTATGGAAAGGTATATACTACCCAGCGAACTCATCTCAGGTTTTTTCAGATGGAGAGTGAAGAAAAAGTAGCCTTCAGATGTCTTTATGGTTTTTATTCCTCTAGGTGCTTCTTACTCTGACCACACTCCCCCTGTGGAGAGAATGGATGATGCGGTGGCCCCAGGCCAAGAGTTCACCTATGAGTGGGTCATTAGTGAGGACAGCGGGCCCACCCAGGATGACCCCCCATGCCTCACACATATCTATTACTCTTATAAGAATCTGACAGAGGACTTCAACTCAGGGCTGATTGGACCTCTTCTCATCTGTAAGAAAGGTAAAACCAATGATAAGGAAAGATTTTGCATCAGCAAATATGTTGGGATGCTAAGGAGTGCTGTAACAGGAGAGATCCAGAAGCAGCTAGGTAACTTCCAGCCCATCAGGCAGACAGAAGATTGCAGAGACCAAAGCACTGCTTGACAAAAGAAAAAATACTTCCCATTAGGACCGGAATCATCCTCAGTTTCTTCTAATTCCTCCTTCATCTCAGCCATAGGAGCTTCTCCCAAACCCATGTCTGTTTGAGACCATGTTCTGATGTCCTACTCGTACGGTCTGTAACATTTACTACAAGGCCGACGCCTTCCTGAAAGTGTACCATAGCCGATCCTCTGCTGTGTTCTTGCGAAGAACTTTGGCTAACATGACTGACATGGCTAAGGTTTGGGTTGGTCTCTAAAAACATGAAACTGCAGCTTCCTTTTTTACAACAAGCTGAGCACTTCATATGGTAGGTTTCAAAACTATTCAACTGACTTTACGAGAAATTACATTGAACAGGCTTCTTAGGAACAGGCTTGGTTTTTCCAGAGAATCCAGCCCATATTTCATTAAAACAAGCAAAGTGTCACAATAAGTCAGACCATGAGAAAGAAAAAAATGTGATGGACTCACTGACTGTCTACATATGTACACAGACCATGCCTACATACATGCCCAACTCATTTATTCATCACAAAAACATATGTTCATGGCCTGGTATGTAGAAGATACTACCATGGCACTGAAAAAAATTTTTTCCCTCAAGTGAGAACAGGTCAATCCTGATACTTGACCATTTCCTGTACAAACAAGAGAGTTGCCTTAAACTTAGGGTTTCATGCTTCTACCACCTGAGCTAAGGCACACACGTTTTGGCCTGGTAATGCTGAAGAAATGGATTATTTTGGCAGTCACCAAATACTTTTCATTCTGTGCGAGGTTAAATTTACCCCTATATCTCTGTTCGCCAAATCTACAAAGTGTCAAAGGAAATTTAATAACTCCCACCCATTATTATTCATAAGGATGCTATTTTAAAAAATAAGAACTTCTCAGAGTTTCTATTATTATGATTGGTTTCTCACCTTAAATTACTCACTGTCTTGGAAAGCTAACAAGTCTTCAGTGTAGCATGCTATTGAAAACGTGTCTTTCTCTCTCAGGCACCCTAACTGAGGATGGGACTCAGAAGATGTTTGACAAACAACTTGTGCTGCTATTTGCTGTGTTTGATGAGAGCAAGAGCTGGGACCCATCACCATCAGTAATGTACACGGTCAATGGTTATGTGAATAAAACAATGCCAGGTAACACATGGGCCCCAAGTCCTCCAACAGCAGTAGAGTCGTTACTACCTTGCCTCCATTACTTTCCTCAGGAGACCAGGGAAGTTGATCATAGTCACTGTTTTTAACTCCTAATTAGAACATTATGTAATCCAGGGCAGTGGTTTTCAAAATCTTACCATTTTTTAACACCAGAAAGTACAACTACCAAATTGAATTAAGAGAAGTGTGCAGCTCCATTAGGTATCATGCTCTGAGCAGGATTTACCTTGGCCTGTACCCCCAGGATGTCAGTCCCACCTCCTTTAATGATGTCTGTAGTCCTTCCTGTGTAGAGACCAACCCATTTACACTGAAGTTCAAGGTTGCTCCCTAGCAGAAGAGTCAACAGAAAGAATACAGTAAAGACACTTCTAAGGAAAATGAACAGAAGATTAGGAGAAATCCCTAATACAAAGTATACTATTAACATTTTTAAAGCAGATGAATAATATTCAGTGACATGTAAAATGTTTTCTCTTCTTATCTGCATATAAATTATGAGAAAATAAAATTATAGCAACTACTAGATGGAGAAAAACCCCTGACTCCCACTGAATAAGTCCATTTTCTGTTGCTATAACAAAATGACTGAACCCACATACTTTATAAAGAAAAGACCTCACTGTTTTAGAAACTGAAAGTCTAAAGTTGGGGAGCCCCATCAGTTCAGCCTCAGGTGCCTGCCCCCTTATATGTGTTACAACACGAGAGAGAAGCACAAAGGGAAATGATTACATAGACGAGAGACAAAGCATACAGGTGGTCTTGCTTTATAGCAGTTCACTCTTGTGAGAACTAACCAGTCCTGTGAGAACTATATTACTTTCTTCCAAGGGCAGCACCCCCAGGGACCAACCTTCTTCCATTAGGCTCCACCTCTTTGTTACCACCTCCTGAAATTCCACCACCTCAGCACCACCACACAGAGGACTAATCCACCAGCACATGGCCCCACAGGGACACAGTGTAACCATATCCAAACATCAGCACCCAGCATAGTCTACCTGTTCTACTTCCTGGTAGAACTGACTTGAAGCTAAAGGTCCACAGCATACAGGAACCAGACAGAGAGAGAAAAAGAAAAAAAATATTGCCGTATTACACAACACTACGTTTATGAAAGCCATTCTTTATGTCTGAATACCACAAATGGCTTCCTCTGTGAAGCTGAGGTCTCAATATTGCTTTTAAATTGCATTCCGCTACATTTGTTCCATTTTCCAGGTGGGTTATCAAAGGAGTTTGAAAATCTGCAGCTTAATTAACAGATCTGACCCTTGGGAGATCTGTATTTCCCATCTCACTCATTTCCCGACCTTAGGTCAGCTGTTAGTCATCGCAAGGTGCTAGCTTACAAAATGCATTAACCATCTGTCCGTTCACCATCTGTGTCCTGGCAGAGTGAACAATCCATAGAAATATGTGGATTTAAAAAAAACATATGCAGATCATAGTCCTGATCTAGCACCTAGGACAAAATAAAAATAATTTGACCATAAGATAGAGAGATTAACAATTTGTAGTGGAAAAAACAATGAGGCATAGAAGAAAGAGAAAAGAGAAGAAAAACATCATTAGCAGAAGCAGTAGTTAAAGCCTATAAAAGTCCCTGATTTAGGAACAGTATAAACTGAGTAAATTGGTATATGTGTTTGTATATGTGTTAACTGCTGAATTCAGTATGAGCGTTTATTTAGGGTGAGCGAAAGCTCCACCAAAGCCTCCTACCTCCTAGCTTCTTGCTGTCATGAGAGATGCCAGCAATCTCTGCCTTGTTACAAAGGTCTATCTAACAAGGACAAACTCTTCCCTGGGTAAGGGACTGGATCTCAGTTCCATCATCTTGTATTTGCTGATTGTGGGTCTGAAATTTACAAAATAAACCAAGGACAGAAGCCAGGACTGGAATCTCCAACAGAACAAAAGAGCATTTTCCCAGTTACCGTGGGAGAAAAGAAGGAGCAGACTAAGCTTTTATCTTCATTTCTCATTACTCCTGCCACGGAAAGCTCCCAGCAGCCTAGCATAATGAGGACAGTCCACTGTGTTTTAAGAAAAGCATGTAACCCACACAGTTCATCACCTCACTAAGAAACAAAAAAGTAGATAAAGAATTTCCTCAAATAATCTCCACGCCTTCATCTGTGTAAGCAGAGGTTTGACCTCTACTAGGCGTTAGAATGGCGTTCTGCTGCCTCTTTCAACAGAAACTAGACTGGTGTGAGCAGCCACCCTGTTTTGCCCATGACTTTATGGGTGCTGACACAGAAATTCCTGAATCTTGGGACATCCCTCATTCCTGGGCAAACAGAATGGTCACCTGCTCAGTCCCCTCTTTGGTTTAATCCCTTAGAAGTCCTGTGTCTCTAAACCAATGCTCCTCTGCCCCACCATGACACCCTGGCTCTATTCTTACCTCTACAATGTCACAAACTATGATACAGCTGCCTGTGGCATCTGCTTTTGCTGAAGAGGAATCACAACTGAAGCATCTGAAACCCCAACCCTAACTCTGCACGTCTTTGGTGAATGACATTTTGATCATAGAGCACTGAGCTGAGTTACTGTTTTGGCTGTTGTCTCTCTCTCTCTCCCAGCTATCACAGTCTGTGCCCATGACCACATCAGCTGGCATCTGATTGGAATGAGCTCTGGGCCAGAATTGTTCTCCATTCACTTCAATGGCCAGGTTCTGGAGCAGAACCATCAGAAAGTTTCCACTGTCACCTTGGTCAGTGCGACGTCCACTACTGCCAACATGACTGTGAGCCCAGAGGGAAAATGGACTATATCTTCTCTTATCCCTAGACAGTTTCAAGGTAAGAAACTCCTCTTATAGTCTTGCTTCCTTCCTTGTTCCCTCCACAAACTCCTTCCTCCCTTGCTCATTCAAGCCATCTCACCCCAGCCGTACAAGTGTTGGTTCTTAATAGCAGACTGTAGATATTTTGATCTTAGACTTAGAACCACTGTTTGGGGGACAAAGAAATTAAGGGCACTGACAAATACTGTTTTTAAATTAAGCAAAAGCTGAAAAGGTTTCTACTTCCTAGACAGGAAGAAGAAAACATATGCAGAGGTATTCTTTCTTGAGGGTATGTCATATGTACCCAAAGGAAGAGACCTAGAATCTAGGACTATGATTTGCAAACTTCCAGAGGCACCACATTACCAAGAGTGTAAAAAATTTTAACACAAAAACTCTTTGATATCATTATGTGTTGAATGGATCAAACATATCTTCATGGCTGAGGAGTGGTTTAAAGAAGGTCAGAGAATTCTTGAGGGAAAGAAATCAGCAAGGGTTATGTTGTTAGGTAAACAATAATTGTCCTATCACACATTTTGCTTTAAAACTATTCATAAGAGGGTTTATGTCTCAACACTGAAGTCTCAGTAAAATCTAGTGCTAAAAGAAATCACTTTGTTAACTAAATGATGTGTGCAAGCAATGCACATGAGGAAGAAATAGTCCATAGAATCGTTTCATTTTCTTTTCACACTGAGCAGGCAAAATTGCATTTGAAGTAATGAGATTGTCACAATATCCCTGGAAAACAAAGTTCCTAGTAATAATCAAACAAAAATAGAACATTTATTATGGACAAATGCTTTATATATTTTTAATTTTTAATGATGATCTCATGAAGTATGTACTGGTATTACTGTCATCTTACATACAAACGGACAGATAACAGGAAAAATGAGAACTCAAAAAAATCTAAGTCATAGGGTTTTAAGAGTTTGAGAATTAACAAGAAATCCTTCTGTTCCAGAAGAAACAAAGGAAATATTTCCAAATTTTTCCTCTAACCCTTCCTCCTCTCCCCTCTGGTCTTTATTTTTGTCCTTTCCCTTTTTTTCTGCTGAAAGATTCAAAATCAAAGTATTCAAAAGTTGCTTGACCATTCCTTTCACTGTTATTTTTAAACCTTTATAAATTGCTCTTAAAAATATGAATCTTGACCAACAATAATTTCTTCCCTTACACTATCTCGCTGTCTTTCTGTCTCAATTCAGCTGGCATGCTGGCTCACATTGATATTGTAAACTGTCCAAAGAAAACCAGGAATGTTAAGAAGCCAACCCTTGAACAGAGGCGGTACATCAAGAGGTGGGAATACTTCGTCGCTGCTGAGGAACTCATGTGGGATTATGCGCCTGTAATACCAGCGAGTATGGACAAGTGAGTCATTAGGCTTCACCTCTCTTTGCAAGGGTTCAAGGCAAGTTCTCTATGGCCCTGAGTGTGAGAGGGTAAAGTATCATCAGGAGACAGCTCTCAAGGGGATACTTGTAGTGGTTTCCATTCAGCTCTTCTTATTCTGCCTTGAATTACCCTAAATCACCAAGAAGACTTAACCTAACAACAACAACAATATCTGCAGCAGCCACCATTAGTTGAGTGCTCGATACTGCTAGCAATTATATTAGATCCTTTCTAAGGTTTTCTCTTCAGTTCTGCAGGTTACATATTGGTCTTTTTTTTTTTTTTAATAGAAGAGGGACTATATCAGAGAAATTTAGAAATTTGGGCATTCAAATAACTTTTAACCATTTGAGAAAATACTCAAGTTATTTCATAGTAAGAGAAATGCAAGTCGAACTTCACTGGAATACCATTTTTGCCTATCTAACTTACAAGTTTAGATGACATCTGTTGGAAAAGGGCACTGGCAAAGTCATTCTGCGGGATAACTTGGTAAAGTGTCTAAACTATAAATGCAGCAGTCCTACCCAGCATTTAAGCCAGCAGTCTTTCTCTGGGAATTTAACTGTATAAATGTTCTTGTTTATAAGTAAAATGATAAATGCATAGGGCATTCACTACTGCACTATTTGTATAAAGTTAAAAACAAACCAAACTCTCCATCAATAGGAAACCAATGCATCCACATAATAGAAGATTATCCATCTGCACAACAAAATAAAAAAGAGTGAAAACGTTCTTTGTAGACATACAAAAAAATCCTCCAAGATGTCTTGTTAAATAGTTAAGATGGGGGAGAGACAGTGTAAATAGCCATCCCTTGTTAAAGGAGTTGGGAGTAAAGCTATATTTGCATACTTGTGAGTTGTATTTGTACCTGTTTGCATAAAAATTCTGGAATTGTACACCAAAAATTAATTAAGAAAATTCAAGGAGGGTATCAGACATGAGCACGAGTTTTAACTGTTAAAAAAATTATGTCAATGTATTTCCTATAAAAAAAAACTAAACTAAGGAAAAGAACAAAAAAGAAATTTTGCTAAGATGAGATAGTGTCAGAACTGAGAAATTTGGTGACATCATGGTGGCAGTCAATGCTTTTCACTGTATAAAATAAATATTTGAATCAGATACTCTAGTACAGAGCTTCTGTTTTTGGAAACTAAGTCAATAATAAACAAAGCCAAGAGGAAAGTGGTTCATGTTGCTGCTCCCAAGTCATTTATCCCAATCGCTACAGAAGCTGGGCAAAGGAGGTTGCTTTTCAGCCAGCACCTAGGGTTGGGTAGATGTGGCAGGGATAGCCCAGCAGCACAGAACTAGAGCTAATAAAAATATTAAAACCTTCTGGGGATGAGGGAGATGATTTGGGAGAAGAAAAAGTATCTAGAAGGCCAAAAAGAGTATCACAGATTAAGTGATAGGAAAGACTTCTTTAAAAATACTCCCAGCACGTTCCTATCTTTTCAGCCAGTGTAGACACAGGGCTATCTAATTCTAAAAGATTTTCCAACCCTCCTGGGGTTGCTACCTGAGGAAGTATTTTAATTTTTAAATTATTATTTTTTCATTTCACTTTAAGAATATACAAATCTCTGCACTTGGAGAATTTCTCAAACCGAATTGGAAAACATTATAAGAAAGTTGTTTACAGACAGTACCAAGATGAGAGCTTCACCAAACGCATAGACAATCGCAATATCAATGAAAATGGGATTCTGGGTCCTATCATCAGAGCCCAGGTCAGAGATACACTCAGGGTAAGTAATATAAATACAGAACCATGAAAGAAATTAAACTGTGAAAAGCATTCATGGAGTATGTATTTTTTGTTTATATTTAAAAGAAAAAGGTGTTTGTATAATTTTATTTTTTTATGTAAAGAGAAAAAAACAGAAAAAAGGTAGAAATATTACAGAATTTCACACAAAAAAAAGGATAAACAGTAAGAGATCACTGGTTGATAAATTATATATTGTTCTTTTAGAAATAATTGTTTGTTACAAAATTAAAGCACAAAAAGTGGTCACTCAAGCAGTGAGGCTGCAAACACGTCTGTTCAACAATCCAACAAGAACTTAGAAATGTTATCAATCCTACACACTTAAATATACATGCAGTTATATCTTTTATAGCACTTCCTATTTCCTCTTTTTTACAATAGCAATCATACATTTTTTAAAATTTTATTTAAAGAGAAGAAAAAAAGCAAAACAGAAAAAAAGGGTAGCAACAATACAGAATTCTAAAAGAAAGAAAAAAGGGAAAAAGAGAAACCCACTAAGAAATCACTAGTTTATAAATTACATATTGTCATCTTGGATGTAGTTGTTCAAGTTACAAAGTTAAATAATACGTAGTAGACATTCAAACAGTGAGACTGCAAACAGTTCTGCTCAAAGATCCAACAAAGATTCAGCAATATGGTCATTTATTTTACACACTCAAACATACATGCAGTTATATCCCCTAGGGCACTTTCTTTTCCTCTCTTTTTTACAATAGCAATTACACATTTTGGTTTTATTACACTTAACAGTTCTTATTTACTTTTTACACTAGAGACACAATATGATATTTATAAATATGAATCTTATTTATTTCACTAATGAGGATAGTCTGAAGTTGTCTCCACTGTATAATTTTAAATACAAATACAGCTTTTAGTTTTAATTTAATGTTTGCATTTATTTATAACCTACTCGGTAATACAAGGATCTGGAACAAATTAAAGATTATGAAGAAATAAGACAGTCAATATATTGGGGTGATAGATGACATAGGAACGAAGAAAATAAAGCCTCAAATATGTATATTGAAATCCATACCATGTGATCTGAGGCCAGGTACAAAGTTTGCCTTGGCTTTCACAGCAGCCAAAGTAAAACAGAAATACGTCTGAGTGAGATTTACACATCTATCAACAAAGCGGTTTGCCCTGATACGAAGCCTCAGAGGAATTTCCTCCATGAATCCTTGTCATGAGAGTGCTGTGTGATACAGCAGATGGTAGCCTTGACAAATTCCTACAGCTTTTATGGATTCAAATAATTGAAAAGCTTTTTAAAAAATTACACTTCTCATTGTCAGTGGGAACATAGCAGCAGACACAGTTGAATACAAACAGTTCTGTGATGTGGTCTAGGTATGTGGCTCTCTAATGGTTAAGGTAATTGGTTAAGGTAACTTTAGACACATACCAAGAGCTTGGAGCTTTCCTTGTACAAAACTCTAGATATTACCTGACACCACTTCACCAAGATGGATAGGAACAGAGAATTGAAGGTTATAATACTTGGCAAGAACCTAGAGTGCACATAATCTGTGGATTAAAGATGTTTCAAAGGCTTTGTCGAGCAACCAAGTAGGAGATTAAGGTTCTCTTTTGAATTTACTGTGCCTAATTAGAACTCTTCAATGAATCATGCCTTAGACCAGAGGTGGCAAACCTTTTGGAGACTGAGTGTCCAAAATACAATCCAAAGCCCACTTATTTATTGCAAAGTGCCAAAACCACAATTAAATCTGAATACTGAGGTTTTAAGTTAGAAGAAACAACTCATACATTAATATCTTTCCCTTAAAAAAAAAACCAAAAACACATGTGCCATAAGTTTGCTAACACTGCCTTAGCCAAAATCTAGTTTGTTCATTTTAAAAAATAATGAAAGGACAAATATATTAGGATTGTATATATCCCTTGCCCTTCCATCATTTCCAATTCCTTCTAGGTGCTCTTAGCAAGTGTAAACACACATTCTGGGGAATTTGGATCTGGCTATTGGACAGTCTCCTGCAAGAAGTTTTCAGTGACAGGGTTCCTAGGAGCCCTGTAGACAGGACATGGAGATTCGATCTAGAGATAAGGAGCAAATTCAAAGTGAGATGTGACCCAAGCTGAAAGGCCAAGGGAAATGAAAGAGCGATCAGCTTGGTGAGGATAACATACTGTTAACAAAATGTAATTTCTCCTAACCTGCCCTCTAAATTCAGACTTCTGTATTTTTAACCTTCACATGTGAGTAAAACTCTCTTAGAGATTTCTTAACCAGATAACAGAAGGATGCAAATCACATAAACAGAACTAATATTTCCACTGAGTGTGTGCAAACATACACACACACAAACACACACGGTAAATATGCGAAGTTAACATCTTGCGTTAGCTTAACGTGAGTGACCTTAAATCCTGAAATAACATATTTGATTTAATTTTGTAGATTGTGTTCAAAAATATGGCCAGTCGCCCCTATAGCATTTACCCTCATGGGGTGACCTTCTCTCCTTATGAAGAGGATGTCAACTCTTCCTCCACCTCAGGTAGGAATCTTTGCTTTTACTGAAAGAAACCAGTGACTCTAGACATTCCCATGTTTTTCTGTAGTCGTCTTTGCACCATGGTACAACTAGTGCAGTCAGTAGTATACATGTACAGTGATATCCCAAAACTTCCAACCAAGCTCTGCTTGGTTCAAAAACTTTGCCTGTCTGTAATTACAAAATACAGTATAGGATCTTTTGTTAGTGTCATAGTGGCCTCTAGTGGCCTCTAATCATGGTTATATGCTATCTAGGAGTCATACATAAGGTGTGATCAAAAAAATGTCATGAGCGTTGACTCATTTAAAATACAAATTTAAAATAAAAATAGTAAAAGACGGTGCCATTTATCCCCTTCAAGATCCTTCCCCTCACTTTGGACACACTCGTCCCATTGTTCTTGCCCCTTTCTGAAGCAGTTCTGGAAGTCCTCTTTTGTGAATGTCTTTCCATGGTCGCCTCAATGTCCTGAATCAATTCAAAATGTTTACAGCAATTTCTGTCAAGTAAAACCATTATAGGGTATCCTCAGCCACTCAGTTCACCAGATCTGGTACCATGAAACTTTTGGCTCGTCTGCAAAGTCAAAATGATCATGAAAGGTAAACATTTCCAATCAGTTCAGGATTTCAAGGCAGTCATAATAGTACAACTAAAGATACTTAGGAGAGAGGACTCCTACAACTGGTTCAGAAAGTAAAAGAATGAGAAATGCATTCAAAGCAAGGCAGAGTATAATGAGGGGGAATTAATGGCATGTGTCTTTTACTGAAATAAGTTTTAAACATTTAAACATTCAGCACATCTTTCAATCATGTCAGGTAGTGTTAAATATAAAAAGAATATTCTTTTATTGATAAGTTGGTTCTAGTGTGAACTAACATAACTCACTTATAATAGTAAAATAATTTTCCAAATGAAAGCAGTTTTGATTCCATTTCCTTCCAGGCAACCACACCATGATCCGAGCAGTTCAGCCCGGGGAAATGTATACTTATAAATGGAACATCCTCGAGTCTGATGAACCTACAGACAATGATGCCCAGTGCTTAACAAGACCCTACTACAGTGATGTAGATGTCACCAGGGACATTGCCTCTGGCCTCATAGGGCTTCTGCTAATTTGTAAGAGCAGATCTTTGGATATACGAGGCATACAGGTATTTTATTTTGGAAGTAACCATTCAGAAATTAAGAAGCAATACGTATGTGTACAAGTTCCCCAAGATCAATATAAGTATTTCGTACAACAAACAAATACTAATAAAATAGGTGGGAAAAATTCTAGGCATTTCTTATGGGTGGAACAATTAGGTGTCCTTGCTCAACAAAGGGGCCTCTCCTTCTAAAGACTAGTATATACTAGTTATTCTTTAGAATGTATGATGACATTTATCATTCTGGGAGTGTGTGTGTGTGTGTGTGTGTGTGTGTGTGTGTATGTGTGTGTGTGTTGTCTCTTTTCATCAGGATGCTCACTGCCCAAGGTGATTCTTTAATAGTGATATTGTATTTTTGGTTTAAGTGTAAAATTCAGGTCTATTTTTATTGACTTTGCAATGAATAAATCGCTCTGCCTCCCCTCACTTCTTCCCTTTGTAATATTCCTCCCAAAATTTTGGTAGGGTGGTGTGGGGGGGTGTCAGTGAGATACCAACAATATAAAGTTCTGTAGCCGTCTTTGTTATTTCAGAGATCTACAACACAGAGAAATAGGAAAGATTCTCAGAAAGCAAATACTCTTATTAGAGACACAGTTTCTAGTGATGTTGGCCCCAGTCAATGATCTTTTGTGTAGTGAGGCTAAGTTATACAAAATGATGTGAACAAAGATACTAATCTTCTGGGTTAATCCTCATTGAGGATCAATAGTCTCTTTCTCTCTGTCTCTCTGTCTCTCTGTCTCTCTCTCTCTCTCTCTCTCTTCGTACTGGGGATTGAACTCACAACCTTGTGTTTATCAGGCAAGCACTTAAGCCACTGAGCTAAATCCCCAGTCCTAACAGTCTCATTTATTAACCTGAAGTTTCAATTGGGCTTAGCATTAATTAAAGAGGTCTTATCCCAAGATCTACAAAATGAATACATGCTTTAAGAAACAAATACACGATTCCAGATCTTGCTCTACTGAGGTAAGTAAGGTAGGAAATGGTTAGGGAGAGACATGAGACTTTCCTATTGCAGTGTTCTTTTAAGCTTTTACAACTATTTGGGACACCTTCCATCACTCCTATTGCAAGGTATTCAATTTCAGAAATAAACAGATTTTTGATTGCTGTGTTGTCCTGAGACCATCTTCTAATCTTTGGATTTTCTGATCTGTTTTCTCTTATATATTAGCTATAACTCTGACAAATGCTTGGTATGCAATGGGCTCTCATAATTGCTTGAATGAGGAGGCCCCAAGGAGAGTACCTCTGGGGTCTCTGAGATCTTGGTGTTAATAGATAATCAGCTGGTGCATTAATCACTAAACACAGCCCATCCATCCTCCAGAGGGCAGCAGACATGGAGCAGCAGGCTGTGTTTGCTGTGTTTGATGAGAACAAGAGTTGGTACATTGAAGACAATATCCATAAGTTCTGTGAAAATCCTGAAATGGTGAAACGGGATGACCCCAAGTTTTATCAATCCAACATAATGAGCAGTAAGTCAGAGCATTGTTTTTATCCATCAGTTTTTCATTCAGTTGGTTGAAGTATACCCGTGTCTAGAAACAAAGACATAATAAGAAAATACTGACCAAAGAGTCACTGTCTTATCCTTACTTCCAACTCAAGAGTTTGTTGTTGATGTTTGTCCCTGGATGATACTGTATGCTATAGCCCCTGTGTCTAAGGGCTATTATCTTTTAATCAAGAGCTCAAAACCTAGTTAGCCTTAGCGTCTCCTTCATCTCCTGTTTTCAATGTGATCCATGTGTATATGTGCTCTGGGCAGAGAAGAAAGGAAGGTACTACAAGTCTTGGCCAGCAGGATCTGAGTACCTGAGGAACAAGGAGAATATTTTTTATTTAAAGCCAGAGCAGAAACCAAGTAAGTAATCCAAAGCCGGGTCATCAGATCAAAGTAAAGCAAGTAAGTCTGGAGACTCAAGAGTCTTGAAAATACAACACATGAGGAGGAGTTTTGGAGACAGCTGTAGGTAGGAATTTCAGAGGCTGGAAATGCTCCAAGTTGCTACAGTTCCAAGTTTACTGCTGTAAGAAGTCTAAGAGAAATTTCACTGAGGCAGCTAGAAGCAACATCTCCATCGTAGTCAAGGCCCTTTATACTGCTCTGCAGAGTCATTATTTACTCTGAAAAGTAAATAATCATACCTGTGAGGATTATTTCTTCCTGGTCTGTCATATGGTTTCAGATGACTGACACCTGGTGTCATCAAAGCTGAGAGGTGCCATGACAAATAATTTCATACAGGGCGTTATTCTCAGCATGTTTCACAAAATTTCATTTCAGCTGTGAATTTGCCATAGTTCTAAATTAGCACTGTGCAACAGAAATTATACTTTCTGGTAACCACATTAAAATGTAAGAGAAATAAGTGAAGCTAATTTTAATAATGTGCCTTATTCAACTCAATATATTCTAGCTACTATCATTTAAAAATATAATCAGTATAAAATTAATGAGATCTACTTTATTACTGTCTTTGAAATCCAGTGTGTATTTTATTCTGATATCACATCACAATGTAGTCTACCCACAATTCAACTTTCAATAGCCACTTGTAGCCAGTGGCTACCATATTGGACAATGTAGTTGTTGTCAACCATCTAGAATGAGGTATAAACTAATAACATTATTTTTATTTCAGTGATTCAACATGTATTTGTTAAGTACCCATTTAAAATTTCATTAAGTGTCAGACATTGTATTAGTATTGAGGCTATAATGGTAACCCAGGTAAATGTGGGCCCTACCCATCTGGTAATCACATTTTTTAACTGATTGTCACGGTTAGTATATAAGGTAATTGAGATATAGCCTAAAGCAGTGTCTCTTTTAAAGATATGGAAGAATATGAATGCAACACTTGATTGAACACTGTGGTTTATATAGACAATGATAGGTGACAATAAAAAGCTAAAGTATGCTAAATAGTCTTCTTTAGGAATGTTCATTCTTCAAAACTAACATATCAAGAAGGTGGATTTTTTATATTATGATTGTCCTCCAAATGGAATTATTCTGGACAGTATTCTAAATTGATTCTTAGAATATTTTTAAAGGCAAAACACAGAGCACAAAATAGTTAATATACATTTGACAATTTAGCAAAAAAAACCAATGCAAATGAAAGGCTCTGTCTTCACCCTGACAGTTCTTTATTGGTCAGCTCAGGAGAATAAGCTCCCACTTGAGAAGTGTGAATCTGACCTTCAAGTCACATGTTAGATCTGGTAAAGCTTATCTTGGATAATCACTGCTTTGACACAGCCAAATTAACACTGGGACCTTTATTCTAGGTATAAACAGTGCCCTTTTGTTGGCACAGGCCTGGCAGTTTAACAGATTTTTCTTTTCCAGCTATCAATGGCTTTGTGCCCGAGAGTATACCTACTCTAGGGTTCTGCTTTGATGACACTGTCCAGTGGCATTTCTGCAGTGTGGGGTACCAGGATGATATCCTGACCATTCACTTCACTGGGCACTCATTTATCTATGGAAAGAGGCACGAGGACACCTTGACCCTCTTCCCCATGCGTGGAGAGTCTGTGACTGTCACAATGGATAATGTTGGTGAGTAAGCACATGGATGCACGGGGAAGGAGCTAACTTTGGACCTCTGGTCAGAAGTGTCTGCTGCAGCTCTCCGGATGACCCCTGCTCCTGGGGTATCTCCCCAACCTCCTGAAGGCTTTCTTTTTACTGCTTTTCAGCATTTCTGTTTGGGAAATTGTTGACTTACCTGGGTCCTGTTTTTCACAGGAGTTGCATTTATACATCTCTAGGCCACATGGTAAATAAAAACATACAGCAGCAGAAAGACAAGGAAGAAAAGCATAAATATTTCAGCCATAAAGGAGCATTGCATTGATCAAAATGCCCCTTTCAAATATTTTAATACTGTCATTTACTCTAGGGTTAACAATTATCAAATAAATTGCCTCAGGAGTTGTGTTACAGACAGCTTTGGAGTATAGACCTGAGTTTGAATCCTATTCTGTATTTATTGGGCTTGTGAAGTCTCAAATTATTCATCTAAAACAATATAGTAACACTTTTCGAAGTTGCTGTAACTACTAATTATAATAAAAGCCAAGGGTCTAATGCTCAACAAATGGTACCTCTTGGAGACTTCCCAAGAAGTCTTTAATGTGTCGGTGATTCATGCCATTTCAAAGAGATTCAAGCTTGCCCTGGTCCCACATGAATTATTTCTTAGAAATACCTAAATATTTCTTACTTATTGTGAATATATCCTGTCATCATCCTAACTCCAACTCTCAAACCAGGTGTACAGATGACAAGATGCTAATGATACTCAAGGTCTGTTTTATTTTTGACTCATCCCATTCTTAATACACTTGAAAACAATGACTCTTAAACTTCCTGTGCTGACTTTTCTATTCTCCCTAATCTCTACCCAACCCACCAAGACTTTTAGTATGTATTCTGTCAAATGAGGTAAGTGTACTAATCATGTTCTTATATATCACAGTAATGTCAAAAAGCTTTTAAAAAACCTAAATATATTATTCCCAGTTTTTCTCCTTATATCTTCATGTGCTGGTAACACACTAACAGTGGTCCTCAGTGATACGCAGCTCAGAGTTGGGTATCTCTGAGTAAAGTTCATTGAAAATTACTTGTTATAATGGATCCTTGTGTTTTTATGTGTTTTCCTGGGCTTTCAACATTCTCTCTGTCTCTCTTACAAAGGAACTTGGATGTTGATGACCATGAATTCCAGTCCAAGAAACAAAAACCTCCGGCTGAGATTCAGGGATGTTAAATGTATCCGGGATGATGATGAAGACTCATATGAGATTTATGAGCCTCCAGTATCAGCACCCAAGGATGTACGGAAAATAGACTCTCCTTCAGAAAATGAACACAAGGAAACTGACTCAGATGATGATTACCAAGATAATCTTGTTTCAGCATTAGGACTTAGGTCATTCAGAAACGCATCCCTGAATCAAAATGAAGATGAATTCAATCTGACTGCCCTTGCTCTGGAGAACAGCTCTGAGCTGATTTCTCCAAGCACAGGCTCCAATTCATCATTCTCAAGAACCATCGTGAATAACATCACAGAACCTCAGAAAACCTTTCCTCATGCAGAAACCTCAATAGCTGGTCACCTGGAACACCTCAGTGGCTTAGACAAGAACCCTGCTGTTAACTCTTCCACGGAAGAGTATTCCAGTCCATATTCTGAAGACCAGATAGAAGATCCCCAACAGTCAGATGTCACAGAGATAAGCCTACTAGGTGCAAAAGGACTCAGAAACAGAGAACATGCTAAACACAAAGCACTCAGGGGAAATAGAAACCACCTAAGAAAGCACAGGTTTTCCTGGATGAAATTACCAGCCCATAAAACTGAGAGACATTCAAACCAAGACAATACTTCTTTAAGAATGGGAACCTGGGAGGATCTTCCCAGTGATCTATTACTCTTAAAACAAAAGAATCCATCAAAGATTTTGGATGAGCAATGGCATGTGGTTTCTGAAAAAGGTAACTATGAAATAATTCAAGATAATGATAAAGATATGGCTGTTAAAGAGCTACTTAACAGCCCCCAGAATATCTCCAGGACTTTCAAAGAAAGCAACCAACCTGAAAACAAACCAGGAGAGCACAGTGACCACTCAAAGTATTCTGGATTTAGACCTAGATCTCTACAAGTAGGACAAGGTGGAGAAAATGGTGAGTTGAAGAAAAGACCAGTTTTCATCAGAACACGGAAAAAGAAAAAGGAACCAAAGATTGCACACCATATTCCTCTCTCTTCAATGGACGTTCACTCCCTCAAAAGAGCACACTACATCAAATTTTCAGACAGGAGACTTACACATTCATGGTTACTGCATAAATCCAGTGAAACATCTCTTCCCATTGACCTCAATCAAACACTCCCCTCTATCAATCCTGTCCAGATAGGCTCACTTCCCGACCACAATCTGAGCCTGCCAAATGACACTGGTCAAACAAATTTTCCTCCAGATCTTTTTCAGACAGTGCCCCCAGAGGAACACAATCAAACATCTCTTATTCAAGACCCTGTTCAAATGCATTCCACTACAGACCCCAGGCACAGGCCTTCTTCTCCAGAGCTCAGCCGAATTGTCAGCCATGACCTAAACCATAAGTTATACCCTGTTGACACTGATCCATTATCCCATGCCCAGGAACATGAAGCTTGGCAGATGACTATGTCTTCAGGGCTCAGTCAGTCATTCTCTTCTTCAAGACAAGGTCAGATGACCTCCTCCTCAGACCCCAGCCAGATGACAATCTCCCGAGACCTTGGTCAGATGCCCCTTTCCCCAGACCTTGATCAAATGCCCCTTTCCCCAGACTTTAGTCAGATGCCCCTTTCCTCAGAATTTAGTCAGATGCCCCTTTCCTCAGAATTTAGTCAGAGACCCCTTTCCTCAGAATTTAGTCAGAGGCCCCTTTCCTCAGAATTTAGTCAGATGCCCCTTTCCCCAGACCCTAGTCAGAACTCTCCCTCCCCAGACCCTAGTCAGAACTCTCCCTCCCCAGACCCTAGTCAGAACTCTCCCTCCCCAGACCCTAGTCAGAACTCTCCCTCCCCAGACCCTAGTCAGAACTCTCCCTCCCCAGACCCTAGTCAGAACTCTCCCTCCCCAGACCTCAGCCAGATGCCTCTCTCTCCAGAACTTGGTGAGACAAGCCTTTCTTCAGACCTCAGTCAGAAGCCTCTCACTCCAGAATTTGGTGAGACCAACCTTTCCCCCAACCTCAGTCAAATGACCTCCTCCCAAGAGTTCAACCAAATAATTCATTCCCCTAGACTCAGCCAGGTAACACTCTCTCCAGACACTACTGAAACAACCCTTCTTCCAAATTTCGGGCAAACATCACATCCTTCAGACCTTAATCAGACATCTTACCCTTCTGAGTCTAGTCAGTTACTGCCTCTTTCAGAATTTAATCAGACTTTTCCTGATTCAGATCTTGGTCACATACCACCATCTCGCCCATCTCCTTCACTCAATGACACTTTCATATCAAATGAATTCAATCCAGTGGTTGTCGTGGGCCTCAGTGGGGATGATGGAGATTACATTGAGCTTGTTCCACGGCAAGAAGTTCAAATGAATGAAGAAGACTATTCTGAAGTTGATTATGTGAACTATGATGACCCCTACCAAACTGACAGGAGGACAGACATCAGCTCCTCAAGAAACCCCGATGACATTGCAGCATGGTATCTCCGCAGCAACAAGGGAAACAGAAAACAGTATTATATTGCTGCTGAAGAAATATCCTGGGATTATGCAGAATTTGCACAAAGGTTTGGCTGGTTCTCTCCCTTTATATTGTTCTCACTACTGCTTAAAAAAAAAAAGTAATTACAACAATCCAGGAAAATAATTCTGGGCAGATTTTGTGGAATATAGTTTAGTTCCCTTATTGCAATTTGGCCTATACCATTCCCTTTGTCAGTTTCAAGATTATCTTCTCTAATTTGGACAATACCTGGACAATAAGAAAATAATCACAGTGAGAAGTCTGTGGTATCCTATAGGTAAATAAGCCCCCTCTTCTCTCTCCATCTATCACAGACATTCTTACCCTCACTTCCTGCTCCACGGCAGAGCTTGACCTATCCATAGCTATCTGATAATCAACATGATTTAATTGAAGTTGGCTTGAAAGCCAACTCTTGATGCAAAGACCTCCTTTTTCATTTACTTGTTTACAATACAGAGTTTCAAAGGGACCCAGATTTTTTAAAAGATCATCCCAAACCGTCACTACTGAAGTGTAGAAAGTCATATGGGGCTAGAAAGTTATATTGGGCTGGGTTCTGTATCCTGAGATGAAGATAGAGAGAAGGAAAGGAGCAAACCTTGGGCAGTGAAAAGTTCGCAGGGAGTCAGCCTTGGGAATGCACATAAACTGTCTAAATAGAGCTCTTATAAACACTGTTACACTAATTAAAAATCAAAATGAGCTGGATGTGGTAGTGCATACGTGCATCTGAGCACTCTGGTAGGTTGAGGTAGGCAGACTCACAAGTTTGAACCCACCTGGCAAATCAGGAATTTAGCAAGACTGTGTCTTGATATTTAAAAAAACTAAAATGGGCTGGGGAAGTAGCTCAGTTCAGAGGTCCTGGGTTCAACCCCCATTATCACAAAACAAAACCAGACATAATTAGTGGGGTGATTTGTGCACATTAACTCCTTAATCCTTAATGTCCTGAGGTTTCCACATTAGAACTCTGCCCCAAATGCTTTCTTCTATGACTTCTAACTTAATGTAGCACCCACTACTATATAAGAATTGTTCATTATCTAGGACTTCTAAGCCAGGCTTTCTGGGGACAGGATTAGGGAGTACGCAGAGTGGAAAGAGATGGAACCAGCTCCTACAAACTCTTGTGCCCCATTCCAAGTCTGCAACCTGGTTGTTTGTTTGTTTTTATGATGGACAAGGTTGTTTTGATTACCCCAACATGTTCTGTGAAATTGTGTGCAACATCCTGAGTTCAGATCGATGAGATCTGTAGGGAAGGGAGTAGAAGAAAGCAGGCTTTTTAAATAAGATTTTCTGTTGATGTGTCATGGAGTGTGATACACATTATAGATTCAGTGGATGAGCATTTGGATTATTTCCATAGAGTTGGGAAATTTGAGAGTCAGCAGGAGAATTTGACATGATTTGGCCCCAGACTAGGCTGATGAGCTACCTGGGAAATAATGTGCTATATTTATATTGTTATTAACCCTTTTATTTTGAGATAACTGTAAGTTCACATACGATTGTGAGGAATAATACACAGAGATTTCCTTGTTATCCATTATCCAGATTTTCTGAGTGGCAGCAGCTTCTAAAACTTTATTACACCACAACCAGTGTATCAAAATACAGGACCTTTCCATCACTACAAAAATTCTTGTCCTTGTATAGATGCATCTACCTCACTCCCTACTGAGTATCTCCTATTCCCTGGCAGCTACTACTATGATCTCCATTTGTATGATTCCATCATTTCAAGAATATTATATAAATGGAATTGTACAATATATACCCTTTGGGGGTCAGCATTTTCCCACTCAATATAATTCTCCAGTCATTTAGGTTTTTGTATGTATTAGCATACAAAAAGTTCATTTTATTGCTCTGTAGTACTCTTTAAGATATGTGCCACAGTTTTCTGTTCTTTGTATTTATTTAAAGTATGGAGTATGATGTTTTAATAGCTGTATAAATTGTGAAATAACTAAGTTAAGCTCTTTATCATATATTTTTTAAGGTCACATATAAGTGAGATCATGTCATTTTTTTTTTCTGCCTGGCTTATTTCATTTCACAGATCTTCAGGTTAATTCATGGTGTTAAAAATGACAGAATTGGGCCGGGGATTTAGCTCAGTGGCTTAAGTGCCTGCCTAGCCAGCGTGAGGTTGTGAGTTCGATCCCCAGTACCAAAAAAAAAAAAAAAAAGACAGAATTTTTCTTCTTTTTAAAGGCTGGATAGTATTTCATTGTGTACGTGTACCACATTTTCTTCATCCATTCATAATCTGATAGACACTTAGGTTGATTCTGTGTCTTGAATGTTGTGAACGGTGGTGCAGGGAAGTTAGAGTAGAGAAGCTGACATGCTGATTTCATTTCCTTTGTATATACGCCCTGACGTGAGGCTGCTGGACATGCAGCAGTTCTTTTTAATTTTATTGAGAAACTGCTATACTGTTTTCCATAATGGCTATAAACTAATTTACATTCACACCAATAATGTCTAAGGGTTCTCTTTTCTCTAAATCCTTGCCAACACTTATCTCCTGTCTTGTCAATAACAGCCATCCTAACAGTTATGAAGTAAACATTTCCTTGTGCTTTTAATTTAGCTTCTTTATTAGTCATGTTCATATACTTGTTGGAAATTTGCCTTTGAGAAATATATTTGGGTATTTTATCCATTTTAAAATCAAGTTTGGGTTTTTTGCTATTGAATTGTTTGAATTTTTATATATTGTATATGGGCCTCTTATAAAGTATATGGTTTATACATATTTTCTCTCATTCCATGGATCGTCTTTTTGCTCTGTTGATTGTTTCCCATGTTGTTTATAATCTTTTTAGTTTGAAACAATCCCATTTGTCTATTTTTTATCTTCTTACCTTTATTTTAGGGTCATATCCAAGACATCTTTGCCCAGAACAATGTCAAAAAGCTTAGGAATGCTAGGTGAAGTCCCACACATCTGCAACCCCAACACTCTGGGAGATAGACGCAGGAGGATCACAAATTTGAGCCAGCCTGGACAACTGAGTGACTTAGAAATACCCTATTTCAAATAAAAAAGGCTGGGCTGGAGCTCAGTGTGAAGGCCCTACTACCACATAACTCCCCGGTACTGGAAAAAAATTGCTTGGGAATAATGTAGGTTAGCAAAAGCAAATACATAAAGTGGCCATTCTCAGGGTACAAAACACCCATCCACCCACCTGCCTGCACAGAGGTGACCTTCTGATTCAGCTGACCATTGTCACTTGGCAGCCCTAAGCTCTGGCCCGGTGTCACTGAATAGCTTTGTCTCCCTTTGATGATAAAAATTGTGTTCATTCATTAATTTATGTTTGACACAAAAATTTATTAAATGCCTGCTACATGCCAGATAACATGCTGGCAGTACAAAAAGCATTATGAGCAAACTACACACAATATCTGATTATATGGGGCCTACACTACACCCTAGTGGCAGAGTAGTATATTGGTAGATAATCTCACAAGTGGATCACATGTAAATAGAAGTATTATAAGAACACTTACAGGAATTTACTACGTATACTGTAATAATATTATAGAAATATAAGGAATGATACAAGACACTTGACCTAGTTCAAAGGATCATAGTGAGACTCGTGTAGCAAATACCTGATTTAGAATTTTAGAAAATATGGTTTCATTCATTCAGTCATTATTAATTTACCCATGATGGAATCAGGAAACACTCTCTGTGCTAGATACTATCTTTAGAAACAGACACAATTTCCTAAACTCCTGGAATAGACTTTTATTTCTTCTTTTAAACAAAATCTATCATTATCATTTCAGTGAAATGGACAATGAAGACAGTGGTGACGTTAGAAAAGATACCACATACAAGAAAGTCGTTTTCCGCAAGTACCTGGATAGCACTTTTACCAAACGTGACCCTCGGGGTGAATATGAGGAGCATCTCGGCATTCTGGGTCCTGTTATTAGAGCCGAAGTGGATGACGTCATCCAAGTAAGTTGACTTTTGAGCGTTTCCACGGCAACCAGAGGAATTTCCACAAGCACCAGAGATTAGAAAAGGGAGGGTAGCAAAAGAGGTAGAGGTGATTTATTTTCCAGAATTAACACATAATTACATTTCTTTTCAAAGACTGCTTGCTAAGCCACTTGGCAGCCTTCAAGACAAAATGATGCTCTCATATTTTGTAAGTTCTGAAAATTATATAAACTGCAAAAGATCACATCGTAACTTCCTGTTGTTTTCTGAAAAGAAAAGAAACTGAAGTCAAAGAGGACTAGTAAAGGTGTAAAGGTGTCTCTGTGCCCTACCAAAACAAGCAGATTTCCTATGGCTCTTCTCAATCCTGGTCATTTCTTTCAAAATCCTGTTTACAGTTTTGCACTTAGAGCATCCTTTTCAACCTATCATGGATTCATCCTTTTATTTATCTATTTATTTAAGTGCAGAGTTTGAAGCCAGAGGCTCTTACATCTCCAGCTTCTTTTATTGTATTTTGAGACAATGTCTCAGTAGGTTGCCCAAGATTCGTTGCTCAGGTTCATTCTCCTCCTGCCTCAGTCTCTCCAGCAGCTCAAAGTGGATATACACCACCATGCCAAGCCTTGGTTTGCATTTTTGTTTAAACTTAAGCACACTGATGGATCATTCCTTTTTCTAGGTTCGCTTTAAAAATTTAGCATCTAGACCCTATTCTCTTCATGCCCATGGACTGGCCTACGAGAAATCTTCAGAAGGGAAAAATTATGAAGATGATTCTCCTGATTGGTTTCAGGATGATAATGCTGTCCTGCCCAATAGCAGTTATACGTATGTATGGCACGCCACTGATCGGTCAGGGCCAGAGACCCCTGGCTCAGCCTGTCGGGCTTGGGCTTACTACTCAGCTGTGAATCCGGTAGGTAGTTCTGTCGAAAGTTCTTGCTATTCCCCTAGCCTTACCACCCGAGCCCACCAAGCAGAGGGGTTGGGTTGCTTTTTTGTCAAAAGCCTGTCTTGTGCTTTATGAAGGATACAGAAGCCTTATGGTCAGCTACACAGTTACCATACATTTACCATAACCACTTCCCTTGTAGTACTTCAAATGACAGAGGAAGGAACATTACTGATATGCTTGTGGGCCCCAAGCTAGAATCCTTTATTTGTAGAAAAATGTTTATTCACAATTTTCTTAAATAAATATTATCTTCCATCAGCTGTTTATGAAAGAACTAAAAACTCAAGAGTCTTTCATTTATCATTTCACTATATATATATATATATATATATATATATATATATATATATATATATATAACTCAAGACAAATATACATGATAAATATACACAAGTTTTTGATAAATTACAAAAGGGGTCCTTTGTTTAGCCATGGCACTAAAAGCACAGAGTTAGGTTTGTTGTGGGATTTTTCCTGGGCTGTTTGTTTGTTTGTTTTTGATTATTGTTTTGTTTTTGGTGCCAGGGAGTAAGCCCAGGGCCTCTTGCATTAGTAATATGTGCTCTCCCACTGGGCTACATCCCCAGCCCCTAGACTTAGATTTAAATTCCTACCCCATCATTGTACAACCCAAGGAAAATTACTTGACTTTTCTCACCCTCAGTTTCCAAAGTTAAAAATGGAATGGTAGTACACAGCATATAGTAGGCACTTTATAAATATTAGCTCAATAAATGAATTTATATTTACCATATTGGATAGTTGTCCAAATTAAATGACATACTAAAGGCAAAGCATTTAGTATAGATGCTCATTAAATAATATCCATTATGTTATCATCATTATTTTTATATCATTATTAATGAGATCAAGGATAATCAGAGAAAAGGAATATGAATACAACAAAAGTAAATAAGTATTCAGGCTTATTAAACTAATCATTAATAATCTTTAAATGCAGAGTCTCTAAGAAAATATTCCTTTTGCTTTGTAATTGTCAAGAGAGCAAAGAAAATCCTGAGCAAAGGAGAATGCATGCAATTTGCTCTTCCTGTCTTCCAGGAAAAAGACATCCACTCGGGCTTGATAGGGCCCCTTCTGATATGCCAAAAAGGAACTCTTCACAAGCAGAGTAACATGCCTGTGGACAGGAGAGAATTCGTCTTACTTTTTATGGTCTTTGATGAGAAAAAGAGCTGGTACTATGGAAAGTCCAAAAGGACTTGGAGACTTCAATCTTCAGGAGTCAAAAACTCCCACGAGTTCCATGGTATTTTCCTGACTTTGATCTTATCTCTGAATTAAATCACACTGGGTCACAGTGATTCCTGTCCTTAGAGCTTCACAGGTTCAAAATTGATGCTTCTGAGGAGTCAGGAGCTACAACTAAACCCTGCTCCTTAACGTTCCCGAGGGCTGAGTGGCCTGGCAGGCAACACTGCAGGACAGTGAGCACAGAGCGAGTCCAAAGGCAGTGAGTGCACAGAGGTCACCGCAAGGCAAAGCAATGAGCAAAGGCCATTAGAATTCACCTTAAGTGAAAGGAGTTCACATTGCTACATACTTTAAAAAGCTAATGCACCTGTTTCTTACTCTCTAAAGGAGCGAGTATTTATGCGGAAGAAATGATCACTCATGTGTCTTTTCTGAAATAAGAATGATCCCAGCAGAACGAGCTCTCAGCAGCCATCAGTGGCATCGATGCCAAGTGACACATGAGAACAAAAGAAGATAGGATCCGAGGCAGCCAGGCAATGGGAGAATAGGGGCAAAAGGGCATTTCGGCAGTCACCAGGGGAAAAGGATGCCCGCTTAGAAATCTACCCAGGAATCTGAGCAGTAAATTGACAATTGAATTATGAACAGTTTTTAGAGAAAAGAAGAATTTAGGATGGGATAGAAAGCAAAAAGAATGCCATGTAGAAATTAGAAAAAAAAAAAGACTAATGCTTTTTTCAAAGTTGGATGGGTGGGGTGATTATTATGAGGTTTCTGATCCATGAGAGCCTGTACTGGGTAATAGGTCAGTGTAATAGGGAAGGAAAAACCTGCTAGACATTATATACAACACGAAGCAATGCCACCTGCAGCCACCCGCCAAGGCTTAGTAGGTCTGTCTTCCTGCCCTACCATTCCGTGCTCTGGTCACTCTTCTTTTGTCTTATTTGTTACCTTATATCTGCTTCTAGGAGTTTAATGATCTCACCTGTAAGCATACTTTGAGGTATCTAGAGGTAGGCAAACATGATTTATGGCCTGTTCCCACTAAGGACGGACTCTGGTTATCATGAAAACAGTGAAAGTTTTTAAATTCAAATATTAAGAGTCTATGGAGAAATCTAGAGAGCCCATTAAGAGACAGTGAACCAAGACTGCAAGCAAAAATGTCCCTTTTTCTCTCCCCTCCTTCCCCCTCCCCTCCCTTCCCCTGTCCTCTCCTCTGCTATCCTGTCCTCTCCTCTCTCCTTTTCATTCTCTCTTCTCCTGTCCTGTCCTGTCCTTTCCTCCTCTCCCCGCTTCTCTGTTCTCTCATCTCCCCTTCTCCCTTTTCCCTTCAGTAGACCCCCTGGCTCAGTATGTTTGCTATCTGAAGCAGGAGTCCTAACCTTTAGAAAATCTCTCCGCCTGCTAGAAAAGCAAAGGCTTCAGAATTAAGTGGACTTTTCTCTTGGCTGTATCTTTTACTCACTTGAGCTCCTGTGTAATGATTTCTGCAAAGAGTGAAACCTATCCACTGCAGCTTTAGTCCTAAATGTACTAAAGTTCAAGTCTCTGTAATTTGATACTCTCCATGATGCAGTACTTGTCAGGTTATGTGACAAGCAGACCTCCTGATTCCCAGCTCCTAGCTTCATGCCTGGCCTTTGTTATATGTGCTCAGTGAATATGTGAACCAGTGAATGAATAAGTGAACTGTATCATTCAGTTTGACTTATCTAATGTTTACTGAGCACCTACTATATTCAGAGTCTTCCCTTCCATATCCTGGTACAACAACAGTTTAGCAATTCTGAACTAATAATCACTTGAGTTGTTACGAGATTTATGTCTTAAACAGAAACTCAGAATAGGGGTAAGAGTGATGTATGTTTGTAGACCTGATAAAATTATATACCTGATATAATTTTAGGGTGCCCAACTGATCTCAGCTTCTGCCCCTGTAAGACCCTCCCTTGCCTAGTTCTTGAAAGCCCACTGCAGTTCCTTCAATTTAAGCAAAAAACTTTCCTGCCTCCTCTATTTAAATGACTGCTAGCACTAAGCTTTAGCAGTAAAATTTTGTGCTATATTTTTAAGATGAGCAAGTTTTAAAAACTCAAACATATTTCCCTAAATGGAGAGTGGGTACATGAGAACCCATCTGAGAGAATAAACATGAGTCACTGTGGCTAGTGGGTACACTAAAAGTATTCGGCCCAGTAGTATCTGTTTCTGAATTCAGAAGGGCCTGGAGCAATGCGCTGCAAGTGTCCCTACTTTCACCCTGCTGTTTGCATTATCTGCCGTGTCAGTCTTCATCTTCTTGCAGCAAAGGAAGATTTACACTATTGACGCAGTGGATAAATGTGCAAAGCACAGAGAGGCGTAGGTGTAAACGCTGAGGAAAGAACAGTAAGATAACCTGCTCGGAGGAGGACTTTGCCCACACTTCTGTAGGCTTGTGGGAATGACATGAGGAGTTAGAGGCCCCGTTCTAGCCTCTCACACTGGTTTTATGACATAGACCAGCCTTTCATACCTGGGTGGGACCGGAGAAGGCCACGTAATGAGGCAAATGGGTGGTGAGTGGGTTGCCCTGTATTTCTTTATCAGTCTCCTCCTGGCATATACAGGTTTCAAGTTGATTGCAATGCTCTGTCCTTTCAGCCATTAATGGGATGATCTACAACTTGCCTGGCCTGAGAATGTACGAGCAAGAGTGGGTGAGGTTACACCTGCTGAACATGGGCGGCTCCCGAGATATTCATGTGGTTCACTTTCATGGCCAGACCTTGCTGGAGAACGGCACTCAACAGCACCAGTTAGGGGTCTGGCCCCTTCTACCCGGTAAAGATCTGGTGACGGAAGAGGTCCCTGCTAAGAAATAGTGAGACCAGGCAACCTTAGCATCTGACCACCACTCACCCCAGCTGCCCATTCTCTCTTGCATACCAACTTCCTGAGGAGTCAAAACACAGAATTCAGGCATAGATACAGGGCAAAGCCAATATCAGAACTGCATACAAAGCACAAAGATGTCAGCGGAGCAGTGAACTATCTGGTGGCCCAACTTGGTGCTACAAAGGAGCTATGTCTCCCGAGCCCCCGTGTGCAGATAAAGTCTCAAGAAAAAGATAAAATGAGAGCTTGCAGTTGCAGTTTTTCCTATTGGGAGGGACATTAAAAACTTACTAGGGTTTCTGGATTCTTGACTTCTACGCTTGGCTGTATCACCCTGACATTTTTGGTGGGTAATTAACTCCAGGAATCAGATCATGAAATGACACCTGAGAAAAGGGAATTAAAAAATATATATATTGCTAAGGAATAAACAAAGTATTTAGAGAGTTTTATGATGTGTAAAATAATAGTAAATGTAGGTTTAAACAACCTGCAGTCATCAAAAAGGATTAAGATGTACCAATGCATTGTTTATAGGTATATTTTTTAGTAGGTATGGGAGTAGGGGTATGAGATGTAAAGGCCACTGATTCACAACCTTCGTAGTAAAAACCTAGGAATCTGGTTAAAATGCACATGCTAAAAAGCAGAGATTTTGCTCTTAGAGACTTTAATAAAGTGGATTTTTGGGTAGAATTACCAGGATTTGCTTCCCCACCCACCCATACTAGGGACTGACCTGAGGGCCTTTGCACTGAGCAACACCCCCAGTTCTTTTATGATTTTTTGTTTAAATTGAGGCAGGGTCTTGCCAAATTGCCAAGACTGGGCTTGAACTTGCAGTCTCAGCCTCCCAGAGTGCTCAACTGATAGGCAAGTGCCACCAGGCCCAGCTTCTGGATTCTATGTTTTTAATAAGCAGCTTCCCTTCAAAAATGCTGTGTGAGGAACTAGTGAAAGGCAGACCCTGACAGGAGTTTGGGTGGGAAATCACGATACTAATCTACTTCAGATGCGGGTACGGAGGGTCAAATGGACATGTTAATCTTTGAGTTTATATTTTGTCCTGAACTCTCTACTCTAGGTTCATTTAAAACTCTTGAAATGAAGGCATCAAAACCTGGTTGGTGGCTCCTAGATACAGAGATTGGAGAAAATCAAATAGCAGGGATGCAAACACCATTTCTCATCATAGACAAAGGTACTGTCCAAGAGACACATGATATTTATTAGGAAAAAAGTGCCTGTAACAGGAATATTGCCAACTTTTAGGCTGGAAATGTTCTATTCTGATAACTCTGATGTGACAAAGGCATAATGTATAGCCATAGTTGTTTTTATTCTGGACTATAGTTTGACTGTGGAAAAAAAAAAGTCAGTCATCTAGAACAATGGTCCCCAGATTTTTTTGGCACTAGGGACTGGTTTCATGAAGATAATTTTTGATTTGTGAATGGTTCCAAGAAGCACACAATCCATATCTCTCTCATGCACAGTTTGCAGTAGGGGTCACACTCCTGCGGGAATCTAATGCTCATCTGACAGGTGGCGGAGCTCAGGCACTAAAGCAAGCCATGAAGAAAATCTAGGAGTATGGTCAAAATGAAGATGCTAAAAAGCAGAGATTTTGCTTTCAGAGACTTTAATAAGGTGGATATTACTTACTTTAAGATCCAAGAAGATGGAAATCAGATTAAAAATCAGTTGTATTTCAAGATTTCTGTTGTTTTTCTCTGTGGTGTCCCAGTTTCAATTAAAGCACTGATTTCACTAGTTCATTTCTTATAATCACACATAGTTAAGTGTCATACAAAATAAATGAAAATATGTAGCAAATGACCCATCAAAGGCATAATATCTAGCCCTAGTTTTACTTTGTTTTATGTATTTTTCTGAGCAAAACATCATCCACTTTCTTGGGTTTTCACAGATTGTAAGATGCCATTGGGCCTCAGCACTGGTGTTGTATCTGATTCACAGATCAGGGCTTCTGAGCATCTGGGTAAGTAGTCTCATCACAGCCTGTAAGTGTCAGCTTCTACCACTGTGCAGTATATAGTCTAAAAAACCACACACGACAACCCTGGCTATGGTCATCGCTCATCTCCAAGCTTTCCTCCACCCAACATAAGCAAACAGGTCCCTCTGGAGTAATTGTGTAGTAGAGGAAGGCATTCCTGTGGCAGAAGCTAAAAGCCTGTTAGTATGTTCTTATCACTGCCACTCCCTCTGGTGTATACTGTTCCCAAGGAGCCCACCACCTCCCAGGGAAAACCAAGAGCTGGGCATCACTGGTATCTCTATATAAACAGTTCAATCTCTGCAGGGATTGGGGCAGGAATAGACAGATTTCAGTCTTGACCATGGGTCTATTTCCAGAACTCTCCATTCTTCTTTTCTGGGTTTGACCACACACATAGTATCCAAGCCAGATTCACCAGGTCTTATGATATAAAAGCGGTAGTCCTCATTAATGTGACCTTTGACTTGTGACAGTCATTCGTCTATTGATCACTCACTCTGTGTCAAGAGCTCCTGCTAAATAAATGTTCTCTTTCTGCCTCAAATCTCTTCCAAGATCAAGAGGCCATCATCAAGAAGATAAAGAGGCTCCCCTGCACACTTCCCCTATCACCCTGTTGGGAGCCACAGTCAGCAGCAGCTACATCAGCATAACCAGGAAAAGGCACACATGACCTTTGTGCAGGACAGAGTGGGTGGACAGCAAAGCAAACACAGGCAGACCCGAGCCAAGGTTTCATCATCAGGAACTGGTTTGGTAGTCAAGGCCCATGCTAACCTACTTGGTCTCCTCATTGTAACAAACTCTTCAGTGATCTGGTTTTCTGCTGGACTAAACTCAGAGACTGAGACTCTAAATTTGAGAAATTGCTGATCGTCTTAAAAATGCAACACTGTGGGAGGCTGAGGCAGGAGGACCACAAGTACAAGTCTAGAATGGGCCCCATAGTGACTTAACAAGATCAGCTCTCAAAAAATAAAAATTTTAAAAGAAGCTGGGAATGTAGCTCAGTGGGTAGGCCCTGGGTTCAATCCCTAGACTTTTTTTTTTTTCTTTCAAATTTAGGTTACTGGGAGCCCAAATTAGCAAGGTTAAACAATAGTGGATCATATAATGCCTGGAGTGTAGAAGATAGCAGATTAAAAACTGGCTCTAAACCTTGGATCCAGGTACGTCTAATTAGCCTGATAATATTCATGGTGGTTGTAATACTAGACATGACAGTAACTTAATAATTTCTTCTTGCCTTTCTTGTGATATTATTAGAGAAATAAAAATCACTAGTTGCTAAGCACTATTCTCAGCACTTTACAACCTCAAAATCAACCCTATGAGGATGGATCTAAGTAATATTCCATTTTATAGATTAAAAAAATTCAAGACAGAGAGATGTAAGTAACTTACCAAAGTAACACATTGGTAGTTAGTGGTTGAACTGGGATTCAAGTCCAGGCTGTACTCAAATATGGACTGCAACTAGCCATTTTACCAGTTTGCTAAAATAAGATAGATAATAGGAAGTAGGGAGCTAGATCTTTCTCAAATGGTCAGGGGATCAAAAAATGGGAGGAGAAAGAGCAGGGAAAGTGGATGAAAAAGAGAATTAAAATGTGTTCTATGCATGTACCAGCTCCACACAAGGAATGCAAACATTGTATACTGCACACATGTACTAATAAAAATATTAAGAAACAAACAAAAGAAAACCTTGGGTGTTGGTTCTTTTAAGAAAGCTGATTATACTGTGAGTTAAGCAGCATGTGATTAATACACAAGGACAACTCTGTTGACATCTGAACACTGTTGCAGGTGGACATGCAAAAAGAAGTCATTGTCACAGGGATCCAGACCCAGGGTGCCAAACATTACCTCAAGTCTTACTATACCACCGAGTTCTATGTGGCTTATAGCTCCGACCGTACCAGCTGGCAGATCTTCAAAGGAAACAGCACAAAGAATATAATGGTCTGTGAATATGCTTCCATCTAACTTCAGAACTCACCCTAGGGTGTCTAGGAAATGTGGAGAACTTTCTAAGGCTTTTATAGAAGAAAGTGGTAATATGATGGCAGTCTGTGTGTTACATATTAAAGGGAGAAGCAGAATTACTGAAACTTCAGAACCCCACAAAAATTGAAAACTATCACTTTATATTTTAAAAAAAAACAGATCAGCAGATTATGTACGGAATAAAATATCTGGACTCATTTCTCAAGCTTATGCTAGAAATGTGCCAAGAGTTTTGACATTACTATTACATTTTATTAGTTTTACTATTACATTTTGTTTTTAATTTCAGTGTACATGAAATTAAAATAGTAGTATTTATGCCCATGATACTCTGAGGCACTATTATTCTCAGATTTATTTGGGGCCAGGCCTAAGGAATTGAGCCTCCTTGCTGGGTTTTCATGGGCTGAGCCAGGAACCCTAACTCTTCCCCAAGTCTCAAAGTCCCTCTCCCCCACAAAAAGAAACCTTACTGCAAGGACTCTGTCCACCATTGTAGGACTAATAACCTTGGATCTGTTTCAATTTGTATCTTATGGAAATCCTTTACTATTTTAACTCTTTTCTATATTATCATTAAAGTATTTCTAATAATTATTTATAATATACCTCAGGTCAGGTCATAAAAATTCCAAATTATGTTTCTTCCTAATCAGTATTAGGAGACAGAACATAGCAGCTGAATCCACAGCCTAAAGAACATATCTACATTCATGAGGAATATTACTGTGTCTTGTTTTTTAGCTGTCTTTTTTTTTTGTACTGTCTATTTATGGGTTTGATATCATGACAATACTAACCTCATAAAAGAAATTGGTAACTGTGTCCTTCTATATTCTGGGAGAGATTTCTACAATTGGTGTTAATTCTTTAAGCATCTGATAGAAATCACCAGCAAAACTATCTAGGCCTGGAGATTTTTTTGGGGGGGAAGAAAGAGGGGTTAAAATCACAAATTTAGTTTTGTTAATAGTTACAGGAGTATTCAAATTATCAATTTCACATTGGGTGAGTTGTGATACTTTGTGTTTCTTTCTACATAAATTGTCCATTTCCTTCACAACGTATTTTCTTCTTTTCATGTCCGCAGGTTCTGTAGTGACACTGTCTGTTTCATCTCTTTTTCTTTCTCAGTCTTGCTAAAGATTATATTTTTCCTCCAAGAACCAGTTCTTTTATGGATTTTTCTCTTGCCTTGTTCTGTTTTCTGTTTTACTGATACCTGCTCTTTTGCTTCACCTGGTGTTTTTCTGACAATGCCCTGGAACAAGGGCAGGTTACAGCCTCTCTGGTTCCTTCCTGGTGGAAGGAGGACTCCCATTTGCCTTCCTTGGCAACCCATGGCAAGCTCCTCTTCGCAGCTGTAGAAACCAAGGTCCCCATTGGTTTCTATGGATACTGCAGGGGTACAAGTATCATTAGGGACAGGAGGGGATGAAAGTCCTGGATTCCTATCTTAGACTTTTCAGACACAGCCCCAAGGAGGATATTGGGGCCCCTCTTTAGTCTCACAAGCATAGAAGTCTCCCCTCACTGCCTTTGCTGCTAGTTTTGGAAGAGTCTATCACTTTTTCTGTGTTTTTTGGCTCATGTAGAACAATTATTGCCTGAACCTTAGTTAAGCTGCTTAGTTAAGCTGTCCTTTCCCAGTCCTTTGGTTGGAGTGTTGTCTGTGTGTCCATTGGTGTTTGCAGATTGTTGGCTTCTTCATCTCCCGGACTAGGATATATAAGAGAAAACCAGAACCCAAGGACGCCACCACCGTGTTTTCCCTTGGGTCCTGAGAAACCCTGTCAGTATCCCTTCCTGTTTCCACTGTTCAGAGTGTTGTGTTTTTTTACGTTTGTACCCAGGATACCTAGGTTGTACACAGCAGGAGCAAACAGAGCAAAGTACATCATTTTCTTGGAAGAAGCATCCTCAGTTTTTTAATAAAATTGATTTGATCCAAACCTCATAAAAATTTAAAATTACAATATTAAATTAGATGAAAATGTCATTATAAAGTCACTTCACAGAGAACTGTTGTATAACTAAGCTTTCCTCTTTTCTTCTAGTATTTTGATGGCAATTCAGACGCCTCTACAATAAAAGAGAATCAGTTTGATCCACCAATTGTGGCTAGATATATTAGGATAACTCCAACAAGATCCTATAACAGACCTACCCTTCGACTCGAGCTGCAAGGCTGTGAGGTTAATGGTAAGGAACAAAGAAGTGTTATCTTCTTACTGATACTCAGGTGCTCCGGATTGGGCATGAGTGAGGAAATACAAGGAACTCTTAGTTTTCTTTCATGACTTAGGCTCCACAAAAATCATGAAACAGAGTCCACTCAGGTAAATTCTCCCATGTGGCCTTGACTGCATCTGGTCCCACTCTATATCCTTTTTTGTACCCTATGTTGGTAATCAAGTCTTTTTTTTTTTATAAGTTACTGTTTTTCAGGGGATGTAACACAACCTCTTATATAAATAAATCCAGGAAGTCCTAAGTGGTCATAATAAAATTCTACTATATATAACAGTGACATTTTAAAAGTCTCAACTATTTTGCTGTGACACATAAATCAATGCTATCCAATATTTTTCACTTCCAAGCATACATAAAAAATAATTTCTTTCCAGCAGTCTGAGGTAAGACACTATAGCCCAAGCTGAAGCAGGCCCAGCTGGCTGCTGAAAGACTGAAGAGTTGAGGGATCCATATAGATCACACGGGAAACTTGCTGTGTCACACAGCTGGAAAGCTAAAGTGCCTTCCCTCAGGGGAAGAAGCAGTAACTCAGAGGAGAAAGTAGCTGGACCTTGAATCAGGTTTTATCAGTGCAGATAATGGTACACTATACCTTGGCATCCACGAGGAATATGGATACGGATTTTTGTCAGTGTCCATAAAGCAGTAGTATATAACACTTCCCATATAAAATCAAACTTTTCTATAGGCAGGAAAACTCTTTGAAACAGTTTCAAAAATCATGAAGGTTTCTTTCTTCCCATGTGGCACACAGTGTAAACGGTAGACTTGTACATATCATGGAGTCAAGCTACTCTAAAATGTGGCATGCAACATTAATTTATTTATTAATTTATTTAAAACACCACTTTTCTGTACAAGCATTCTTGCTTTCTTGTTATATTTACAGCCTGTGTTAGTGGTAGGTGTTCGTTTTTGGGTTTTTGTCAATTTTCGTATGTTTCGCCAGAGAGAACAAAAGCTGGGCAGATAATGCACTAGCTCATTCCTACACCTCTCTTGATGCTCAGGACATTCAAAGTATTAGATGGTGACTACCACACGCCACTATATTGCTTTGTCACTTTTGTTAACAGAATAAACAGACTGCTTTTTCACATACTACCATTCATGCATTTCTTAACCCTGGGGATGTGTTCTCAGAAAGGCATCATTAAGCAGCTGTTTCACTGTGCAGATATCACGGAATATAAGTAACTACACAAACTTAGATGATAGAGGGCTTATATGAATGGTTTAGAAATTACTGTCTGCCTCAAAGCAAAGTCTTAAGTTTCCATAACTCTCTGAAGGAGGGAAAGGGAGTTTAAATATTTAGTACATTATATTCACTATCTACTATATGAGTGTAAATTCAATTTTCAATTCTTCTGGTTGCCCTATGTTAGACAAATCACACTTCTTGCTGTAATTTTGCCTTCTCCTTTTGTAAAATGCAGATAACTGTAAACATTTAAGAATGCATTCATACCTGAGAGCAGTGTTTGCCCCATGAATTCAATTAATGTGCATTGTTGTGATAGTTTTTGTTGTTAATTGGTAGTAATGTTATTTCTTATTGATTCTGAATTATGAAACACCTAGCTGAGAATTTTGGTCCTGTGTAACTAATCGCATTGCCTTTCTCTTGGCAGGATGCTCTATACCCCTGGGTATGGAGAGTGGAAAGATAGAAAACAAGCAAATCACTGCCTCCTCGTTTAAAAAATCCTGGTGGGGAGATTACTGGGAGCCCTTCCGCGCCCGCCTGAATGCCCAGGGCCGAGTGAATGCCTGGCAAGCCAAGGTGATACAGACCCTGTGAATGAACCCTTCTCTAGGCACCCCCAGAAGTAAACGGTGACCCCACTCTAAGGAATAGGGGATCTAGGAAGCAGGAGCATCATGTCCGATGTCTCAGATGAAAATTCAAAGTCTGAGACTCTCAGATGTCTGCAGAATCAATAGCTTTAGTTCAGAGAAAAGTCATTTATCATCGCTATTATTCTTGGTCTAGCCTTGACTTAAAGCATGAGGGGACAACATTTTTCTATATAAAGATTCAAATTAAAAAATATTTTAGGCCGGATAAGCCAGACATTCACTGTTACTACTCACCTCTGCCACTGTAGCATGACAGCAGCTGTTAACAGTACATAAATGCATTACCATGGCTGTAGCTTCCAATTCCTGATACAGATAACATTAGCAATAAATGCTTTAGATTTATAACATTTCTTGTTTTGCTTCTTCACAATGTAAACATATTTTTAAGCTTTTTAAAACTTGCCATTTAAATTTTTTTGCACCCAATTTTTAAGAGCATATCTTAAGACATTCCTAGAGATGACTGGAGACATGATAAAATGTTGCAAAACCAGAATTACAAATCAGTGATCTAAACAAACACTTCCAGAGAGTTATGTTTTTCCTCATATCAACCCATTGAGTAATTCAGGTGACCTAACACTAGGGTAACTGTTCATAGTTTATTTGGTTTTCATTCTGAATTGGCCTAAAGAATCAGAATCCCCAGGTAACTTAAGGATCCCTCTACCCAACTAAATCCAAATTCCCTCCTTAATATTCTTTACTCTCCTCCCTTAAGACACCTACATTCCAGTTCCCTGGACCCTATAGAAGCCCAGGTCCTGTCTTCAAATTAGACCACTAGAAAGAAAAAGAGAACAGCTGTACAAGTACCCTGCACAGTATTGCAGACCCCTCTCTGTGCCTCTGAGCCTCAAAACTCATTTTGGCCTATCATGGAGCCATGGGATACTAGAGTAGCAGGCTATTTATGAGGCTTTTGCTCCATACCTTTCCTTGTCAGTCTAAATACAAAAAAAAAAAAAATGAAGTAATTTTAGTTTAGTTTGGTGGTAGAATCAGAACTGGAAATCCTTTCCCAATAAACACACAGTGGTCTTTTCTCCATTTGAAGCAGCCCAAACACCTCATTTTTCAGTTTTTCAGAGAGAAAAACTGATATCCAGAGAAGTTAAAATAATTAAAATAATATTATATTACATTTTATATAATGTATAATGTTTGTTATATAATGTTATAAATAATAAATGGTTAAGAGAGATGTCACCCAATCTTTTCTCACCTCCCCATTTCACAACCTTAAAAAATTACTCCCCATATACTTTGTTCTTAGTCTTTGTAATACAAGAAAAACTGAAAAATGAAATGCTAATTTTAACTTTTAACACTGCTTTCCTAAATCCAGAATTCTTAAATCTCTAAGTATGTTTCACTTATCCTTTTATTCATATAAAATATATTTATAGAATTTATTTAGAGACTTAAAGCTAGACACATGCAGGCAGGCACACAAATGTCCACTTCTCCCTTTCTAAAGTGTCCCCTGTTATTTATTGCTGCAAAAATCCTTTCATTACCTATATTCTGCTTCCTGATATAACACCGATTTGAAGACACACTTAAGACACCATCCAGATGTCACTAAAGGATGTCAAAAAATTAATAAAAGTTCTACTACGATCATTTAAATTAATTTGCCTTTAAATATATCATGCCAGTGTACACATATAAATACATAGACATCTAAAAAGATGCACATACATCCACAGAATAAGGATGATGGTGAGGAAACACATCAATATTTATTCTTTTATATAAAGTTCAATGAGACCTCTTGGTCATGATAAGTCTCTCAAAGGTGAAAACTCATCTCAGATGACTCAAAACATCAATCAGTCCTTCTGACTTTCTTTCTCCAAGTGCGTATCACTGAACATGATTAGCCCTTATGTTAGATTAGGGACAGGACAGTAAACAATAGCAGTGGAAAGAAAAGTTGCACTTTTCTAAAGTATGTTAAATAGAGGATGCTATCCAATTATTTCCCAGATAATTGTGTAACAGTATTATCATAGTATTTGAACTCAGCAAGTATCTATTGAACACCAACCATGTGCTTTGCCTAATTATAAATACTAGAAAAGTAAACTAAAAACCACTTTCCTGGAATAATAAGTGATATGAAGAAGCAAACAAATAATTATTGTATGAGGCCTGAACTATGTTAATAAAAATGTATACACTTGTAGCAACAAACAAAAAAATAATGGAAGTCTTCTAAAAGACTATAAATCCGAGGGTGTGAGACAGAAAAGAAATCCATTTGCACTCTATGCTTTCCTGAAGAGCTTGATCTAAACAAAGTTTCTAATATTGTACTTGTCCATGAGTTTTCATTATTTTCACAGGCAAACAACAACCAACAGTGGTTACAAATTGATCTGCTCAAAATCAAGAAGATAACTGCAATTGTAACACAGGGCTGCAAGTCTCTGTCCTCTGAAATGTATGTGAAGAGCTATACCATTTACTACAGTGACCAGGGCGTGGAATGGAAACCTTACAGGCAGAAATCCTTCATGGTGGACAAGGTACAGGCTGGCTTCTGGGCAAAAAGAAACCAATCTGAAAGCTGTCCCATGTTAAGAGTAATCGTAGTACCTTGTTATTGACAGGTATGCACTGACATGTGCTACCTCTTTAAGCTTCTAAATCCTAGTCTGCAGGTACCTGATCTGAGGTCACAGATTATGCACATCATCCTTCTTCCCTGACTGAACCACGTATGAAAATAGGACACAATACCAGGAGGCAGTATGAGTTCAATTAGCTCTGATTGAGAAACATGGTGAAGGAATCCAGGAAATCTACTGTGAAATAATGGCATAAAAATGGAATGGAAATTGGACTAAATCCAGTGGGCAAAGAAATGTAGGAAAAGTGAACCAAGATATAATGAATTCTCATCAAAAGCTCAGCACTTAACTCAGTTAATGATTTATACCCATTTCTCATTTTTTAAACCCCTTGTTGTCTGTTTCCCTTGGTTTATTTCTCACTATACTCGGTTGGGCTCATACCAGAGTAAGCACCACTAGCAAAAATAAGTGCTTTTGTTTCTTCTATGTGTGTGCAAATCTTGAGGAGGTTGCTAAGGAATTTTTTTAAAAGTTTAGTTGAGGATATAGAGCGTATGCTAAGAAACAATAAATATACAGAAATATACAGTCATACTTCAAACGTTTGTAGCTAATCTCTTATTGGTGCCCACTTCTCAAAACTTAAGAAGGCACTTGTCATATGTTTACATACACTTTTATAACCCTACAGTTTTTTAGAAGTAAAATTTTTTATCATCCCTACTTTGCCAATGAAGAAATGGATAACGAGAGAATATAATTAACTTCTTCAAAGTTATACAGCTAAAAAGGGTCTAAGAAATGTTAGAACAAGCTGTTATACTGCACTGTGTCAGATTTATTTTTCTTTAATTTGACTCAGATCACTGATGAAATGAAAATGCCTAAATGGGTCTACCCAGCAGACACTAATTGATGGTCACTTCTATGATAGTGTTATTTTTTAATTAAGTTTATTAGTTCATTTTAGTTATACATAATGATCACATTCATCATAGGTAGTTTGTACCGAAACATGATATATCTCAATTCTTTCTTTTCTCATTCCCCTGCCCTCTCTTATTCAGTGCCCTCAGTTTGCATTAAAAGGATAGTAAATTGCACATTTTTAGATCCACTGCACCAACACTGAAAATTATATTTCTCATTTTGCTTTCAGGTCTTTGAAGGAAATAGCAATATCAAAGGACACGTGAAGAACTTTTTCAATCCACCAATCATTTCCAGGTTTATCCGCATCATTCCTAAAACATGGAATCAGAGTATTGCACTTCGCCTGGAACTGTATGGCTGTGATATTTACTAAAACTGAATATTCACAAAAGCAGAAGAGACTTTTTAAGGCCTCAAAATATCTAGGGTGAGCAGTGTATTTTGTGGCTATTTTAAACGTTAAAATTTTTCTATTTTTTCTATTAGAAAATAAAATTTTATACAAGAAACTTTTATAATGTAACTCACTGCTGCCAGTAAGTGAGATGGTAGTTTTATTTCTACATTAATTTGAAATATTAGATGAGAAATATCAAGAAGCAATAAAAATGGCTTATCTTTTGCAATGATTAAAATGCTGTATAAAATAATATTCATGCATCTAATATGCTTTGTTATACTTCTTTAAATCCTGTACACATTAATAAAAGAGGTATTACTTTTGCAAATCATTTATAGACCTAAAAAGTTTCATTTCTTCATTTTTGTTAAATAACTATAATTTAAGAACCAATGAAGCAAAGATAATTTTTAATGATTTGTATGTCTTGATAGCAGAGAGAAAAACAATCTCGCCATATGAAATAATAAATGTTTAAAATGTCCCATCTTTTCTATGTTATAATAGCTTTTCTGATTCTCCTTAAGCAAGGAAACATGCAAGCACATGCTCAGTAGCACACCTGGATTTGGTTTCTCCCCAGACTAGCTATACATATTGATGTTCAAGGTTAGAAATTGTTACACATGAACCAAAACCAAAGTCACCATGGGAGAACAGAACATGTAGCTTTGGCTTTATTCTAGCTGCTACTACATTGATACACTGTTGCAAAGCAGGTTCACATAAGGGAAAGCTCAGAGCTGTAAAATAGAACTTTGGAACTGCTGGCCCCAAATCAGCTATTCCTGTTGTAACTGGCTCCATGCCAAACTGGCAAGCAGTTCAAGTTTTCTTTCAGTGCCCTTTTCCCTATGGCCACAAACTCCTCCTGTCTCTTCCTCCAGCAGATTCCTGTTTCATCACTCCCTTATCTATGCTGGCATCCAATGATCCTATAGTTATTATGGGACTGGGAGGCTTTTGGCATACTTGGTAGGTCAGACAGTTTCAAAAATTTAGTGCTTAAAAAAACAACTACAAGGAGAAATGGTGGAGTCGTGATCAGTAGCGAAAGTCAGCCTCTCCAAGATCCAGAATTGAGACGCTGGAAAATTACAACTTGGCAAAGAAAAAAAAAAGTGAAATAGTTCAGTGGCAATCAGGAAGAAAGAAACAAGAAAATTAGAAGCTACAGAGAAGTTGGAGAGATAATCTGTAATCTAGAAAAATAACTAAAAAGTCTGGACTCTCTCCCTGGCTCATGGATCATGGAGAAGGGAATCTGGCTCCATAGAAACAAAAGCAAGCACCCAGGGCTAGGAGATTCAGGAAGAAACAATGGTAGACTAGGTGGTGACATGAGCCTATGGATATTATGAACTGCAAAGAAAGTATGTGGTTTTGCTCTCACATGGCAGGTAACAGTGAGAGATTCCAGCATGGACACCTGTCACATCGCCAGAGAGTGTTTAATCAGGCACCATTTGGGGAAGAGGTTGATTACTTAAATCTGGAATTCAGAACAACTAAAAAACAATTTTACAATCAGAGTTCCCGTCGTTACCTTCCCACAGTGAAGACAGCCACAGTAGAAAGCCATAGGCAGGCAGCAAGCTAGAAAGAGATCCCCTAGAAGATTAAGCTCATGCCAGAAAGGACATGGCTCCACCTTCAGTGGTGAGAAGCCAGCCCCAGCTGAGTTGTGCTCAGAGATGGATGGATTTGAAAATACCAGCATTATGTACTTGAACCTTTCCATGTTGCCTATATCTAGCACAGATCTGAGGTCTGACTGCCTTCCCTATCCACCAACATGAGCTCTAAGAACACATCTTGGCATAGACACGGATTCAGGTTGGGGTAAGTAGAACAGCCTCTGCAGTGGGGAGACATACAAACCCACAGGTTGTAAGGCTAGGCAGAGAAAACTATGAAACTAATAGATTCTAAAACTTCAGGACGTCAAAGGAAATCACTCATTCCAAAGTACAGAGAAAAATTTTTTTTCTGTTTTTGGATTCATTTCTCTTTTTCTTGTTCTTCACTAATTACTGAAGGTTGAGAAATTTTTCTTTTTTTTTCTTCCCCTTTTAATATTTTTCCTTTTAATTTTTTCTATTTTTTATTCTCCAGATTTTTCTTCAATTTTTCTTATATTTCTCATTTGATTTTTATTGTTATCTTTACCTAATTCTATAAATACCATTATACTCCTTAATTGAGTATTTTATTTCATTTTTTCTCTTCTTTCTCATCTCCCATTGTTTAATTTTTCAAATTTTCTTCTTGTATTCTCCCATTTCCAACCCCATTTATCTTTAAAGTATACCCACTAAGATTTATTAATCTTTAGATAGCTAGTTAGCCCTGAGTTATTATCATTGAATTATTTTCTATCATTAGTGGAACCATAATTATTACATGTAGTATATACTTGCTGGATATCTATATTTGGTTTGTCTTACTGTTTATACTATAATTATAGATTTCTAAAGTTAAGGGTGTTACTGGTTCCTATGGTATGTCAATATCTAGTTTGTCTTAGACAGTATTACTGTTGCTGATTTATTTGATATTGCCAGGGTCTCATAGTTGTTGCTATTAATAGACTTTCTTGGTATGTCAGTACTCAGATTACCTTTGTGACATTAACAATACCATGATCTATCCCCAAAGAAATGAGTACCAGGCTAAGTACACTGCATCCTCCCTTCCCAAATTAATAGAGGTGGTCAGATCTTGGGACAGAGGCAGAGGACTCTAGTTGGCCATTCTGTGAGTGCATCACTAAAAACAATACTAACTAAAGAGATCTCCTAACTAGCAACAAAATCTTTCCATCATAAGTGGCTACAAACTGAAGCATAAAACAAAACAAATAAAAACCACAGAAACCCAGCAGAAATACCACAAAATGCCTCCCCAAACTGCCACCTCCCCCAAAGTTAGCAAAAGCCACATAGCCAAATTATTAGTTTAACAACATAATTTTAAAAATTGAAAACCAGATCAATAAGGTGTTCATCTGGCTCAGAGAAGATATAACTAAACAGATAATGGATATAATAAATAAAACAATCAAGAAGGTTAGGAAGACACTAATGACAAAGGTAACTGAGTGAAACAAAATGGCACCAAATATGAATGATGAAATTAACAAAGAGTCACAGTCCATGAAAAGGTTCCAAACAGAAATCCAGGAGTTTTAAAAATTATACTGAAAGCACACGCAGTAGAACTAATGTGAGATCAGAATATCAGACTTGGAAGATAGGGATGATCTCAAATAACAATTACACAGGCATACCTTGAAAATCAATAAAAGAACATGAAAAATGGATCCAACAACTGCCAGATGATGCAAAATTCAGCAGATAGCACAAAGGGCAAGAAGAACCTGCTTGCAAAAATAATAACAAAAAGCTTTTCAAAATATAGGAAAAGCATTAAACATACAGATAAGTGAGGTATATGTAACCCTAAATAGCTATGATCAAAAGAAAACTTCTCCATATCACGTCATAGTCAACCTCTCAGAAGCCTAACACAGAGACAGAATCTTATAAGCTATTAGAGAAAAGCAATGAATCACTTATAAAGGTAAGCCTATTAAAATTACTGCAGACTTTTCAATATAAAACGTAAAAGCTAGGAGATGTTAGAGTGAAGTTTTTCAAGCTCTAAAAGACAACTGTCAACTCAAAATTATGTATCCTGCAAGTTATTTTAAAAAACTGATAGAGAAATAAGGTATTTCAATGACAAAGAGAATCTCAAGAAATTCATGGCCACCAAACCAGCACTACAAAAAAAAAAAAAAAAAAATCTCAAGGACATCCTAGAAAGAGACAAGAAAGCCAACAATGCAAAAAACAAAACAAACAAACAAAAACCCCATACATCTAAAGAATGAGTACACCAGGCAGGGTGATCTGTAAAGCAGAAAAGAGAGGGGAAAAAAAGGAAATCAATGACAGAAAAATAATATAATGATAGGAAACAGTCAGTACCTACCAGTAATAACTGTTAATATGAATAGTCTCATTTCCCCCACTCAAAACACATGAATTGGCAGAATAGATCTAGAAACAAAGCCAATGATACACAAGAAACACATTTAATCCAAAAAGGAATACAGATTTAAAATTTTTAAAAATGGAAAGCAATAGCATGTTCAATAGGAACCCAGAAAAAAAGTAGGAGTAGCTGTCCTAATTTCAGACAAAGTGAATTTCAAGCCAAAACTGATGAGAAGAGACAAAAAGGTCACAAAAAATTGGCAAGAGAATAATTGTTAACACATAACAATTATAAAAATATATGCAACAAACATTGGTGTGCCCAACTTCATAAAACAAACACTACTGGACATGAAAGACCAAAATAATACCACCATGATTATAATGGGGAACCTCAATATCTTACTGTTACAAATAGACAAGTCAATTAGACAAAAAAAAAATCAAAGAAACATCAGAGTTGAATCAAACCTTCTAATAAATGAACCTAATAGATATCTAAATAGCATTCCACCCAACAACAAGAGAATGCACATATATTTCAGCAGCACATGGGACTTTTTCCAAAATAGTACATGGTAGCTCATAAAGAATGCTTAAATCAGTGCAAAAGAATAGGAATTATCTCATGCATACTGTCAGATCAAAATGCAATTAAACTGTAAACCAATGGGAAAAAACCCACAGAAATTACACAAACACACAAATGAAACAATGTCCTCTTGAATAATCAATGGGTCATGGAAGAAAACAAGGAAGAACTTAGCTACTCAAATCAAAAGAAAATGCCATACAGCATACCAGAACATATGGGACACAGTGAAAGTGTTCTTAATAGGGAAGTTTAATAGCTCAAGTTTAATGGCTCACTTCAGAAAGACAGCTAGAGTCCAAATAAATAATCTAAAAAGATTCACCTCAAGGTCCTAGAAAAACAAGAACAATCCAAATCCAAAGCAGAAAATTATAAATATCAGAGGAGAAATTAAGGAAATTGAGACCAAAAAAAAAGAAGAAGAAGAATTAAAGAACTAGTTCATTGAAAGGATGAACAAAGTAAATCCCTAGCCACTCTTACCAGAAAGAAAGAAAGAAAGAAAGAAAGAAAGAAAGAAAATCAACACAATTAGAAATGAAAAATGTGAGATCACAACAGATTCTGCTGAACATATTCCTAGATACATATTAACTACCAAAACTAAATCAAGAAGATATAAAAACCCAAATTTTCCAATATCAGGAATATGATTGAAGAAATAATTTTTAGAAGTACCAACTAAGAAAATCTCAGGTCCCATGTGCTCACTGCTGAGTTCTACAATGCTAATATCCCTCAAACTCTTTAACAAAATTGAAAGGGAAGGAAAATGCCCAAAGTCATTCCTGGATGCCACTACCTTAATACTAAAACCAAAAAGGCACAACCAAAACAAAATAAAACAAAATAAAAAGTATAGACCAATTTCTTTAATTAACCAAGACAGAAAAGTCTTCAACAAGATACTGACAAACAGAATACAAGATATCATTGAAAAGATCATATATCATGACTAAGTAGGATTTATCCCAAAAGTGTAAAACTGGTTCAATATATGCAAATCACTAACTGTACTATATCACACAAACAAAAGCAGAAACAAAAATCACATGATCATCTCAATTGACAGAGAAAAAGTCTTTGACAAGATTCAATATTCATTCAAGATGTTTTTAAAAGACTGAAGAAAATAGGTACATAAGGTCCTTATATTATAGGAAGCTGAGTTGGATAGAAATATTATAGGCAGTCAGACAGTGCTAGGCCCTGGAAGGAGCCAGTGCAGAAGACAAAATACCTTGCAACTCTGGAGGAGACAGACACCTCCCACTATAGGCTAGAGCCCAAGACAAAAGATCAAACAAATGCCCCACATCCTAAGGATAAACATCAGGTATTAATATTCTAAATAGGTCTCTATCACCCTGAGGAAACCAGGAGTCACTAACCTAACCCCCTGCAGCCCTTGTTCTGCATTCATGCCCACTTGCTACATGACTCACTTTCCCATCTGTCCCCAATTTAATCAATTTTACCTGAGCAATTAATCTTACTGGCAGACCATAGTTCTGTTCCATCTCATGCCCACTTTGCAAGTTCCCATGTTTTCCCCACCTTAGACCTGCCTCACTTTGTGGTTTTACTCTATAAAATCACTAGAAAACACAGAATCTTTGGCCACCCACTTGAGAGCTCTTCTGTCTCTCTCTCAGACAGAAGCTTTCTTTCTCTCAATAAATATATTCTGCTCTTAATCTCTGTTGTTCCTAAAATTTATTCTTTGATTTTAGAGAACACAAACTCATATCAGACATACAGTAAGTTGGGAGTTTCTTTCTCCTGTATCACTTATCTCACTCTGAACAAAGCTGTGTAATTTCAAACCAACAGCCAACATAAATTTAAATGGGGAAAAGCTGAAAACTTTCCTTCTAAAATCAGGAATAAGACAAGGATGTATGCTATTACCACTACTGTTCTATATAGTTGTTGAAACATTAGCCAGATCAAACAGGCAAGAGAAAAAAATAAAAAGAATATGTATAGCAAAGGAAGAAATCAAACTATTATTTGCAGATGATATGATCCTCTACAAAGAAGACCAAAAAACATTTCCACCAAAAGACTCAAAATTAATAACCATATTCAGTAGCACAGCAGGATACAAAGTGAACTCAAAAAACAATAGCATTCCTACATACTAATAATTAACACATAAAAAAATTAAGGAAAGAATACCTTTCACAACAGCATCAAGAGAAATAAGTACTTAGGATTTAACCCATCCAAGGAATTGGAAGATCTTTACAATGAAAATCACAGTGTCAAGGAAATCTGGTTATCAGAATTTTCCAGACAGCACATGAGAGGTGGAGAAAGCCTTTCATTTGGTCAGCTTGGCTCAAAGAAGCTCACACTTCGTAACTTCTTAGCCCCAAAGACAGTGCTACAAAGAGTTTGCGGCAGGGAAGAAAGAGCTCAAACAAAGACAGTTATTCAAAACGACAGATTTATAATGACAAGTTTATAACTTTAGCCATGTGGTCTACCTCAGTCAGGTAGGGAATCAACCCAAGCCAAGGGAGGTGGAGACAGGCACCATGAATTAGGGAGTAGAGTTCCAGTACCAGAGAGGGAAGGAGGAGGAGGAGAAATCTGCACCTGCAGATTTAGAGGACTGGGAAAACCCCAGTTAGCATATAGCATATCAAGTGGGTGCGGGGAACAGGGACTGGCAGGGCTGGGTAGGGAATGTGCCCGAGAAAGGGCAGACACTGCTGCATCAGCCTTTCAAAATAGACCAATTTCTTCCTCAACAGTACTTTGAAAAAGAAGATGGAAGAGGACATCAGAAAATGGAAGAACCAGTACGGTCAAAATAGCCATGCTTCCACAACGGACACACGGATTTAATGTGATAATGCCATCCCAGTCTAAATAAGTACCAGTAGTGTTCCTCACAGAACGAGAGAAAACAATCTTAAGGCCCATACGGAATCAGAAGAGACCTAGAATAGCAAAAGCAACCTTTGGCAACAGAGGAAGGGAGGAGGAAGCACAATTCTGGACTTCAAGACATACTTCAAAGTTACAATGAGGCCAGGCATGGTGGCTCACGCCTGTAATCCCAGCTCTCAGGAGGCTGAGGCAGGAGGATTGTAGTGAGTTTGAGACCAGCCCGGGCTACAAAGTGAGCTCAAGGCCAGCCTGAACTGCATCGTGAGACCCTGTCTCAAAAAGACAAAAAAAAAAAAAAAATTACAATGAAAAAAACCCAGCCTGGTATTGGCAAAAAAACAAAACATGAAGAACAACAACAAGAAAAACCAAACATGTGGATCAACAGAACAGAACCAAGGATGCAGAAACAACTCCAGGCACATTCAGCTACTGCTCTTTGATGAAGGGCCCAAAAACCTATGTATGAATACCACGTTCTCTTTATCGATGCATTTGTTAATAGACACATAGCCTGCTTCCAAGATAAAGCTGTCATGAACTGCTGCTGGTATGCATGTATCATTGCAATATGATGACTTAACTTTTGAGAAGTTACTTAGGGGAGTTAGCTGGATCAAACAGATATCTTGTTTTAGTTTTCTGAGGAATCTCCATATTGATTTCCAAAATGCTTACATCAGTTCACAGTCCCAGTAGCAATAAAGAAGGGTGTCCACCCCCCCAGGCAGGATTATTGTTATCTGATTTCTTGGTGATAACCATCTTTGTCAAGTCACATAGCATCTCAGTGTTTTAACTTGCATTTCTCTAATGGCCAGAAGTGCTGAACATCTTTTCATGTATTTACTGGCCAGTTATATTTTTTTCTTCTGAGAAATATCTGTTCATTTAGTTACCCATTTTATTGATTGAGTCTTTTATTGGGGGGTGTCTAACTTTTTGAGTTCTTTATATATTCTAAATATTAGTCCCGTCTAATGACTAGCTGGGCAAAAATTGTCTCTTTTTCATTGGTTGTTTCCTTTGCTGTGCAGAAGCTTTTTTAATTTGATATGATTCCATTTGTTGATTCTTGGCATTATTTATTACGCAATTGGAACTGTTCATAAAGTCCTTGCCTATGCTATGTCTTCAAGAGTTTAATCCACCATATTTTCCAGAAGATTAAATGTTTCTATTTTAATATTTACATACTTAGATATTTGACCCATTTTGATTTTAGTTTAGTAAGAGATATGGCTCTAGATCCAACCTCCTGCATGTGGATAGCCAGTTTTCCCAGCACCACTGTTAAAGACACTATTTTTCCTCCAAGCATAAGCTTTTGGCCCCCTTATGGATGATCAAATAGCTGAAGGTGCTTGGAATTGTTTCTGCATCCTCTATTCTATTCCATCGATTCACATGTCTGGTGTTCGTTTGTTTAACAATTCCATACTCTTTTTATCACTGTAGCTTGTACCACTGTAGCCCTAAAGATGATTATTTATTCTAACTATAGTATAACTTGAAGTTTAGGATTGTGATTCCTACTGCCTTGTTCTTGTTGTCCAGGGCTAGCTCCAAAAATGTACTGTCTGGGGCCAGGGATGTAGCTCAGCGGCACAGTGCCTGCCAAGCATGAGGCCCTGAGTTTGACTCCAAAAAATAACAAATAAATAATCTGTTCAGTCAAAAAGTTTCTATGCTCAGAAAGATTCCATGAGTAGGTTAATGCTTTGATAACATCTTTCTGAAATCCTTAATAGTTTTGATAAGGCATATAATATTTTTATCTTACAATGAGCCTCACAAATTATGAAGTTAATCAGACACTCTCTGCTGCAGAGTTGGGCAGAATCTCTCTTGATCTAGAATCTAGGGACAATAGAGACAAGAAATGATGTGGTGTGTTAGACTGGGGAAGAGATAGGAATGAAGCATAAGATCTGAATTTAGATCTTATAGAGATTAGATCTACATAGAGAAAAGACCAATCCAAAATAATAAAGCTTGCCCAAAGCTATGGCTTGCCAAAGGCACAGCTGAAAACCTAAAACAGATGATAATATTTCAAACTTCTCTTTCATTCTGGTTTCTCTTCCAAAAAATGGAGATTATGATTTATCCATCCACTGAAACAGACATGAATCTCAATACTGACTACTATGTGAACTGGAAAATATTTCTTTGATATCAGTAAAATATTTCAACTCTATCTGATTTTGAAGAAAAGACATTCCACTTTTTATTATTCTCTTCAAACTAATTTAAATGAAATTACAGCTTTGGCTGCACAGTATATCCTCACCTGACTTAACACAGGGCCAGTTGTATAACTGGTTGCTATGGAAAGGAATTTAATGACTCACAGAGGAACCATAATTTAGAAAGAAAAACTAAGACATAAAGCCCTAAATACGATTAGTTATTCTAACTGAGAATTGGAAAAGAACATGCTGTGTGAATTTCCAAGAGAGCTGTGAAAGAATCCTGAGAGGAGGTTGTTCTAACTTGGAGAAATCCAGCTTAGCAAGCAAATGAGTGGTCCACTTAGGGCTGTAGCATGACCAAAGTCACCAGTTCCCCTTGGCTAAGTGACTGGTTTTATAGGGCTCTAACAGAAGATTCAGGATCAAAAGGAACAAGAGTCCTTGAGGAAAGTTATGTGTACTCTGTTTCCATTCCATCCTTACCAGGAAACTACACAGGTGTCAGCAAGCTCTGTCTGGCCACCATGGTGGATGGTGGAGATCTTGTGCTACAGTCTGGCAGAGAGCCTCAGCACCTTTGGGGAGGGGGTGGCAGGGACCCCACTGGACAGCTACATGGAAGAGGCATCACAAGCTAGAGTTATGTTGCCTACGGTTCAGAGGACAAATCTCATTATGGAATATGAATGGATCACAAATACAAAAGGGCCTCAAGAAACATGCCAATATTTCTTCAGGACTTCTTCAAATTGTTAAAGGAAATAACAAATACCCTGCTATTTTTTAGGATAACTTTGAGTAAGGGCTGTATTTTGAGTTTGGAACCATTTTAGCAAACTTGGGAAAAGCATAAGCCAAATACTATGAATCCTCCAAAGTGTCATGAATATTTAACCATTGACTTCTCTGGGTGGACCAAGAAGGAGCAATCTATGTAGCAGTAGATTCTGCACATATCCTAATACAGTGGACCTAACACAGACTTAAAATTATCTAAGAGTTCCACACTATCTTTTCCTTAACAGACATTTTATGGAAAATTCTGAATGATTAAGTTTTCAAAGTTCTTATGTTCTCATAGCCTAGGACTAGGGCAAGAAGTGAGTAGGTACAATGACTATGTATTGCATAACATTGTCATAGTCAATGCCTAGGTAACTGGAAGGGTTTTCATATCCAGGTATAGTGCTGGGAGAGATTACAGAACTTTAAAGTTTTTATATCTTTAGCTTCTGTGAATGTTATACATCAAATAGCATTTGATTTAAAGAAAATAATATTAACTTCCTTAATATATTAACCTACTTAGTAATATTAACCTACTTAGTAATATTAACCTCCTGAATATGAAAGTGATATGCAATAATTTTATTTTTGTTGTTTTATTTGCTTTTTGAAGACTGTTAAGTACATTCTATCTGTACAACAAAGCACCACAATAGACACTGTAGGAGATAATATAGAAAACTAATTAAAAGTAGCTCTTCCCTAAAGATATCACCCGGTTGGAGAGAGAAAAACATTAAAAGAAAATGGCTATTATAGGTCTATTAAACCTGATAGATTATACCCTGGGTAGTTAGAAGACAGAGGAGTAGCCCACATGGGATGTTGAAAGCTTTTGGAAAAGATGTGGCCCTGGAAATCTGAAGAGGGTAATGGATAGGTTTAGGAGCGATCTGCATATGACTTCAGTGCCACAGATTAGGGTAAAGGTCTGGAGAATGACACTGGAATGAGGAGAAGATGGGTAAGAGAATAACATATGTGAGAAACTGACTGAAGAAGAGATGAAACAACTAGGGGACATTTGGACAATGACAAAAGCTTAAAGTACTTGTGTAATGGTTTTATTTTGCTTTACCACTGGCCCACAGTTGAGTCACCTCTAATTTGCCTTATGGCAGCTTTCTCAATGTCTTAGGAATGGTGTGCTGATACATTCATACTCCTCCTTGATTTTTTATTGGCATGAAATTTAGTAGTATGTTTCCTATCTTATTTATCCTGGCTGCCTTGACTACAGTTCCTCCTTGCATGAAATACATTTCCATTCTTTTGCAACCATCCTCCACTCCTTACTTTTTATTGCTCATCTATTTTCTACCTTAGAAAACCCAGGAAGAGGTATTCAACTGTACTTAGAGTTCTAAGGACTTTCACACAGAGGTCAATCCTTAAATATCCCAGTAAAACAGAATAGCTTGCACAGACTTTCTTAGCTGGACTGAACTGACCTAATTAAGTTTTTCTTTAAAGTAGGGATGAGTAACATTAGTTTACATACAAATTCCAGAGACTCTGCATGAGATTCTAAACAGTTGCTATGTTACTTCTCTTGTTGCTGAGACAAAATACCCCACACTCAAAAGTTTAAAGGAGGCAAGGTTTATTTGGCTTGCAGTTTGCAGAGGTTTCAATGCATAGCTGACTGACTTCAAGGCAGGAATGGCAGAGGGTTATCATAGAGGATAAACAGGCCATGGCAAGCAGGCAGGTGCAGTACATTAGCCCACTTTCTGCCCCTTATACCCTAGGGCAGGTGCAGAACTCCCACCTTTGATCCTAGCCAGAGCTGTCCCAAACCCATCAATGGACTGATTTAGCAATCATACACACTTGACAGCACCACATACTCTAGATTCAGTCACCTCTGAAAAGCCTCCACTATGACAGCTTGAGGCTTTGGGGGCGGGTGCGCATCTAGACACAAACCATAACAGTTATCCATATGCAAACTGGGAAATTTGAGCAGAATTAAGTAAATTGTTTCTCTATGAAAAATCAGTTGGTGGTCAATGAAGAAATTGAAGCAGTGAGAAGTAAGTAAATTCACAGAGGCTGAAACAGGAAGAGCGGTTAGTATGCTAGACTCTCCTATGTATTATGACACTTCACTTTTTGCAAAGCACCACACTGGGCACTAAAAATTATTGGCTGGTGATGATAGTATGGTTTCATGTATAGCAGGATCATAAAGCCTTTGAGGACTCTGCTAGGCCTTACTTTCTATGGTATCTAAAAATTTCCTGTTCTGCAAATGATTAACTCTAAATATTTGTTTCGTTGAGTGGAAAGACTTTAAATGTGTTATATTCATTTTCAGGAAAGATGATTATTAGAAAGGATTAACCTATGCTAAACGAAATAGAAGAATAAGATTATGTTTGTACATACAATGTTTGAATGTTAGTCTTTGGCCCCCTAGCAGCCAACATTCTAAATTAAAATTTCTCATATTCATGTGGCAAACTGATTGGAAAGCCAGTGCTCTTAGTTAAAAATACAATTCTAGGGGCTGGGGATTTAGCTCAGTGGCATAAGTGCCTGCCTGGCAAGCATGAGGTTGTGAGTTCAATCACCGGTACCAAAAATAAATAAATGAATAAAATAAAATTCTAAATGACTAAACACACATAATTTTATGTCTGTATAAATAAATGATCGGGATTTGTTTCTCTCATTTTTCCCCTTAGGGTTTAAATTTACTTAAAATAAACCATAAAATTTTACTGGGTAACATATGTTAAAAATAGGAGAGAAACTGAAATGGAACACAGGCAACAGAAACAAGCGAACATGAAAATACATTTCGTAACCCCCTGGCCTTGCCATGAGTAAGCCTGGATTTAGGACAACCTTCTTAGTAGCTAACGAAACAGAACCTTATCAGTTACACAATGCAGTGTCCCAAAAAGATGTTCAGCAGAAGCACACTTTTCTTGAAACTGATATTAAAAATAAATTCTTGCCAAACGTCTGCAGAAAGTGGCCACCAAGTAATGTGCACAATGCCTTTAACAAGAGCAGTTTTACTTGGCTGCTTCCTGTGTAGTTCTCAGACCAAAGCGCAGTTTAGTAAAAACAAGGCCAGAGCAGTAGTCCAAGTGCATGGCTCCCTTCCAACCACCTAAGCTAAAGTTAGGCTGCGTAGTTTCTAAAAATAGTTTTCTTTCAGACAATGGCTTGTGTCATAAATAGCAATTCTCTAAGTCAAGATTTTGGTAAGTCATTTGATGGTGACTTCTGTACTATATCCATATTCTGTAAGATATAACTACATTTTTGTGAAGTTGCTATATTCTTGTATCAGATTCTTATCACAAAACAGATGTCAATAGAAAAATGTTTAATAGCAATTAATGTGGAAAATAAATAAATTGAGAAAATTATTTTCATTAACCTAACTTCTTTGCTGCTATTGAGGAAAAGAGTACCATCCTATTTTGGTGGTAGAAAATTTTAATTGTTCACTTATGGTAAAGATACTAACATTTCCACTTTGTATGCTTTAATTTTATAACTTGAACAACTATGTCTAAGAAGACAATATGTAATTTATCAACTGGTGATTTCTTACTGTTTTTTTCTGAAATTCTGTATTGTTTCTACCCTTTTTTGTTTTGCTTTTTTTTCTCTTTAAATAAAATTTTAAAAAATAAATAAAATTTAAAAAATAAATAAAAATAAAGTATGTTTTCAAATCCTAATAAATAATAAATCCACCTAAAAAAAGTTACTAACATTCAAACATTTTATGTACAAACATAATCTTATTCTTCTATTTCGTTTAGCATAGGTTAATCCTTTCTAATAATCATCTTTCCTAAAAATGAGTATAACACATTTAAAGTCTTTCCACTCAACTAAACAAATATTTAGAGTTAATCATTTACAGAACAGGAAGTTTTTAGATACCACAGAAAGTAAGGCCTAGCGGAGTCCTCAAAGAATTCACAAACTCATGCGACCTAGCGGAGTCCTCAAAGAATTCACAAACTCATGCGAATTCCTAATTATTAAGGCCTGGCTTGCATAATTGCACATTGTTTTCTTAATAACTAGCTTTTTAATATTTTATGGCTTATCGTCATACATTCGGCACAGCAGACCCTAAATAGTTTCTCCCAGATCTGAAATCATTTGGACTATAACCTAGATTTTGAAACACAGATATAAGCTCTCTAAAGAAGGTACTATTTATCAAGATCAAAGCTTTGTAAATAAAGCCAGGTTTATATTTTACTACTTCTGCTCCTTCTCCTCTCTAACACATCCATTTCCTTAACACTTTACTTACTATACATTTTCATTACTCATAAGATGAAAGTTTTTCCTATTTCATATTAATGGAGCTTTTGAAATAATGATTTTTGTTATTTATTTTACAAAAACATATTCTGCTCCCCAGTGTTTACCGCTCTAAAGTTTTGGCCTTCTTAAAACTAATATCACACTTTTAAAAATACCCTTTCTCATGATGTTCTGTAGTTTCTACCATCTAAATGTACATGGATACGGAGGGATGGTAAATTAATGGTGTGTTCTAAATAATTCTTTGTTTCTTTATTAAAACATAACCCTTTGCATTCTGCTCTACTTCTGCAGCCAGTTCCTGTGAGCATAACCTGAACCCCATCACCCTCAGAGCAGGCTCCCATAGAATGCTAGACTCAGCTGGCTGAAAAGTCCTTGTGCATCTCAACTCTTTAGTCAGCTTCCATCTCACCCACTCTCAGGCTTCACCCAGTCCCTCCACTGGATCACATTCCTGGGCCTCCTAAGCAGCATACCCCATGATTCACCAGCACAACTTACAAACCCCCGACCCCACCCTCAAACCTCGGGTGAGTCAGTCCTGCATTCTCTAGGCCCACATGCAGGCTATGGCACCATGTGGGCTTGATGTACAGTCTCTGTATGTGTCCCTTATCGGTCACTTCCCACATCGGCTAAACTTTCATACTGTCTGGTAGAACCTGTTCCATCTTTGTTCGCTTTTTTCTCAGTACCATGCCTCTTACCACATAGGAAAAATTAATAACACTCCTCACCCCCACGCAGGGCCTATTTATCTACAAATTCATCTATGTTATCCCTCTCCCTGAGGTGGGGGAAAAAAAAATCTACCTTTCTTAATCAAAGCCAATCCTTGCATTTCAGCTCCAGACTGTCAGTCTCCATACTTCAGGGGCCTATTTCAAACACCTCTGGATTTCACCATGGTAATTATATAATTATATATGTTTGTCAACACTTATTGAACTATTCACCTAAAATGAATGATAGTAACTGGGTAAAAATTAATCCTCAGCAAGTCATTAAAATTTCTTTTTAAAAAATCTGATTCTCTTCAGTTCCTTTTCTCTCTGCTCATCAATACACTCCAGCCTCTGCCAAGACAAATAAAAGCTATGTTGGAAAATATCTTCTGTACTTGCTGTCTACCACAAGCACATCAAGAGCTCCGCCTTTATGCCCAGTTGGTGTGCTGTGGAATAATAGATCTCATTTTTTTAAGGACCAATTTTGTGTCTGGCACTACTATGCACAGCATGTACAACCTCATTTAATCCTCCTACCTAATCAAACAAGTAGTTACTATCTCCATCTTATGCATGAAAAACAGCTTTAGAAAGGCCTTGTGTCTTGACCATGAGGTGGCCCAAATCTGCAGAGGTGGCTGGAGACTCAATTTAGTTCTGCTCCGTGATGAGCTTTCTATGAAGGTCTTCATAGCTAGGATGCTTTAGGTGGGGGAAGAGTAGGCAGGTAATCAATCAGTTGCTCATAGACTTCTCTTGTGTAAAGCCCACATCCTCACTGCTGGAAGCACATGATATCCCTTGCTAGAATATGGAAGGGAGGCCCAGGGCATCTGGTAGACCACCAGACACATTACTCTCTATCTGAAGATCCTCTCTTATATTTCAAGATAGGGAGAGTTTTTGGCCTGGAATGTTGGTGGACAGAAGGAGAAAGCGAGGCTAGAAACATCAAATGGCATGGGTTTTGGGCAGAAGCATGAATGAGGAACTGTCCTGAAGGGATATTTGTACTCAAATAGAGAAATACACCTTTCTCATTCCTGTTGATTGTGACAGACTTTAAATTTGGCTTCACCAAAAAATCTTTAATATCAAAAACTGGGCTATAGCATAGAACGCTATATCTAAGCTACCTGTATGCATAAAACCCGTAAATAAACTGTAAAAGAAACACTCCTGTAGGTTGCAAGTATAATGCATGAGGACTTGGAAATCCATCAACCAAAAAGTACTTATTAGACAATTTTTATGCTTAAAATGCCACAGGAGACAAGGAAAAGATAAAGAACACACTTGGTTCCTAATCTCAAAAATCCTTACACAGAAATTGCTTACTGAAAGGATATAACTAGGGCCAAGCCTGAGGACATGTGACTTATAGCCATGTTCTGTGATACCTGACTGCCTCGTGCACAGCTAAAAATAGATCTGTTGGTAAGAATTCCAGCCAAGAACTGTAGTGTTCAGAATCCCAGTTAAGAAGATACACAATGATACACAATGAATGCTTTCAGTTATAAGAACCTGGGAAGGGGGTCCTGAATCAGTATTCAATTAAGATTTAGGGAGTGTATGTCTTTACTAGTTTCTTCTAAGGGGACTTTACATAAAATATTCTGAATCCTTTATCCATCGAGGAGTATTTTTTTAAAATTTTATTTTAAAGAGAGTAAAACTAAACAGAACCAAACAAAACAAAGCAGATCAGAAGAAAACAATGTAAGTAACACAGATTTCAAAGCAAGACAACTCCTGGCTATCATATCATCACTGGCTATCATATTGTCTCTTGTTTTCTTCTAAACAGTTGTCCATTCACACAATGAATTCATTCAAAACAAAATAGTATTAAATTGATCAGAACAGAATGATGAAGGCATTATAGGCCTTTGGAACCAGACAACAGGGAAACCAACAATGGCTTTCATAACATCTCTTGTTCTCTTCAAAATAGCTGTCTTTGTTTTGTTTTTTTTTAATTTCATTGGGGAGTATTTTAAGACACTTCAAACCACATGGAGACTATATAACTAAATGAAAGGAAGGAAAACAGTTGTGTGATTGTGTTTGAATATATTTATACATGGCCAGAGGGGAGTGATACAGCAGAAACTATTTTTTCCAATACAGAAAATTAAACCTAGGGCCTTCCCCTGGATCTATGTCCCCTGTCCCCTGTCCCCCTTCTCATTGTAAAAAAAATTTTTTTTTAAATTTTGAAACAGGAGCTTGTTAAGTTACCCAGGCTGGGCTTGAACTTTTGATCCTCTTGCCCCAGCCTCCTAGAGTGCTGGAAAGAAACATTTTAATAGATCTGACCTGTCTTTGTGGTTTTGAGACTATCAAATTACTTGAGATCTATGTCCTGGGTCAACTATGTTGTCACAAATGAATATTTGATGAGAGAAATCATTCGGGCTTTCTTAATTTATGACTTACTCACATGAGTTTGTGAATGCCACTTTCACAAGCTATCATGAGACGTTTCATGCTTTTAGAAAACACTACTTCACATGTTTCTGCAGAAAGTCTGGCTGCATTCTTTAAAAAAGATAAGGAAGTACACTGCCTCATCACCTGCCTTGACTAAACATCAGTCAGTTCTGGCCTCCTGTGAAATCCACGCTGCTTGATTTGAGGACAAGAATGCAGCTTCTCCAGCTGAGTCACAGACAGTGTCCCAGGATGGAGAACTCACAGGTGACTCTCTGCTCCCAGTATAGCTCTGACAACCTTCAGAATCACCCCACTCCTGCCCTAGGGACTTTAAAACGGCACGCCCTGAATCCTGGCCTTATTAATTCTAGTTCTCAGAGAAAAAACCTTGACGGGAGGAGCTGAGACGATCACCTTAATGCTCGAAGGTCTGTGGGCTCCTGGTTAGGCCCTTCTCAGCTGTCCACACCTCTCAAGCCTGGCTAGAAGTGTGCCCTGATCCCTCTTTTCTTCCATCTCGGTGGGAGCTCAACAGCTATATGATGGAGGAAGGTAGTTGCCTCCATAGGGACTGGGATACAAGTGTCATCTGATGCCAGGTTCCAGCCTCTGCCAAATGTCAAGACTCTGTCACTACATCCTCACCGTTAAGGTCACTGTGGTGTTGAGACAGCACGCATTCTTCTTCTAGGACTCACTCTGTTTCTGACACTTGGTTATAATCTGTTGGCTGAATCATTACTCAGAACTTTATGGCTGGAAAGATATGGAGAATTTATCTAGTCCCAATCCCTGTGTCTGATGAACCTGGGCTGCAAGGTAAACCACATATAGGCACATAGCCTATGTGTAGGAAAATATAAGCAGGAACCTGCGGTTCCCCAGCTCCTAATCTAGTGCTCTTTTGACTACAATAAATCTTCTCTCTGTATTAGTTTGTAAGGTCTTCTGAGGCCCATCGACTTAACCCATCCAGCTAGGGGATAGATGGGTCAATGTGTTGCTCCTAAGTATGTCAATGTCACTGTCTTATTGAATTCCTTGGGTTCTTGGTAGTATTCCTAATAAGGCCTTTATTTCATGGCTTTTACACATTAACTTGCTTTTCAGCTTTCAGGTAGAATTGCTACCCACGTGGGTCCTGGTGCTCAGCAAGGCCAAAGATCCTTAGGAAGGGAAACTTGGGAAATGACAGCATTGCTGTTACCTTGAGTATCTCTGTTGAAAAATGTCAGAATTCAGTACCAAGTTAGCCCCCTGAAGACAGGGTTAATAAAGGACTCATAAGTGTCCACTCTTGAATCTCCATTGTGGCTGTATCATTCTGATTTTGCCACCTTTATTCATTCTATCCATTTTCACCAAATTTGTACTAAGTGCCAGGAGGATACAAAGTTGCATAAAACATCTGCTTTTGAGACTGTACAGACTGATAAGGGGTATGGAGTGAAAGTTACAATAAAATACAGTAGCTATAATAGAAATATATACATAGTTCCAAAGGAATAGAGTTAGAATAAGTGCCCAGGAGGTGTCAGTGAAGTGTACAGAGAGAGGTGATCATTCACACATTCATTCATTCAACAAATATATGAGTGTGAGTATATCACCAATCACATTTTAGACCAGCAAACAAAAAGCCACCACTAATTCTCACTCCAGGTAATATGAAAGGTAAACAAACATGTAATACAGCAATGGGAGGATGACTGCTAAAATGAATAAAACAGACTAGAAGGACAGAGAGAGGTCAGCATGGAAATGTGCTAATTTAAGTAGGATAAAGTGGTAATTAGGCAAAAATCTGGAAGTAGTGAGGAAGAGCATGATGTAAATATATTGGAAGAGCATTCCAGTCAGAGGGCACAAGAAGTACAAAGGTCCTGAGGTGGGAGCATGCTTAGTGCATACAAGGAATAATAAGTGTGGCTGACCCATGGTGGGAAGAAATAAGAGCTGCAGGAGAGATCACAAATACACTGACATCCAGGGGATCAGTCAAGGCCTTTCTGGCTGTCATGGTACAAATGTCTCCACCAAAACTCATGCTGAAATTTAATATCCATTGTGAAGTTAAGGGCTATATCCTTGCGAATAAATTAACCCATTGAAGAACTAATGGATAAGTGAACCAGTGTGTTATTTCAAGTGTCGGCAATCTTAGAAGCCAGTTTGGCTTTGGCTCTTCTGTGTACCTCCTTACTGTATGGCCCTCCATGCAGCCCTGGGACTCTGCAGAGTCCACATCCCAGCAGGAAGTTCCTCATCAGATGCCAACATCATGCTTTGGGACTTCCAGAATCATGAACTAAATAAACCCACTTTTCTTTATAAATACCCAGTCCACAGCATTCACTTATAGCAAAGAAAAAGGACAAAGACACAGATCCTGGCAAACAAACAAACAAATGTAGAATTCAAATGCAAATTTGATAGGAAGCCATTGGAGGGATCTAAGCAGAACAACATGTTTTGATTTAGGCCTCAGGAAGATCATGCTGGCAGCTGTACAAATAGAGGAGGTCCAGGATTACAAAAATGAGCTACAGAGTTAACATAGTAGCTCAGGGAGGAACTGGTGATAGCTTGAACTAGGGCAGTGGTAGTAGGGGATTATTAGTAGGAATGAGCTTGCAAGGGTTAATAAATGTCAGAAATAAAAAGTTTCTACTTTATTCAGTAGCACCAAAGATTCTTAATCAGAGGTCAGGACAAAGGTACTATTAGGCTTAAGGATCATTCTAACTGTGGTCCAAAGTTTGGCCTGAGCTAGGGACAGATTTAGAGGCAAGAAAACTACAAACAAATGAATCTAAGGTAGAGGATAAAGGTAGTGGTTTAATAACAGCAGAATAATGGTTGGCAGTACATTGATTCTCCTAGACTCGATCAGATCAGTGAGTGGTGCTAGTATTTCCAATTGAGACGTCAAAAGACGACATAAGACAAGGAAAGTCAGGAGGGAGGAATGACGCCACAGAGTTTATGCTGGGCATGTTCCAGAGGACTTCCTAAAGGGCTCCGTGGGGGTGGCAGAGCCTTGCCCGTGGGGAGCCTCATTCCCAGCCCATACAGGCTGAGTGGCTGTTGAGCAAGCAGCCTTTGGATGGGCGGCTGCATGACAGAGCTCAGCTGTGGGCAATACCTCGATGAGCAAGTACATGATTCTGGGTCAAGTATTTAAGAAACAGGGAGGAGAGTCACTTGTGTGCTGTGTTGGCATTTTGCTGAAGCACACAGCACAGTCATTCTGTTTGTGATTATTGTCAGGACAAAACTTGATTCTGTTTGTGAAGCAGATCAAGAATTTGGAAATATTTCAGGAACACAGCCTTCTGTGGGACTTAGGTGACTGATTCAAAACTAACATCAAATGAGAGGCTGAGATTAGGGGTGTGTGTGTGTGTGTGTGTGTGTGATTTTTTTCCTATACCATGAAATGCAATTACTTGCAATTATCTTAAACAGTTGGCTCTCAAAAAACTCATATTGAGGGAATTAATGGAACCTTAAATGACTGAGGTTTTTTGTCTCTACAAGTTCCCATCTACAAACAAAGAAAAATGTACACTTTTCCTTATCATGCTTATGAGAATCTAGTATGAATCTAAGTTCTAGTCAAGGCCATTGAAAGACATTTCAATGGCTTTCCAAGAGAACTGCTTTGTAATACACTACCACGGTCCCTGTATATTCATCGGGAATTTGTTCCAAGATCCCCTCTCAGACAAATACCAAAATCTATAAATGTGCAAGTCCTTTCAATGAAATGGTGTAATATTTACATATTACCTATGCACACCTTTTCAACTCTAGATTACTTATTATAGCTAATACAAAAATAACGTTATGTGAACAGCTACTACACTATATTGTTTAGGGAAAATGGCAAGAAAAAAAGTCTGTATGTTCTGTACAGACATAATCTTTTCTGGAATACTTCAGTTTGTTTTATTTGGTTTTTGAGACAGAGTCTTGCTATTCAGTCCAAGTTGGCCTTGCCTTGAACCTGTGACACTTCTGCCTGCCCAAGTGCGGGGATTATAAGCATACATCACCATGCTTGGTTTTTTCTGAGTATTTTTGATCACAGCTCATTAAATCCATGAATGCAGATCTCATGAATGGGAAGGGCACACTGTACATTTAAAGCACAGAAACATTAAATAGGAGACAGAACATCAGGGGCTGGACAGCAAAAAATAGTAGCTGAAGAGCAACTGTGCACAACCAAAGATTCTTGGTTTTGATGCTAATTCTCTAAGCCATTGGATAAATTGATTTATATGTTTTGGCTTCAACTTCAATGTTCTTTCCAAAATGAACATTTTATGATTATCATTTTTACTGAATTCCATTTCAACTATAGAATAAAGCACAATCTGGGCAAACAAGCATTTTTCAAATTTTATCATATCACATGTCTTTTAACTCTTATGTAATTTACAGTCTTCCTCTAGAAAATACTAATGGACAAGCTGGTTTTAATTATTTTTTTTTCTCTAGAATTTTATTTCCCACACAACAGATATGAATCAATACATCTTTCCAGTTTGCACTAAAATGCAATCTTCCCTAAAACGAATGTACCACAAACATATATTAATAAAAACTGCTTGTCTCACTCGGCTGGTCATGATGTAGCTAGCATGCCTATAATCCCAGAAGCCTGGGAGATTGAGGCAAGAGGATCACAAGTTCAAGACCAGCCCAAGGATGTTCATGACTTAATAGGATTCTGTATCAAAAAATAATATTATAAAAACATCCAGGGATGTAGCTCAATGCAAAAGGCTCTGGGTCCCATCTTCAGTACTATACATACACACACAAAAAATGTTTGCCTGGATCATTATTTGTAATTCACTAGTTGCTTATAAAGCTTCCCTTGAGGTTTTGTAGTGAGTCACTCAAGGAATTAGAATCAGTGCGCTACAGAGGAACGAGAGTCATTCACCAGGATTCATTAAGGTCCATCAGCTTATCTGATACTATGATAGAGAAATAATAGATATTAAAAAAGCTTTCTAGTATCAATCCAGCAATTTTATCAGCAAGATTAATCAATAAATACGATTATTTTATCATTCTTTATTTTTTATATTTTATTTTAATTATGTAGTAAGGTTTTTTAAATTTTAGTCAAGGTGTTTCCTTATCTCTTAAAGTATACATCCAGCCTTCTGAATTTTGGAGAACATTACTTATACTTAAGTCAATTATATCTTTGGAATTTGTTTTTATATGTGACATAAAATTGTTCAAAATTCAATTTCCTTCATATGGATAGACAGTTTTATAGAGCCATTTCCTAAATTATCTATTATTTTTCATTAAGCCAAACAAAATATTTGTCATTCATTAAATTTTCATATATAAAGATCTATTTCTGGACTCCATGTACTGCCTCACTTAGGTATATATCTATTCTGATGATACTGCCAAACTGATTTGATTGCAGGGCCTTTAAATTATGTCCTGATATCCAGTGAGGCAAATAGCCTCTCACTAATATCACTAACCTCACTAATCTCCCTGCATAATTTTACTGTTTATTTTTGGGCACTTTTATTCTGACATATAATTTTAAGGTACATATGGATTCTTCACTGAGTACTGCTTGGGCTCCAATTTGAAGTGCATTAAAGTTACAGATTAACTTTCAAGAAAAGAACATTGTTATCATTCTGTTTTCCTTTCCAAGGACACAGTATGTCTGGCCATTTGTTCAGACCTTGTTTTATGATCTACAGTAAGATTTATTATTTGGCAAATGACACTGAAAATTCAGTAAAAAATATATTTGAAATACAGTGTTTTCAATATAATGTTTCAATGTAATGTAATGAAATAAAGGCCTAGTAAAATATAACAAGTGCTTATAAATTGAAGAGGAGGTAATAAAACTAAAGGAAAAATGGCAAAGAAAATGAGTAGACAATTTCAGAACAATAAATCCAAATAGCCTACAAGCATACAGAAGACACTTAAGCTCACTCATAAGCGTTTTCAAATCTTGTACCAGGATTTCTCAGCCTTGTGACATGGCTTTTCATTTTGCTCACTCCTTGCATTCTGAGCAGGATAACTGTCGTGGGCTGTGTTGAAAACTGTAGGGTATTTAGCGGATTCCCTAGCTCTGCCCAGCAGAAGTTAGTAACACCTTCCTCGAAGCAATGACATGTATACAGCACTGAGAAATGCTCCCTGTGGTACAAAATCATTACAGTTTGAGACTCACTGATGTATACCTATTAAACAAGCAAAAATATAAAAGCAACACATAAAATCCTTCTCATCCTTCATATATCTCTGACTTCTCCTACCATCCAGAAAAATTCTGCTTTTAAAGGGCCCGTGTTGTCAGGGATAAGGTGCAAAACAAATACTTTCACATATAAGTTACTGTAGGCTTAATGGAAAACAATTGAACAATATCTGTTAAAAATATATATATTCTTTCACCCACTCCTAGTAATAAATATCATTAAAATCAAATTAAAAATACATAAACGCATACTGTGCAGTGATGCTAACTATAACTATATATACAACTATATATAGAAACATGATGAAAGATTTCAAACAGGGAAAGTTTGAATAAATTACACTTTGCCCAAACAATATGATACTAGGTAGTCATTAGAAAGAATTAAAGGTATACTTGCAATTTTCTTCATGAATTATTTCTTAATGAAAAAGCAGGAACCAGAAGAATGTATAATTATATAATATTACTTTTTAAAAAACATATATTAAAAGAGAAAAATATCCATTAAAATCTCATTCAACCTTGTAAGAATGAGAAAACACAGTACCCATAGTAAATAAATAACCCTTACTACACAATGACCAAATGACAAACAATATGATTAAAAACTGGGCAAAAAACATATTTCCCCAAAAGAAGAAATAACAATAGACAATGAATACATGAAAAAATTCTTAACATCATCAGTCATTATGAAAATGAAAATCAAAATTGCAATGAGATACCACTTCACAGCAACTAGCATGTTTTACCTTTTTTTAAGGAAAAACACACCTAGACCTATGGTGTGTGCCTATAATTCTTGTTTTCTCAGAGACTGGGGCAGAAGAAGCACACATCTGAGCCCAGGATGGCCAGCTCTATGACTCAGTGATACCTTGTCTCAGTATAAAAGCCTTGGGTTCAATATGCAGTACTGCCAAAAAAATGTTGATAAGGATGTGGAAAATCTGGAACCAGTCTACATTCTGTGTAGAAAAGAAGAATGGTGTAGTTTCTGTGGAAAAAGTTTGGCTGCTCCTCAAATAGTTGAACATACACTTAACAAATGATCCATTGATCTTTCTCCTAAGTAGGTACACCAAAGAATTCAAAACAGGCATTCAAACACTTGCACACAAATGTTCAGAGCAACACTATTCATAACAGCCAAAAGATGAAAACCCAAAACTCCATCAACTGATGAACATATGAGTAAGAGGTAGTATATATACATATTACTAGCCATAAGAAGAAAGGAACTGATACACGCTACAATGTGGATGAACCCTAAAAACATGCTAAGTGAAAGAAATCAGACAACAGAGGTCACACATTAGATGAGACTTCTAGAATAGGTAAGTTCACTGAGATAAACACATCAGCATTTGTTAGGGACTGGGGATAGAGCAAGGAAGGAATAACAATTTATTGGGTATATTAGCTACATTCCTGTCACCAGGACAAATACCAATAACCCACAATTTAAGAAGGAAAAGTTTATTTTGTTCACAGAATTAGGAAGTTAAATCTGTGTTGGCTGGCTTCAAGATAGAGACATCAAGGAAAAGAATACAGCAGAGGAAAGCTGCTCAAACAGTGACAGCTAGGAAGAGGGAGGAGCAGAAAACAAGAACGCACCCGTCCACGTCACAGTCCTTCTGACCCACCTTCTAACAGCACATTCTGCCATAAACTCATCAGTGGGTTAATCTGCTGATGAATACGGCTCCCCCTGATCCAACTGCCATCCAAAAGCCCCACTTTACAAACACATGAAACTTCTGAGCAACATTTTAGATCAAAACTGTAAGATTTCCTCCAACCTTTAAAAGGGTCATGTCTACCCCATTAGACAAAATGAATTTAGTCCATTTTCAAAAGTCACCAAAGTCTTAACCCTTCTCCATTGCTGAAAAGCCCAAGCCCCAATTCTCCTCCGACACTCAAGACAAATCCAAATCAAATAGATAAATAATTCCAACATACAGTGGCAGAGGGCAATATTACTATGAATGGAAGAATAAGGAAATAAAAATGGAATCACAGGAAGAATAGGGAAATAAAAAGGAATCAAACCAAAACAAGACCAAAAACTAGAAGGCAAACATAAAATCCTGAAGCTCCATGTCCAGGACCTGAGGTAAGTGTTGAGAGGTGAACTCCAAAGGGACTGAGCAGCCTCGTCCCTGTGGCCTTCAGGTTAGCAGCCCGCATGCCTCTCCCTTGGGCTAGCTCTAATCACTCTCTGCAGCTTTCCTCTGGAAATATTTCATGCTCCTGGCATCTCCATCTCCCTAGAGTCTCCATTCTCACAGCTTATGCATTGCCCTCTTTAATTAGTACCTTTATAAATGTTATAGAAAAATACAGGGAATGCTGATGCTGAGCATCATCCAATACAAAGGCAGGTTTATAAAAACATTACAGCATGCCTTCATCTACTATATTCACCAGGTCTGGCACCATGTGACTTCTGACTCTTTCCCAATGTCAAAATGACTATGAAAGGTTAACATTTTAAAATCAATTAATCAAGGCAACTATGACAGTACAACTAAAGACACAACAGAGGGTTTCATTAAGTGGCAAAAATGATAGGATAAATGTGTTTGAAGTGAGAGGTACTCTGAGGAGGATTAAAGGGAATGTGTCTTTTACCTGCAGTACTTCTTTAAAAGTTTTATGTTAAAACATTCACTTTTTTCTTTTTCATCATGGTTTGTAGCTTTCAGGCTGTGCTTTGTTCTGAGTTACTTCCTGTGATAAAACAGTGCCCTGCTCCATTGTGAAGGGAGCCTCCAAACACTGAGGCACAATGACTTTAAACCTCATCAGTGCATAGAGACAACCCTCAGATGCTGAATACAACAAATTTATCAATAAAAACTCCAAGATGCATGGCACAATTGTAAAGCTTACATTAATAATTAATCTCACTGATAAAAAATTGCCACTTGTAAATTTACTAGATTAAATTGGGGACACATGGATATATAATTCATCTAAATTGCACCAGGAAAAAAACAAAACAAAACAAAACAGGCCCATGAGCGCATTAGAAACACCAGACCAACAAACAATGAAACTTCCTCACCTGGATCATATAAAAAGAGGGACACATAACATTGGAGTGTGGTGGTACCACACTCAGCAGTGCATTATTGCTCCAGTTCTCTGTTCCCCGTCTTTAGTATATCTTGATCTTCCCACCTGACATGGCTCATTCAACTGTCTGCCTTCCACACTCAGACTTCCACATGTTCTACACTCTTGACAGCTCTGAACCTCCTTGGAGAAGCAATGCCTGGACTGTAGTCTTCTTTTTTTTTTTTTTGTCTGTAGTCTTATCCAGTCACCTGTGATGACTTCCCACCTCTCTGTAGACTCTATGCCTTGCTTTTCTGTTCTTCCTCTTAGAATCTTAAAGCCACCAGTTAATAATTTCTTAAAACTATAAATTTTTGTGTGAAGTGTGATATTACTTAAAAGTAATGTATACTAGTAATTAAAATTGAAATTAAAAAAAATCCTTTGACTTCCTGGCTTATTTGGCTATAAAGTGAACCAACAGGATGCGTGTCATTGCCTGAACATTGGACTGCCTTGAAGTGTTTTCTGCTGGATTAATTAGTCCGCCACCTTTAAATTCAGCCACCCAAAGTCTTAGGACAGAAAAAAAAATAAAGGCGAATTCTTTCCCAGAAAGTAACATGCACGGACCCTGGCCAATTTCCCAATGGAGTCTTTCTTCTCAGTTGAAACCTCTTGAGCCTGGCCTTTATCATCCACATTCCGATTAGCATTCTGTTCTTTGGAGAACAGAAGACCAATACTGCCTATGAAGCTCTGTTTACAATGTTGTAGGGTTTCTAGAGCTGCATTTCCAAACTTTTCTAAATTTCTTCCACAAACCAGTCCTAAAGGCTTCTGAACCACATGATCAGGTACAGTCAGAGCAATGACCGCACTCTTGGTGATCTGGCCCGCAGATCAATCCGTGGGTCTCACCTGGAGAGGGAACGGGGATGGTGGGCAGGGCAAGAGGAGAGAGAGACGGAGACAATTTGAGGGCTTCCAATCAAGTCTCCTTTATTGATGTAGGGCACAGGGTTTTTATAAGCGGGGGTGGGGGGGAAACATGGAGCTGGGCAGGGTAAGCACGTTGCGTGTCCGCTGATTGGCTAGAGAGCAAGATCTATCCAAATAAGGACAAGCTAGAGGCAGGAAGCTATTGCTAGGTAGGGGTACATGGTAACCATGACTGGGCCCTCGTCATATCTGCTAAATGCAGGAGAGGGTCATGGGTAGTGTAGGCTGACACACAGAATGCCCTCAGGCAGGAGGGGCAGGACGGCGGCAAAGCCACTCCCTACATCTCCTCCCTTTATTATATTTAAAATCAGGAGCATGGCGGGCCCTATGGGGACAGCGCCTGTCTTAGGTTAAGGACTTTTCATATGAGCCCAACCAGGCCTTACCCGTCATGGGCCTGCAGGACAGCAATTGGTCCTGTGCCTGTCTTAGGCGGCCGGTGGCGTAACATATGTGTCCTAGTTGCCCGTCTCTGGCTGCCTGTCCAGTGCCTCAGGGCAGTTGGCCCACATCATTATACAGGCCATTTGTTGGGACTGTTTCCCTCCAAGTTTCTTGATCTGCCATCTCCAATTGATGATAATGTACCTGAATGGGCTTGGCCAGGAGCACGTCAACCCTATTGTTAAGAAGAGTCACGATCCTTTGGAAAATGCAGGGGCCTACAGTGAGAAGCAGCAGCAAGGCGGCCAGTGGGCCTAATAAGGGGGCAATGTAAGGAAAAAGGCCTCCCCACATGGAAGAGAGGGAGGTTTTTCTGAGGTGGTCTCTTTCCGAACCACCTTTTGATTATCCCAGCGAGCGATGGTCCACTGCCAGGGTTGATGGGGATTGCCATCCGTTAGGTGTAATTGTGTCAGGAGTCTGACAATGGCCCATAAGGCTTTGGGAGGTTGTATCATCTGTAAGAGAACACAGGGGGTTGTGCCTCAGGAAAGAATATTATTCCTGGGCGTCGCATAGAGTTTTGGATGAAGGGCTGTCTATTTGTTTTATGTGGCGTTCAGGTAGCCATCTAGCTCCTTTTTCTTGCCTAGAATAAACACAGACTGAGCCTTGCCCCCAGATGAGAAAGGGGTCGGGGCCATTCCAGATGTTAGTCAGCGGATCCTTCCATAATACCGAGGCAAACTGTGTTTGCGTTTGTGTATGCCAAAAGCGAGATGCCGCGGAGCAGCCTGAAATATCTAAGGATAAAAAGTTTAAAATGAAGAGGGCATGTGAAAGGATATTTCTGGGGGACCCCCGAGTAGGGTACCAAGTTCCCCCTTTTATTTTATCTATAGTGGACTTAAGAGAATGATGTGCGCGTTTAACAATGCCTTGTCCCTGAGGATTGTAAGATATACCTGTGGTATGAAGAATATTAAGGCACTTACAAAATTGAGCAAATGAAGCACTTGTATAGCCAAGGCCATTGTCGGTCTTGAGTTGTTGGGGGTACCCCAGGGTAGAGAGAGCCAACAGCATGTGAGCCATCACATGTTTGGTAGCCTCTCCAGTCTGGAGGGTGGCAAAAATGAAACCACTGTATGTGTCAACTATTACATGTATATATTTTAAGTTGCCAAATTCGTTAAGATGAGTAACATCCATTTGCCATAAGGCATTAGGAATTAGACCTTTTGGGTTGACTTCAAAATGTTGAACAGGTAGATGGGTAGCACAAGAAGGGCAGTTTTTAACAATTTGCCAGGCTTGTTCTCGGGTAATTCTGTGGAGGAGGCGGAGGGTTTGGGCATTGAGATGGTGTAGCTGATGAGCCCGTCGTGCCTCAGATACCTTGGAGTCATCTATGGACTCAGAGTGGGTCACGAAGACCTGTGTCTGTGTGGCAGCATCAGCTAGATGGTTTCCCTGAGCAAGGAGACCCGGAAGGCCAGAGTGGGCCCACAAGTGGCCAATGAAAAACTTGTGATGGCGAAGCCGAATCATATCTTGCAGTTGTTTAAACAGGTTTGCAGCCGGGGAGGCATGACCTATGGTGGCAACAGTTTCTAACAATGGAACAGACTGAGCAAGGTAAGCACTGTCAGTAAACAAATTGAAGGGTTGGTCGGGGTAAGCAGTAAAAACTGCAAGAATAGCTTGTAGTTCTGCCAGCTGTGCAGAAGATGTCTCTAGAGAGTGGTAACATTATCTTGGGTTACATAAGCAGCTCTACCAGAAGAGGAGCCATCAGTGAATACCACTGGGACATCAGGAAGGGGTCGTGAAGCCATGATCTTGGGGAAGATGAATGGGTGACGATTAGCAAAATCAACAAGTTTGTTGGGAGGGTAATGATTGTCAATGGTCCCTGAAAAAGAGGCTAAAGCAATAGGCCATGCCTCAGTGGTTTGAAGTAGTCAGTCCACTTGATCTTTAGTGAAGGGTTGAATAATGACTTCTGATTCTTTACCAAAATAACATCTTCCTAATTTTCTGCCCTGAATCATTAGGTCAGAGACCGCCTGGTAGTAGGGCAATAATACCCTTCTTGGGGAGACTGGCAAATGAAGCCACATGAGGGGGGCCTTTTGCCAGAACACTGCAGTAGGGGAGAGCTTTGTATTAAAAATGAGGAGTTGTAAAGGTTTGTTATAATCTATGAAGAAAACGGTTTGTTGTGCAATAGCCTCTTCTACTCTAGCAAGCGCTTTTCTGGCATTAGGGGTGAGTTCATGAGGGGAGGTCAGGTCTGTGTCCCCTTTGAGGGTTTCATAAAGGGGCTGCAAGTTGTGTTTGGCTAATTTCAGGTAAGGTAAGAGCCAATTGATATCTCCCAAGAGTTTTTGAAAATCATTAAGTGTCTGAAGGCCATCAAGTCTTAATTGGGGCTTAGGGGAGAATATTTGAGTGCCTTGCAATTGGAAGCCCAAATATGTATATGGATCTGTAAGTTGGACTTTGTCAGTTGCTATTTGAAGTCCGGCCTTTTGTAAGGTGGCTTGTAACGCCTGATAACATTGGAAGACTTGGTCCCTATTTTCCCCCGCCAATAAAATGTCATCTATATAATGAAGGATATATACATTTGACCAGTGATCTCTAATTGGCTGGATAGTGGAAGCTACAAAGCCTTGGCATAGCATAGGGGAATTGACCATCCCCTGGGGCAGGACGCGCCATTGAAATCTCTGCATAGGCGCCTTAAAATTAGTGGTCGGTAGACTAAAGGCAAAGTGTTTTTGATCCTCTGGGTGTAATGAGATCGAGAAAAAGCAGTCTTTGAGATCTATAACAATTTTAAAGAATCCTAGGGGGATGGCACTGGGTGAAGGGAGCCCTGGCTGTAATGGTCCCATTACAACCATGGTCTTGTTGATGGCCTTGAGATTTTGTAACAATCTCCATTTTCCTGACTTTTTCTTGATTACAAAAATGGGTGTATTCCAGGGGGAATCACTCGGTATAATGTGGCCTGCATTTAGCTGGTCCTGCACCAGCTGTTGAGCGGCTGCTTTTCAGATGTAAGGGGCCACTGATCGACCCAAACAGGGGTATCTGATAGCCATGTGATTTTTTTGGCATGGGCCGCAGGAATGTCAATGACCCCTATTGAAAATGGCCTAAACCTGCTTGTGAAGGGTTGGGGGTTGGGGAGATGGGAGCTTTGATACCTGAGCTCCGTTTGCCCAAACCTTGGCTAGGGAGGAATCCCTGAGTGAGCATTTGTTTTGTGACTATGCTATTAGGGCTGCCCATCATCATTCCCATCGGGGTCAGTAAATCCCTGCCCCACAAGTTAAGGGGTAGCCCCTCCACAACATAGGGTTGTATGTATCCTTGATTATTTTGTCTTTCCAGATAAGTAGATTGGCACTGCGTTGTGGATTTTTAGATTGCCCACTCCTTTGCAGATGAGTCATGATGGTCTCCAGAGGCCATGCGGGAGGCCAACCTTCTTTTCTAACAATGGTGACATCAGCACCCATATCTATGAGCCCTGAGAAACCTCTTCCATTGAGCAACAAAGTCATAAGGGGTTTGTCTTTTGAAATGAATTGAGCCCAGTATATCTCTGAGGACCCAAATGAGGAATTTCCCCTATGGGGAGCTATGGCCGTATTAGGAGTTTGGACTAGAGGCAATAGCGCCAACTGGGCAATACATTGTCCTTGTTTGATTGAAACCAGGCCAGAAACAGAGGAGGCCATGATTATAACTTCACCAATATAGTCATTATCTATTACTCCGGGGACAATTTGTAATCCTTCCATTATTGTGCTACCACGTCCAAGTATCAACCCAAATGTACTAGGGGGAGGAGGGCCAAAGATCCTGGTAGGGATGGCCTAAGCACCCATGTCAGGGGTTAATACTGTGTTGGAAGTGGAATAGAGGTCCAATCCTGCGCTTCCTGGTGTAGCGCAGAGGAGACCTGAAATGGATTGTTTTGTGTTGGGTTGTGTGGTGGTGTTGGGTTGCTTCATTGTGGGACAAACCCTATAGCCCCAGAGGTCTGTCTCCAATTGGGGGTTGGGGCGGACCCCGAACCCCGTTTCCCTGCTGGGAAAGGGGGTTGCTGTCTGCATCTGTTTTTGACTTACACTCATTGGCCCAGTGATACCCCCTCCTGCATTTAGGGCACAAGTTTGTAGGTTTTGGTCTTGGATTATTTTGTTGTAACTTTAGGACAGTTGGGCAGTCTCTGGAAAAATGGCCCATTTGATCACATTTGAAATATTTGCCACTATCTTTCCTCCTTGTTTGTGTGCAAGGAGAACCTCCTTTACAGCTGCAGCCATAGCTAGGCCTTGATGGTAGGCAGGGCCTATATCAGCGCATAGGCGAATGTAACCTGAAAGATCTTCCTTTTTTTAATGTGGCTTGATTGCAGCCTGACAGGTGGAGTTTGCATTTTCATAAGCCAATTGTTTAATTAGGTCAGGGTTGTCCTCAGAGGAGCCAAAAAGATGCTCAGTCGCCCATAGGAGGCAATCAATAAAATCACAGAAAGGTTCCTCAGGTTTTTGTTTAATTTTTGTAAGAGAAGAGACAACTCTACCACTGGAAGGGAGTTTTCTCCAGGCAGCAGTTGCTGCCAGAGTAACTTGCGCAAAGAGGCCTGCCTCATATCGCATTTGGGCCTGCTGCGTTGCATAGCGGCCTGTCCCTGTTAACATGGGAAGGGTATACTGATTTTTTCAATTAGTGTTTTCCTTGGCTAAAAGTTTACATTGGTCTTGGAATTCAGCCTTCCAAAGCAAATAATGGCCCCCTGAGAGTGTAGCTCTGGCTAGGTCTCTCCAATCATTAGGTGTAGTCCAACCTTGAGTTAGAGAGTCTAGGACTGCAAGGGTGAAGGCTGCCGTAGGGCCATATTAGGATACTGCTGTTTTTAATTCTTTCAGGGCAGATACAGAGAATGGCGTATGGACCCTATTAGCTCGTGGCTCCGGGGATGAAGAATCTGTTTCCCCTATCACTATCAGGTGGGTCAGTGTCATTTTCTTTCTCGCTATCACTAATTTCTAACTCCCATCTTTGTAGACATGATGGTTGTCCCCTATTATTTTCCCTAGCAGCTGTCGTAGTGGCTCATGGTTTATCTCTTTTATTTTCTTGACTTGGGGATTGATCCTCATGTCTAGTTTGTTCCTTTGGTCTCCTCCTTTCTTTAACCATTTTATTTTCACCATCTTGTGAACTAACGTCATTTTGAGTGGGCCAGGTTGTCTCCCCACCATTTTGTGGGCCAACACCAGCTGGGGCGGCCTCCGTGACTGAAAAGATTAAGCGAGGTGCCATTTCTGGGGCGTTCACTACTGGAGGGTGAATTGTCTCCGTTACCGAGAACACCATTGGAGGCATGCCTGAAGAAGGGTTGGGGCCCATCTCTAATGAATGGAGTTGTAAGATGAGCCTTTGTTTTTCTTGTTTTAATTGAAGTTGCTGTTGTGAGTAGTGAATTTCTGTTTCTAGCTCAAGAAGGGCAGAAGGTGGACCATGAGGCTTTTGGAAGTCAGGCGGGGACCGAATTGATAGCACAGGGGCTACAAGGGGGGAATTATGATATTGAGCAGCCTCTTCTGCCAATTGTGACCAATCAACCTCCTGGAAATTGGAAAGGTCAGGATATATAGGCTGATATGGAGGAGGGAGCGTGGCGGCGCCATCTTGAGGGGGCTCCTGAGTATCAAGAATCACAGAGCCGGGACTACTGGGCACACTGGACGTGTCTGAGGGCGGCTTTGGGGTAGGATTGCGGGAGGAGCGTAGTGCAGCCTCACCCTGAGTAAGCGTTTCAGCAATTTGGGGATCTGCATAACGTTGAATTAGCAGCTCAGAAATCAGAGTCCAATATGAAAAAGAGGTTACCGGGACCTTTTCTGGACCAAAAACCCTATAATAGTCTTTAAGAGCATCTCCTACTCTATTCCATTTTTTAGAATCAATGGTGCCCTCTAAAGGGAACCATGGGCACACAGAATGTACAGATTGAAAGTACTTTAATAAATCTTTAGTTTTAACCTTAATCCCTCTAACCTTGAGAGCCTCCCTGAGGCCAATGACGAACAATTTATGTTCACTAAGTACTTGCCCCATGCCGATAAAGAAATTAGATCCGTTTACCTACCGTGATTCAGGCGAGACGTACGGTGGCCATCCACTCGGATCACAGGGACGGAGTCGTCCCGAAACAGTCAAGCCAGCTGGCGATTTACTCCCGTGAAAGGTCCCGCGTTGAAGTTCCTCATGCCGGGAGCCCCACGGTTGGGCGCCACTTGATCCAGCCCGCGGATCAATCCGTGGGTCTCACCTGGAGAGGGAACGGGGATGGTGGGCAGGGCAAGAGGAGAGAGAGACGGAGACAATTTGAGGGCTTCCAATCAAGTCTCCTTTATTGATGTAGGGCACAGGGTTTTTATAAGCGGGGGTGGGGCGCGAAACATGGAGCTGGGCAGGGTAAGCACGTTGCGTGTCCGCTGATTAGCTAGAGAGCAAGATCTATCCAAATAAGGACAAGCTAGAGGCAGGAAGCTGTTGCTAGGTAGGGGTACATGGTAACCATGACTGGGCCCTCGTCATATCTGCTAAATGCAGGAGAGGGTCATGGGTAGTGTAGGCTGACACACAGAATGCCCTCAGGCAGGAGGGGCGGGATGGCAGCAATTACCTTAAGCCGCTCCCTACATCTTGGCATCACTGGGACAAAATACCCAACACCCACAATTTGAGGAAAGAAATGGTTATGTGGCTCACAGAAGGTTCAATCGACGCTTGGGTAGCTCCAAGACAGAAATATGATGACAGAAGAACAAGGCAGAGGAAAGTTGCTCAAATCATGGCAATCACGAAGTAGAAGAGTGAAGGGAAGCACAGGAATACAAATACACCTTTCCAGGTAAAGCCTTCTGTGACCCACCTCTTCCTACCAGGTCTCTCCTATTAACAGCACATTCAGCTATGAACTTGTCAATGGATTAATCCACTGATGAGTACTGTCCCCTAAAGATCCAATCATTTTCCAACAGCCTGGCCTCTGAACACATGATAATTTGGGAGAACATTTTCATTCTAAACTATAACAGTGGGTATGAGTTGCCTTTCAAGAGTGGGGAAAATCTCTCAGAACTAGAGAGAAGTAATAATTCTACAATGTGAATGTGCTTATGCCCCTGAGTTGTACACTCAGTATGGTTAAACACTAATTTTATGTCATGTAAATATTGCTTCAGTTTAAAAATATATTGTATTTATATCTGTGTTAGTTGACTGTTGTTATATAATAAATTATCACAAATTTAGTATCTTAAAAAAATTGTAACAGCTTAGCTCATAGTTCTGTAGCTCAGAAGTCCAGAAGTGCTTGGTTGGGCTTTCTGCTTAGGGTTTCATAGGCCAAAACAAAAACGTTGATATTGCTGGGCTTTTCTTTGAGACATTAAGGAAGAATCAACTTCTCAGCTTATTGCTGGTTTTGGCAGAATTTGTTTCCCTCTTTAAGAATAGGCTCCCTCCTTCTTTGCTGTCAGCCAGGAGTTAGTCTCAGGCTGCATGCAGTCCTTAGCATATAGTCCCTCAGGCACAGCACATCAAATTCTTTTCATCTTTCAAATCTGACTTCCTCTTCTGCTACCGTGTATGGAGGAAAAAAATTGTTTTTAAAAGGCTCACATGATTAGACTGAGCCCAGCTCAATAACCCCATTTTTACCATAAAATTTTACATAGTCACATTTGATGAGTATGATCTCACAAGTTCCACCCCACAGTCAAATAGATAGAGTTTATAAAAGGGCAAGGGTCATTTTCCATCTTTAGAATTCTGTCTCTCATGACCAGAACAGAAATAAGAAAACATTTTTTACTCAATTCAAGAATAGTTTGTTTATACTCAGCCTCATTGCAAAGAACACTTGAAGTTCCTAAATAATTTACACTAAAGAAAAATTGCAGACTAGTGATTTATGGATTAATATAGTTCCAGTCTCCAAGCCTCAGGGAAAGAAAGGATGAAAAGCTGATTTTAATAGCTCTTTAAGCCTCTTTCTCTGAGGTGTCCTGGCTTTCTTTTTCTTTCTTCTCATCTACTAAAGCAGTAAATGCAAATGCAAAGCAATTGCCAAGAGGACCACTAGCATTCTCATGGAAAGAAGCAGATACTACATATGGTTGGAGTTTAAGGAACTAGTTTTATAAGATCCAAAATTCTCAACATTTTTAGTATCAAGATTCTTGTTATTGAGGCCTCTAAAGACCTTTGGTTGTGATAGATTATACTTATTGATATTTACCACATGATAAATGAAACCTGGAACTTTTAAAAGCATACATTCTCTTAGCTTAAAGAGTGATGATGTCATCCCACATCCCACATTATGTAAACTCTGGGTGTGAAAGGAAACAAAGCCTTAGTGTGATTAGGAAAATAGTTTGGACCTTGTGGAAACTCAGGAGGTTTTAAGGACCTCTGTCGCTTGAGACATAAATGAGAGACATAAATAGCACAAATTATATTTCTTCCCAGATTGGTCAACTCACATATTTCAGTGAATTCATTTGTGGGGTTTTAGAGACGAATCTTTCATTTGTTAGTATCTTTTTCCATCTGCAAACTCACTTTTTGTTGCTGAAGCCTGCTGTCTTAGGTTCAAGAACCAAGGAAGGTAGATCACAATACATGGGGAAAATTGTTTTAAATAACGCAGCTTTGTCTACAGTGCATTAGACTCCGGCTAAGTCCAGCAGAAAGGCAGACAGAAGAAAAGCACTAAGGATTCTTGTCACGTGTTGCCCTTGAAAACTATGCCAAGATTTTGTTGCTGTTGCGTTTGTTTTTAAATGTAGAAATCGACCAAATGATTGTTTTAATGACTCAGGATTTTGCCCTTTCCTTCTGAAACACAGGCCATGCTGCACAGTTAGGTGGTTCGTTGTTCCCCTTCTATCCTGCTCCCCCAAAAATAAAACTGACAAAATAAAGCTAAAGCCCTTTCATGGGGACTTTATGGTCCATGTATTTAGTTACTAGCGTGTTCACTCTTCTCACAATAGCTGTTCTATTTTCCTCTATTCTGTCTCTAGATAAAACGCCCCCCGAGCGCCAAGATCCTGAGACTCCCATAATCTTTCTAGGGCAGATACGTAAGTTTTAAACCTGAAAGCTGCGGAGGAAAGGTTTAGCATTCTTCGAGCCAAGGTTAAACTGTCGTCCAGCTTTGGTCACTGCGTCTCTCACGGAAGAGGGTGGTGACTGAGACTGAAAGGTGACCATCGGGCAAGCTCATCAGAGGCTGGGCTCCAGGTCTAGTTCCAGACCAGGGTGACCGCCCCAGAGCTTCCCGGACAAGGCTGAGCGTACTGAAGAAGCGCAGCTTCCCCCTGGAGCCCCACCCCCTCAACGTCAGCCGTCTGGCACGCCGCCGAGCCCTGTTGACCAATGGAGGAGAAACCACACTGCAGGCGTCCGCGATGATTGGCTCATATTCGCCCAGGGGTGGGAACCCCGCGAGGCCCCGCCCTGGGCATCCGCGCGACCTGCGGGTGGAGGTTGTAGCCGGCACCCATTCTCAGTCTGGGCGGCCGGCCGAGAGCAGGGAGTGCTGGGCAGCCTCCCCGCGCCTCTGGCCTCGGATGGATGTGTCGGGCCCGGTATCCCGGAGGGCGGCGGCGGCGGCTGCCACCATGCTACTGCGCACCGCCCGCGTGCCGCGCGAGTGCTGGTTCCTGCCCACCGCGCTGCTGTGCGCCTACGGCTTCTTCGCCAGCCTGCGGCCGTCCGAGCCCTTCCTGACGCCCTACCTGCTGGGGCCGAGCAAGAACCTGACGGAGCGGCAGGTGAGCCGGCCGGCGGGGTGGGGCGGGGCTTCCAGGCTCAGCGGCCGACCCGGGGTGGGGGCAGGGGGCGTCGCGACCAGGGACCCGCGCCTGGGGGCTGCTGGCGGCGACCGAGGCTCTGCCCGGACTGGACCGGCGGTTCCTGCAGCGGGTAGAGGACGATGTTTGTGATAAATGAAAACTGCTAGCTGTACTTCCGAGGAGCCAGAGGCTCGGTAAATAGTGCCTGAAAGTCCGTCACCGCTGCTCTGGTTCCGGGGTCTTCTTTCCACCTGCCATCTCCTGCCTTCCGGGCCTTGTTTGCTGACCTTGTTTGACAGGATGGGTGTGCTCGTCTGGACCGGGCAGGACAGGAATCTGTTTTCATTTGTCTTGATTCTTACTTAGGTGATGTGTCCGGAGACACACTCCTCCCTCCTCAGTCCCATCTCCTGCGGTAAATGCAGATGGTATCGCGTGATTGGCCCGTAATTATAGTTTTTCTTGTACTGTGGATTGTTATTTCACGTGTGGTAAATTTGCTTCTCAACTACAATCTTTAAAGATTGTATACCTGCTGTGATGCTTAGAGTAACTGAAACCGTGTAATCCATAATAAAGAACTTCTTGGCTTATTGGTTTACTGGAGATGAGAGTTTATAAGTGTTTCTGAAGTACGTAATACTTAAGAAATGCGTTTAACGCATGAAGTGCATAGTTAATCCTAATACTTGCTTTCTGCAAAACAAAGATTTTATGTAAATGGACAAACAAATTAAACCCAAATCGCTACCACAAAGCCAAACTAAGGCAGAATCAGTATGCCTTTCCTTGCATGTTACTAATGGCAAGAGCTGAGTTCTGGTATTTTCCCTACTCTCAGCTGAATGAGCCCAAATTAACTGTCCCTTTTTTTCTATTTCTTTTCCTCTCACCCTGCATCCCTGCCCTACTTGCTATAAAACACTTCCATTTAAAACATATTCTTCTTGTTTTTGTTAGTATTCAGTGATCTGTGCTGCGTAGCAAGTCAGTACGCCAGCGTAATAGGTCAGAGCAAGAGCTGGCACTACCAAAGTCATTTGCAGACTGGTAGGATAAAATTACTCAGTCCAGTTCATTGCTGCAGTATGTCTTCATTTCCAAGGACATTTGAGAGGGAACTGAGTGGGAGTTTTAATTGGGGTTTTTGTTTGAGTTATGTTGTTTCATTGTAGCAACTTTTACCCAAACCCCAGACCATCTGTTTTTCAGTCTTAACTGATGATTACACAAGGGAGTGTTATAGTTATTATCTGTTTGAATTTTGATACTTGTTAAAAGGAAAGATGAAATTCTTGTGAGCATTATTATTTTACAACAAAAAAGTACTGCATTGATAAAAGAACATTTCATTCTGGAGACTCGAAAAAGAAAAGAAAAGAAAAGAAAAGAAAAGAAAAGAAAAGAAAAAAGAAAAGAACCACTGAAATCTGAGGTAGAAATGCTGCTGCTTGTGATCAAGGTGACAAAGTTTCATGTGAACTGCCATGTGATCTGCACAGTTGTGCACCTGATGCACAGAAAAGCATGGCAGAGTGGGGCGACGCGGTGCTCCTGTTATTTGAAAGTCAGTCTGTTCTCTTGTGCCCTGAAGATGTAACCTGGGTAGAGGATCGATCACATGTGCCGTGTATGGTAAACATGTGCTCTGTCTTATCAGCTTTCTGGGGTGAGTGAAATACATTCAGGGGCCTTGGAAATAAAGCATAATTGCTGGACCCAATAAATATTTATTGTTCAAATGATGAAGACAAAAGCCTGCATCTGTTATTGCAAATTAAGTGAGGAGAAAGAGATTAGAAGAGAAATCAAGGACTGTGGGATGTAAGACGTGTCATCTGTTTTGGGGATCCTTGGAGTCATAGCGGATTCTGTTGATTATATACACTAGGGCTCTGATTCTCCTGTGGAGAACCCTAGATTTCTTTTGAATAACTAGTAACTGAAATAAACAGGACAACTTGCTCTCTTTGAGTGCTTATTTTCAGCAATGGACAGTTAAATAAAATATATTTCATGATTTTTTAGCAAAGCAAATACCAAGTCCAGTGAAGTGATGTTTCTGTTGAAGTTTTCATTTCCCCTAGAGTAGCCAAATTGGATCATCTTAAATAGAGCTTTTAGTACCTCATTGAGAAAGACAATTTCCTTTCACCAAGAATTTCTTTCTTAGGTTTTAGAAAAAGCATTAATTTTAAAAGCTACTTCTGTCTGTTTAAATCAGGTTAAAATTTGACTGTTTTATTCTAATTGTTGAAAACCAAACTTTTAATAATGCTGTTGATATTTATTCACTCTTTTTAACCTTTCCACTAGAGCCTTAGAAAGTTTAATTTTTTTACCTCCCTGATAGTGTTCTCTCTACATTCTTTTTCCTTCCCATTTTCCATTTGTCAAAGCTTCATTCATATTAATTTTGTAATTAATATGTAAATTTGTAATTTTGTAATTAATTTGTAAATTTGGCATAGCTACAGACTCTATCATCCTATACTTAAAGATGTGGTATCTGCTTAGAATTTTCCCAGTCATATTTGTTGACATCATTCTGTTAGCCTCTTTCTTGAACTTCAGGATCAACCTCAAAGAATAAGCCCCGCATTTCCTATTTCTGCTGTAAATATTGTGTGTGTGTGTGTGTGTGTGTGTGTGTACTTCTTAAGAGGTTCACGGCTCCTGAAGAGCCCGGGCTTCATTTCATTTTTCATTGTTATCCCTTCAGGTTGAGGAGTGTTGTCCAAATAAAAGTTTAATTGAAACTCAATTCCAAAATAAAGTCAAACTTTGAATTAGAGGTTAAAATTGAACGTTGTTTTCATTGATTTTTTTGTATCTCAGAAGAAAGTATAAATAAGCTTTGATTTGAAGAGTTGCAAAAGATACTTTGAAGAGAATGAAATCAGTTCCCTTTGATTACATGGCAGATTTTACTTGAGGTGAGATGTTAGGTCTGCACAATGTCTAGTAAATGCCTGTAGTTTGAACATTCTTGCTGGTAGGAAGTTCTCCTTACAGATTCAAAGTGTCTATCAAAGAAGTGTTGCCTTGTGTAATCACTTAGATTTGAGGAGACCTCCTTTGGTAACTCAAAAGTGAGCCCTGAGAATTATATGGTCTTTATCTCTCGATAGTGCCCTATAAAAGCACCTCTATGAAGATTGAGAAAGCATAGATATCAGAAGTAACTGCGAAACTTAACAGATCAATAACAGTCTTCTGATGGAAGAAACAGCCATTTCAGTGTGATAGATTTAGAATTCCTGATTCTGAGTATTAGTTTCAGATCCTTTCTCTGCCAGTCCTTGCTGTGGTAACTTTGGATAATTCACTTAATCTTTCTCTAAGGCTGAGTGGCATTCATTGTAAAATAGAGATGATGGAAGCATTACCATTTAGGACTGTTGTTGGGTTAGTTGAGGGTAAGTTAGGTAAAATGCTTTAGTGTGGTGCATAGCACATCCATAGAAATTTTCTGTTACGATACTGATAACAATGGAGGACCATTTACCTTGGGTCGATGTTTCTTACAGGAGAAAATAACTGGTCTCTCACTTAGAGTAAGTTAAAGAGTAAAGTCAGGGGAGTCCAAATGGAAACCCCACCGCCACTACTTCCTGCCTTTTTTATTCACTTGGCATTGCAAGGCTAGCAGTGTTACTTCCCCTCATATTCATGATGCAACTTGTGGTTCTGTATTAAGAGCAGAATTAGGCTCATCAATTTTAGGTACGTTAACATACTTTAAATTGATATTAAAGGATAAGGTTTATAGAATGAAAGCTTGGCAGTTAATTATTTAGGGACAACTATCACTGAAAATTGTGTAACCTGTCTAAGCAGAGACAATATTACTGAAGTGAAGATCCAAAGACCTGAAACAAAAGAAGATGGTGTATTGAAGAGAGCAGTAGAGAGATTTTTTTTAAATGTTTCATGTGGTTTTTAGTAACAATAATTGCACGTGTTTATGTAGTGTATTTCAGTGCATGCATGTAGCATATATTAATCAAATTGGAATAATTAGCATTCCTCTATCATTCCATTATTTGAACCTTTGAGATCCTGTCTTACAGTTATTTATAAAATATTTAGTATGTTGTGGGCTGTATAGTCACTGCGCTGTGGAACACCAAACCTTTGATCTTCTTTCTTACCTGTGTTTTGGTGCCCATTATCCAGCCTCCTTTACCTACCCCTCTCTCCCTCACCCTGTAGCAACAACTCTCTTACACATTTATGTCTACTGTTTTAGTTCCTGCATGTGAGAGAGAATTTGTAGTATTTATCTTTCCACGCCTGGCTTATTTGATGTAACATAATTGTCTCCCATTCCGTCTGTTTTGCTGCAGATGATAGAACTTCATTCTTCCTTATGAATAATCCTCCATCATTTATACATACCACATTTTAATTTCATTTTTAATTAATTTTATTGGTACATTTTTGATATGCATAATGATCACATTCATCGTAAGGGACTTGTACCTGTGCTAATATTTCTTGGTTCCTTTTTTCCCCATTTCCCTCCCCTCCCTTCAGCCCTTCTTCCTCTCCTTATCTACAAAAGCTCTGTTTGATTTTTGCTTCTTTTTCCTTATCTTTTCCTTCTGTTCTCTCTCTTCACTCCCTGGTTCCCCTTCCCATTTGAACATTATTTTTCCTGCATCCTAGTATCTGTCATCCATTTTGTCCCTTATTTACACTTTCCATTTCTCACACAAGAGAAACAGCACCATTTTTAAACACGTGTCTTCTTTCACTTAAAAGTATGTTCTTAAGGTACATCCATTTACCTAAAAATGTCTTAAGTGTATCCTTCTTTATGGCAAAATAGTACTCCATTGTATATAAAAACTACATTTTATTTATCCATTTATTGGTTGATGGGCATCTGGGTTGTTTCCAAGATACAGCTATTACAAATTGCACTGCTATAAATATGATACCACATTTTTGGTAGAGATAATTTTTAAAGGTTTATTGGCTAGTAGCTTTGTGGCACTGTGTTTGGAGAAATAAATATGTTAGGAAACATTTAAGTTTAAGAAACACCTGAGTCAAAACAACAGGCAGTTTCAAATTCTAGAAAACTAGAGGAGAGTGGTATCTGTAAAAGCATGGGCAGGAAAGGGAGTAGGAGGTGGTTACGTGGAACACAACTGTGAGAAGTATGCGTACCTTCTATCTCAAGGTTACCTTTACTCACTTTGGTGTGTGTTCTACTAGGAGGGGGAGTACATTCTGCTGTGGTCACACCAGCCACTGACTTTTTTGGCCCTCATTTGTTAACATTTGCACACTTTGGAATAAGAATCATTTCTATAGTTCTTGATTATTCCTTCATACATGCATTCAGATGCAACAGGTTGATGCTGATTTCCAAGCCCAAATTAAACAGAATTCGTGAAACCAGATAGGTCCCTGTGATTCAAAGCTGGTCATAAATCAACTCTGGAATATATTTTAGAAAATGGGGGTTATGTTTTACTGCTGTAGTAATGCTCTGTACTGGCAAGACATTTTATAGAATTTGTTTAATTTGTTGTTTTTCTAAAATCTTTTAAAAAATCAACTCATTTCACGTTTGGACAGATTGAGACATACTTGAGAGTTAAATAGAGTTCTACTGTCAGACTCATTGTCCAAGTCTAGCAAACTGTTAAGTTTCTTACCAAAACTATTTTCCAAAAAGCACTTAAATTGAAGCATTTTAAAATGTGGACTTTGAAATGACCATTTAAAAACTGATTTATTTAAACCCCCTGGACCTTGCTAGACAGTGGACTCTGTAAAAAGAAGGAAAAGCCATCTATAGTGATTGCTATTGAAATAATAGGACTGATAGTCCATAATTTTTGATTCACATTGCTGCAGGTAGTTTGTATTTCAGCTGTAATAGCTCCTAGTTTGTGAATAAAGTGGATTCTTTCATTTAATCCCTGCAAAAACCAATCGTGTCCAAATAAATTTTACCTATCTTTTACAGATAGTAGAGAGTAAAGCTGAGGAAAACTAAAACACCTTAACTATACAGTTCCTGATTGACAACAGTTCAGCTTAGTAGTATTTCAACTTTAGGACAGAACAAAAACAGTACACATTCAGTAGAAACTGTACTCCAGAGTTTGAATTTTTATTTCTTTCCTAGGCTCGCAGTATGTAGTTCTGTGCTCTTTTCATGATGTGGGATGTCGTGGTAAACCATAGCTCCCAGCTAGCAATGCAGCCACAAGGGGAAATAACACATTCTCCTGTGCACTGTGTTGCTAATCTGTTGTATATGGTAGGTTATGTGTATTAAATGCATTTTTTCCTTATACATTTTCACCTTACGTGAGTGCATTGGGACTTACATCATCAAGTCAAGGAGCATCTCCAATCACACAGCAAGTAACAGAGCTGAAGTTCTTTTTGATTTTGAAGCTGATTTTTAAAATTACTTCTACTGTACCCCAATTAAAAAATTTGCATTATAGAGAAAACAGCAGTAAATTCTGGTGCACTTACTACCATATACAGAATGATGATTATCATTAACATTGAATTGTGTCATGTAAAACAAATACCCAGAAGGATTTTGCATGTTCTCATCACAAAGAAATGATAAAGGCCTGAGATGATAGATAACCTAAATGTTCTGAGCTGATCGTTACACAGTGTATATACTTATCATACTGTGTACTGTACCCCATAAATGTATAGTTATCTATCAATTAAAAGTGAATTTTTAAAAAGAGAAAACTTTTGTTTCATATTACAGATAAATAAAAAGGTCATAAAACTTGCCTATCATTCAGATAAAATCATTCTGATAGTATATTAGAACAGATTTGTCCCCTTCACCTATTTATTTGTCCTCCTAGAAGTGTAATTTAAAACCAGAAAAATTTAGGATTGAAACTCCCTGACCTGTGTCTAGAAGTAAGAACTGCTAATATTCAATTTCAAAAGTCCTGATTGTTCTGTATCTTTTAAACAGCATGCTGTTAGGTTGTACAGATAAATGTTGGGTCTGTCTTTTTAACCTTATAAGGCAGTGGTTCTCAACTCCAGCTCCTCGGAGGTTTTTAAGAATTTGATGTGGCATCTGATTTTTTACGCTTCTTGGGTGATGTACAGCCATGAGATAACTAGGGATACTAGCACCTACAAAGCACATCAAGAGAATCTTGAATACTATCTTGGAAACACTGTCAACTTCAACAAAATCTTTTCTGGATAAAGGAAGTCTTTGAAGTAGTCATTTATTAGAAAAAAGAAGATGGAGTGGAGATACGGAAGGATATCCATATAATTAGTTGAATTGTTACTGAGTTTTCTTTGGATGAGTTCTTGAAAGTGTTAGTGCATTGTTTTCTAAGAATAAATTCTTCATGAATAGTGAGGTCTTTTGATCATTAATGGGTTTTTATTCTCTTTCTGCCAGGTCTTCAATGAAATTTACCCAGTGTGGACTTACTCTTACCTGGTGCTGCTGTTTCCTGTTTTCCTCGCCACTGACTACCTCCGTTACAAACCTGTCATTCTGCTGCAGGGATTCAGCCTTATTGTTACATGGTTCATGCTGCTTTATGCCCAGGGACTGCTGGCCATTCAGTTCCTGGAATTCTTCTATGGCATCGCCACAGCCACTGAAATTGCCTATTACTCTTACATCTACAGTGTAGTGGACCTGGGCATGTACCAGAAGGTCACAAGTTACTGTCGAAGTGCCACGTTAGTGGGCTTCACAGTGGGCTATGTCCTAGGACAAATCCTTGTCTCGGTGGCAGGCTGGTCCCTGTTCAGCCTGAATGTCGTCTCTCTCACCTGTGTTTCTGTGGCTTTTGCTGTGGCCTGGTTTCTACCTATGCCACAGAAGAGCCTCTTCTTTCACCATGTTCCTTCACCATGCCAGGGAATGAATGGCATCAAGGTACAAAATGGTGGCATTGTGACTGACACTTCTGCTTCTAACCACCTGCCTGGTTGGGAGGACATCGAGTCAAAAATTCCTTTAAATCTGGAGGAGCCTCCCATGGAGGAACCGGTAAGCTCAGCGTTAACATTTTTTTGTAATTACAGTTTTGGGGGATGACTACTGGTGATAAAATAAGTCAGGAAACCCCTTCTTGCTAGATCTTGTATTCACTTGGATTCAGGTTTTACCCTGAGTTGGTTTATTAGTTCATTCATTTATTAATTCAAGATAAAATTGATTTGTGTTAGGGACATCAAACTTCTTTTCCCCTAAAGTGCTTGAAAATCAGACTAGCACAATATTCTGCATTCATTTCAGCAATGTCTTGAATTTCAGGATCTGCATCTCCCTGTTTCTATCTCCATTGCTTGATGTATAGAGGAAGCATTCAGATTTTTTGCTAGATGGGTGTGGCAGTATACTTCTATAATTCCAGCACTTGGGAAGCTGAAGCAGGAGAATCACTGAGTTCCAGGCCAGCCTGAACTATATAAGAAGACTCCATCTCAAATAAGTAAATAAATCCACCAAATTTTTTGCTTAATCATGGAGATGAAAATGTCTCATCCATGCTTCTAAGTTCTGAACCAAATTTCAAAGTATTTGAAGATAGAAACTTGCTTTCCTTTTCTGTGCTAGAAATGATATATGTTACTTACCTTTCCAAAGTAAAATAGTAATGAATAATGCAGAGGAAGGAAAATCACAAGAGAAAAATTTAAGCTGATAATGGAGTAAGATATTCATTCTTTGTGACCAGGAAAATGAATTGCTTCCCTTGTCACTCACCTTTCTTTAATATTTAAATAGAAGTTTCTTTGTTTTTCCAAGCTACGTTATAAGCTCTGAGGAGCAGAGTTCATTCCAAGCACACTGAATTAGAGTTTTTCTGCAACATGTTTGGAAATAAGCCTATTAACATTTGTGCTTGGCCTGTGGGCTCCATGAGTTTTGTGGACCCAATAAGAATGAAGACCCACTGTGAGCAGAGTCAAGGTTTTCTACATGGAGTTAACCCAATGGTTTCAACCCAGCCTTTAGTGTCCTCAGTGAAAACTACTGTCTTTTGCCTACTCTCATTCTTTACTGTAGGTTACAGTTGAAATTTAGGTTATTGTTTCAAGGAATCTGTTTGACACTCATCATGATGGTTATTGACTACTGGAGCACCTATGGGCAGCATTAGTCAGCATGACCAGAGTTTGAGTATCAGTGAAATGCCAATTCCATCTTGATTTGTGACATTGGAAGGTCAAAAAAGGGTTGTTAGGAGAGGGAAGAAACGTAATCATTTGATAGATCTCCTGTCGTAGACAAATGGAGATGGGGTTGTTTCAGACATGTGACAGTGGCTTTGGCTAATTAACACTAACCATAATTTTAAAGATTCTTATGGAGCAGTGAGTTTCAAATTTTAACTTTTCAGGTCACTTTCTACTGAATCAATTTTAGTAGTCACACATGTATTATGACCTACAGTGTAAAACAGTGTATCCTAGACCAGTTTGAAATTTATCATTTATAGATACACAAAATGTCCGGGTTTTTTTGTTTTTGTTTTTTTTAACATACCAAAGAATTGTAAAGTGTTAGAAAGTCAAAAATTATTCTAGTCACAGGTCATACAACAGTCTGAGCATCTTAGAAGAGATTAGGGGGTCATCAGCCCTGTCATCAGATGAGGATTGGAATCAGAGATTAATAATTTATGCAGACTTGCACAAATACCCACTGTAAGAGCATATATGAGGTCCACTTCTCACCATACCTTTCCCTGTAAGACCTTTCATCAGACTGACAACTTTGTCCGAACCATCCAGCTGGCTGTAGTGTAGGCAGAATTAGATTTCAAGCCAGTTCCGTGATGTCCTGGACTCAGCTGCTGTTGACTAAGCAGGTGGATGGTGCTGTTCGGTACCAGATTCACTGGCCTTAAAATACTACTGTTTTTCTTTGGCAAGCACAAAGGAAAGTCAGTATGGATGCTGGGCATCACAGCCTTTTTTTAACTGAAAAACCCCTAATTAAATCACGAATATGGTTGTGGTGATTATTGAAAAGTAGATAGGTGATTAGTTTTATCTGCATTTTATAGAAAGGGAAAATGAAGTAGATGGTGTCAAAATCATAATCCTGTCCACAAGTTATCTTAGAGTATTTTAGATTCTTTTCAGAGAAAACCTATTCTTTTGGAGCAGAGGTTGCTGACCCTGCAGGAAGAAGAACAGTCAGCAATTTTCTTTCTCAATTGGAACTAGACTCATGCTTGGCTTATGTCTGGACCTGACATACTTTGAGTTCTTCATCCATTAAAAATGATTCATGGCTGGAGATTTAGCTCAGCAGCATAAGCACCTGCCTGGCAAGCATGAGGTTGTGAGCTCGATCCTTGGTACAAAAAAAAAACCTGATTCAGGATACATGTGTGATATGATGCTTTACATTTGATCCTCAGCACTACATGCAAAGATTCAAATTAAACTTTTTAGCCTAGGGGCTGGCATGCCATGAAAATGTTCTCTTGAAGTGTCCGTGCTTTTATTTGTAACTGAACATCTTTTAGTAACCGTCCTTTGTGTGCATGCATGTTTAAGTTCTATAAGACAATAAGATCAGCACAATTAGTACTTGTATTCTACAATTTAATAATGTCATTTCTAGCAGCAACATCCAATAGGTTTTAAGAAAAAGAAGTAAGTTCCAGTTCTAAAACTTCTTAGGCAAGATATTTAATTCTATGGAGTTAGTTTTCTTATTCATATACCTATTATTTTGAGTATTAATGGAGACAATGTAAAACTTTCAAATGAGTGCACATGGTATGTTCTTAATACATGGTAATTGGTGTTATTAATATTGTTAGACATGGATAGTTAAAAATAACTTTGTACCCTTACTGTAGATTATCATTTATAAGGTTGTAAAGAGAGTAATCTCTCCTCCTCCACAAAGGGCTAAATATAATTCGCTGGTGAATTTAAATTTTATTTATATGAAATAAGTCATTAGTTTACATAAGGTAAAAAAAACTAGGTCCATACACAAATTGCTGTCTGCACAATGAGCTTCATGGGGTTTCCAATCTATTCCCTTTGCTGTGTAGGAACCCAAGCCAGACCGCCTCCTTGTGTTGAAGGTACTGTGGAATGATTTCCTGATATGCTACTCCTCCCGTCCCCTGCTCTGCTGGTCTGTGTGGTGGGCCCTCTCCACCTGTGGCTATTTCCAAGTCATCAACTACGCACAGGGCCTGTGGGAGACCGTGATGCCTTCTCGCCAAGCTGCTATCTACAATGGTGGGGTGGAGGCTGTTTCAACCTTACTGGGTAAGTGAAGCAAGACGGTAGCAGGTAGTGTGGGGAGAGTACTGGTAGTTATACCAACCATGGTTAACTCTTCCCTCCCAATCATAAAGCACCTCCAAAGATTAAGTTCTTTCTTTCAAACTCTTATTTTATAATGTAGAAAAACTTGGAAATACTCAAGTGGTAGAGGAGGTTGATTGGCAAATTTGAATTATTTTAAGTGTTGGAAAAGCAATATAATTTTCAAAATTGCTTTTTGCTTGTCCAATTTCTCTACCTGTGTATTTACTGAATAATTTTGTCACTTGATGTGAAATATTAAGTAGCAATATATTATAGTTTTTAACAATAATAACTAATATCTGTTGAATAATATCTGTAGACTATCATGAGATAGGTACAGTTATTGCCATTTTTTTTAATAAATAGAAACTTTGGGCATGTAGCTTAATAATTAGCCTAAGGTCATGTAGATGGGAAATAGCGAAGTCAAGATTTGAACTTGGGCAGGGTGGCTTCAGAGCCGTTGTCCTTGACGTCATACCTTACTGTCCCTTTCTTATCTATTGCCCTGCCTCACAAGGTTATTGGAAGGTTTTGTATGATTATCTGTAAATATTTACTGACTCTGTCGGGCACTCAGAAAACACGCCAGTATATATTAGCTGTCGTCATTTTATCAAAGGGTAGAGAGGCCCTGGATTGCTCTTAGGTCTGCAGGAAAGATGACTCACCCTCCCGTGTTGCCCAGCCAGAAGCAGTGGTTCTCCTTTACTCCTGCCTGTGCCTCAGCCATGTAGTGTTTTCCTTAGCAATACATCTGGGTTTCTATTCTCCTTTTCCGTCTCACTGCCACCTGCCCTAGTGCAGTCTCTCACCGTCTCTCAGTGACTCCATATTATTTCTTCTGTCAAATACAAAATTTCTGCCTGAGTTTCAAGGTCCACTATAATCTTGAGCTATCTAGTGTATAAGTTTAAAGATTTGAAATTTTAATAATACCGAGTTTTTAATTTACCAAAATAGTATAATAGTAAAAGAACTGGATCACTTTTTGTTTTGTAGGTGCTATTGCCGTGTTTGCGATTGGTTACATAAAAATATCTTGGTCAACTTGGGGAGAGATGACCTTGTCCCTGTGTTCTCTCCTGATTGCTGCTGCAGTGTATGTCATGGACACCGTGGATAACATTTGGGTGTGCTATGCATCCTATGTCATCTTCAAAATCATCTATATGTTACTCATCACAATAGCAACGTATGTATTTTGGCTCAAGCATTGATAAAGTCATGACAGTACACATTTATTAATTGCTTTACAAACCAAGAAATTAACATATCTTGGTAAAAGAGGCAAATGGGAGGAGGCATTTTATGTGTGCACATTATCAGTTTTTCTCTTCTGGAAGAATTTAGACAAAGTTGGCCTATTCCCTTGTTTGTCTGTTGTTATTGTTTTATTAGGTTTATATTCAGCAACAATTCTTCCCTTTTAGGAAAAAAACTGACAGTACAAAGAAGGGACCGGGCTTCACATTTAAAGTAAAAATTGTAACTATCCAAGAAGTAATTTTAGTATATTCACTCTTCTTTTACTTTTTCAAAAAGGTTTCAGATTGCCACAAACCTCAGCATGGAACGCTATGCCCTGGTGTTTGGTGTAAATACCTTTATTGCCCTGGCCCTGCAGACCGTGCTCACTCTGATTGTGGTGGATGCCAGCGTCCTTGGCTTAGGAATCACCATTCAAGTGAGTTCTCTCCCTTCACCCTGAAGGTAGCCTGATGTTGTAGTCAGGGTAATAGAAGTGGGGTGTGACTAATAAAAAGAAATTCACAGCTGGGTGTGGTGCCACATGCATGTCATCCTAGCTGCTAATGAGGCCAAGCAGCAGGGTCACAAGTGTGAGGGTCAGGTCCTTACACATACTCGGCAAGCACTGTGCCACTGAGTGATAGCCCAGTCATCCTGGATTTATGCCTGGAATACTGTAGCTCATGTTTGAGATGCTCGGTTTCATCTCATAGCTTAGTCTTCTCCCTTCTTTACTTAAGGCACCTCTCACCTGAATGCCAGCGTTATGACTTCCTGTTGAGAAATACCATCATGATTCTTAACACATGACCCACTATAGAAATGGTTGCTTTAAGCAGTGGAAGAATAGGATTTTGTGACCTGTTTGGACATTAACTACCATAATAGGCTTCCTATGGAAGTGTATCCAAGTTTGAAAGAACCTCACTCAAGAGATGTAAGGGTACATTCTCACTTGAACTCTTAAATGTTTATAAGTATTATAAATATGTGAGTTCATAAATATTTAGTAAGTTCTTTTAAGAAGTAGTAAACAGTGAAGATGCTGATAAACTCTTCAGTCACATTTTAAAAAATTGTCTTAGGGAAGATTCTTATTTTTAAAAAGTAAACCTATAGAAATACAGTTGGCCTCTACTGCCCTCTTCTGGGAAAGACTAGAAGTTCTGCTCTTCAGAAGTTGGCCTGTTGTACTCCCCTTCAGTTTTAAGACCGCAACTCCTAACAATACCATCAACAACCATAAAAAAAAAAAAAATGATGTTAACAGCATTAGCATTGTGCTCATAAACATTTACGTGCATGATCTCAGCGACTCCTCCCAGCAGCCTCGTGAGGTGGGAATTATTATGCAGGCTGTGCTGTAAGTGCAGTGGTTTGGGCTCAGAAGTCAGCACAGCGAGATCACAGAGCTAGTGAGGGGTGAAGCCACACTCAGTTGGATTTTAGGGCCCCGTATTGGGCTGCGGCTTGGTGTCTTCGGTGCTTGGCACATAGTGTGTGTACAGAATGTCTTTGGGTTTTGTTTTTCTTGTTTTTTAGAGATACGGGGGTCTTCCTATTTTTTTTAGAGATGGGGGAGTCTTCCTATTTGTCTTTTAGAGATATGGAGTGTGGGCTCAAGCACTTCTCCTGCCTCAGCCTTTTGAGTAGTGGAACTGTGGCTGTGCTCCACCACATCTGACAGTGTTTTTTGAAGTATATCTGAGAAACTGAGTATATCTTTAATAATGTAGAGTCTGTTCACTTTACATCACCTCTAATTGACTCTTCTGTCGATTACTACTTCTCTGCCTCCTAGTTCCTGATCTACGCCAGTTATTTTGCACTCATCGCTGTGGTTTTCCTGATTGGTGGTGCAGTCAGTGTTGCAAAGAAGTGTAGAAAGCAGGAAGATCCAGAGTCGAATTCTCAAGTAACCACTTCCTAAGACACCACTCAAGAGCCGCTTCTCACAGCAAAAACTCCACACAGCAACTGCCTGGATATGTTTAATATTTTTAAGGTTCAGACAAATATTTATGAATGTGCATTTCATGGCTTCAAAGCAGCCGCTCAACTAATCCCTTGTATTCCTGAGAGAGCATGGTACTGCTGACACAAGCGAGAAGTGAAGTTTGTCTCATGGATTATTTATGAGAGCTAATTCAAGGATGAGCTTCTTCTGATGCAGAAGTGAACTTGATTTTGAAAACCAAGTAATCAGGAGCAATCAAGCAGCACGTAGTGCTGTATACTTGATTAGTGAGCATGTTGGATGTTTTGTAGGTCATGCACATCTATATCCACTTAGCCAGACTGTTGGCCTGGTGGGACCAGGGCTTCAAAGAGGCCACAGGCTATTATGTCATGATAGAACTATGTTCTGTTAGTACCTGCATCTGTTGACCTTCATTCTGATTCTGTGTTACTCATGTGCATTTGTGTTTGTACAGATGAATGTTGTTTCTAAGACTGGCAATATTTGCTCTGGTTTAATGTTTAAGGAGTATGTGTCATTTCTAATTTTAAGTTATTTTTAGAAAATTCATTGTATGAATATTCTTGGTTCCCATCTTTACCATCATGTATTGTGTAAACTTTTAGAAATGCATTATTCATATGCTTCCCAGAGAAGCTCATTTAGTAAGAAAAGAAGGCAAGTTTTAAAGCCTGCTTATAATCCAAATGAAGAGACTTGATAAGAAAACTTAGGTTTGCTTGTCTATTATTCTTCAGTATGGAGGATTGTTAATTCCATGATGAAAAATCATACATGCCCATTTTGTATTTGCATTCCCTTTTATTTCCAAAATGAAATGAAAATGTCTTTTTCTTTAAAATAACTTCATTCCCATTTATAGCTTTCATATTATTTTGATTTTCTTATTGAAGATAAAGATGTCAGTAGGAATTGGATTATTCCAGGGCCTTTTTGTAAACTGAGCCTCTTTCTAATTATTTTAATGGGGTTTTTGATTCCTGCATTTTTGTACCTTAAATCCACCTTTGTTTGTAAAGGTGGATCATCTTGAATATTTGTTTAAATTAAAAGCTGCTACCAATTCCATTTCTAAGTTAACTTGAAAGGCATATTGTTCTATATGCATTTAATTCTGCAGTCTATCAAGGGACTGCTAATATTCATGAGACATGAAAACTATTTCAAAGCCAACTTTGTTGCCTTATTTGGAAAAGCATGTAGGTAGGTCTTTTAACTATGGTGTTAACTTTTTTAGAACAATACAGCTAAACAATGGTAATAATAGTGTCAAGATTGCAGAATTGACATATTCATTTGGTTTAAGCAAGGATCCCAGAAGCAAAATAGGTGAGGATAAGAGCAGGTCATTTGTATTTACCTTTCTCAATAGTTGCAGGAAAGGAAAAGAACACCAGCTAAGCAAAGGAAAGGACAGATGTCATAAGTTAGCAACCTCCAATTTTATATTGTCTCCTTTTTTGCTGTTTTCTTTCTGCTCTATAAGAAATTATCCACAAATAAGTAGAAAGTTGTGTTTGAGGAATTTTAATTCTTTAAAAAATGAAATGGACTGTGGTACAATCAAATTGTTCACATTACCAGAAGACTGTTTCCCCGGAATTTAACCCATGGTTTGTGATACCCAGCCAGAGCCTTTATGAATTTAAGACAATATTATGTTCTCATCTTGGTGGATGGCTAGAATGCTGAACCCAATGTGCTAGTTGTACTGTATACAGTTTTGCAAAGAAATGAAAATAATTTGTTGCACTTTTTATTCAATTCTGTATAGATTATAAAATTATTTTTATGAAATAAATATTTTACAGTATATTTTCCTTTTTAATCAAAATTATTTTAAATGTTATCTTATGTTTTAGTTGGAGCTTTACATGTTTAAATATTTTCATAATTTTTCCTCCAAGTTCGTATTAAGACTTCCCCTCAAATAGCTTTTAACGTCTAGTCATCTTATTAATTTTTCCATTGCTTCTGACGTTACATTGGGCTCCTCCCCCTTACTTCTGTTGCTACTCCCTTTTTTCCTAGTACCACACTGCACTATTGATATTTCTTGGACTTACATCCTGGTATCTCTTTAGAAACTGAAAAGACCATCATTCCCTTTAATTGGTTAACTGAATTTTTCAAATAAAGAAGATTAAAGCAAGGGCTGAAAGTCCTACCTTGTTTTGAAACTCCATACCCTCTTTATTCTACACCCAAATATTCTTATACCGGAGAAGTATCTTCTTGCTGTCAGTTGAAAATCATGTTACATTATGTCCCAAAAACCAAATCAGTCTTTTTGTCCTATTATTAGTGCTTTTATTTTAATACTTTATTTTGTTTTAGTAACAGTGTTTTTTAATATCCCATTCTAAAAGCTGCTTAAGCAAGACATTTGGTTATCACCAAAGACCTGGAAATTTTTCATGCAAAAACAAAACTTCAATAGTTTTTTGTACTTTTAGTTACATCTCCTATATCTTAACTACCTTTCAGATTATAAACCTAAGCAGGGACCATGTCTTATATTTGTCATTTGTTGCAAAACATATTCTTGTGCTCTATGAGAATATAAACACTATTTGATGGACTTAGCTAACCTGCCAGTGCAATTGCTAATTGCCCATCATTTTTTTAAAAGTACGTCATCATGAAGGATTAAAATGTCTATTGATGATCTCTAGTACCCTGGTATTGTGTTTGATCAAAAGATAACATTCATTTGTTTTACTTAGAGCGTCTCCCCATATTTAATATCTTATATTTGTGAACATTCTTGAAAGCGAGCTTGTACTAATTCCTCTGCTTTTCTTTGTAATGCTGTCAGAAGAGATTTCAGATTATTAGGTTTGCTGTTCAAAGCTGAGGTATGTTAGGAAAGCCATTCTGTTGCACTTCAGTTTCCTCATCTGTAAAGGAGAACCTCACAGAGTTGCTGTGAAGAAACCAGAGAACATATTTGAAAGCACCTGTTATTACAGGCACTGAGGAAATGCTGAGAAATTAATTCCATACCCCTTGCTTTCCATTTATAATTTGGAGCTATTGATTTCAAAATTTTTTCTTGGAAGAAACAATGTTTTAAAATGAAAATCAGAGACTTTTAAACTAGTCACCTTATTTTTAACTCTTTTCAAAGTATGCCTGGGATTAGATGAGAATTACACAAAACTGATGAAAAACAAGAATCCATAGATACTGGAATTGTGGTTTAGCTCAACCAGGAAAACTAAAGAGATGCCCACCTAGACACATAATAGTAAAACTGCAATTAAGTTAGACTGTAAACAGCTGCCTCCTTCTGGGTTCTTGTTCTGAGAGCAGCAAAAATTGATACTGATAGAATATGGCAAGCAATAGGGACAGGTACAAGGTATAGTTTATTAGAATAACAAAAAACTACAGACAAAAAAAAAAAAAGCTCCTGCTTATTGGGAAGGTTTCCAAAAGACTGATACTGCAGATGTTTGCACCCAGAGATCTACGGAGAATTTGGCAAAAGAAAGGAGTAGGAGAATGAGCAGGGAAGCACTTACTGCTGTTACTGTTGTCAGGTTTTTGATGTCTGGAAAGTGGGCTGTATTATTTGGTTTTTTGCATTCCAACCCTTTTGAGGTTTTTCCTAGTTTACTGAGGGACTCATCCTTTGTCCTCTGTGCTCTATTTTCCTGAGGCTTAGCTCTGCTAAGTCCTGGCCTTTAGTTTCATTTTGTTTTCTCAATTTACTGAGGCACTCTTACCCTAATTCTGCCTGTCTTTCTCTATCTCCTGGTCTCAGAACCAATGGTAGCTCATAAAAACAACCAGAGAGAAAAGACCAATCATGTACACACAGCCAGTTTCTCAAGAGCAACAATGGGAGCCAGAAGAGTAATGAGTTCTTCAGATTATGAAGATAAAGTAACTTCTACCCCGAGAAACATTTAAATTAAATAAATTAATAAATATTAATGATTTCACTTTGTGATTTGCATTGATACTATTCACATTGGTATTAAAATACCAGTAGGCTTATGAAAGTTCCTTAGATGTAGCAACAGTGCCATCTTGCTTTGTGAAGATGGCCACAGGGCTGTGGCCTATAGGTGACTGTCGTTACCACCACAAATCACTGCCAAGAAACGAGATCAATTCAAGTGAGAGTATAAAGGGAGCTTTAAAGGACATTGGCAAAGTTCCTAACCACATCCTGAAAAACTGGAAACCAAGCTAAGAAGAGGAAGATAAATCTGCCAAAAACTGTGAAAGGAAAAGAGGCACAAAAGACAAATGGATTGTAAAGGCTATTCAAAAACTGAAAGATGACTTTAGTGGAAAAAAGAAAAACTAGAAGTGAACAGTGCAGTCTTCAGTTAAACAGGAAAGAGAATAAGCCAAGTATGGTGAATATATTTAATTGAGTCTTCTATCTTCCCTTTTACAATCCAGAAAAATACTTTTATCATCTATTTTGTAAATAGAAGTTTTTCAATAGGTCTAAAAACACACTTTTAAAAGATGAGGATCATAGCAGTGTTGCACACCTGTGAGCCCAACACTCGGAAGGCTGAGGCAGGAGGGTAGCCCTGAGTTCAAGGCCAGCCTGAACTACATAGCAAGACCCTGTCTCAACAACAAAGACAAAGATCAGGCTAGCTGACTGGGCTTGTGCCCAGGTGAGTGGCAGGAGGACTGAAAAGGATCATGTTTTGGGTCCTTGGGACACTATTTCATACCATATCAGGTCCCCCTTCCTGGGCCCTGTACAGCCCACAGGCCTTCATGCTGGAGTAGCCCAAAAACACCTAAAATGGGTCAATTTTGACAAGATGTAGTGCTACAGCATGCTTGGTGGTGTGTCATGACATCCAATCTTTAAAGTTTGTTCCTAAATTATAGGAATGTGTCCTGTTTCCCATTGGAGTAACTGAAAAGTGAAGGGTTGCCATACTTGGAGAGACTCTGAAAAAGAACTCCCCTACAACCTTGGTATTCTCACTCAAATTGCATAGCTGTGGTTCCAGAAGCCACTGGGTCCCATATAAAACTTCGGTGACAGTGCTTTAGAAATTATCATAAATGGATGTACTTTGAGACCATGAGGTTAAATAAATCAGACACACAAGCTAAAACATCACACAGGGCATCCATTTTCCTACAAATGACTTACGTCTCTCCTTTATGGCTGAGTAGTACTCCAAGGTGTATGAATACATTTTCTTCATGCACTCATTTGTTGATGAACATAAGGGCTATTTTTAAGCATAAGTTATTATGAATTGTGCTGCTATAATCATGGGTGTGTGCATGTATTACTATAATATGTCTTTAGCTTTCAGGAAGATACCTAGAGAGGGTATATCTGAATCAAATTGTTTCTCTTATATGAGAAACTCAGAGTAAAAATAAAGAACAAATAAAAGATAGTTAATACAAAGTCGGGAGATAGTTCTCAGAGGAAAAGGCTATCAAGAGATGGACAGGGCACAGGGGAGGGATAACCTATGCAAAGGGGGAATCGGATGTGTTACATACACCAGCTGCACACAAGGAATGTAAACATTATGCACTGCAAATGTACTGAAAAAAGGGAGGGGATTACGGGGTGAGTGGAAAGGAGAGGTAGGGGAGGGAAAGGGAATGAAAAAGGGATTAAGCTATGTACATGTACCAACTTCCCACATGGAATGTTAGCACCATGGACTATGCATACCAATAAACTAAAAGCATAAAAATATAATTATCAGCCTTTTAAAAAATCACATAGCTTCTCATATGAGAAACCCAAAATATAAAGAGCAAAATAAAAGATAGATAATGGGAAATAGGGAGATATTTTGCAAATGGGGAGCAGATTGAAAGACAGAGGGCAAGAAAAAAGGGAGGGGAAAGGGACTAAAAGAATTAAGGGTTATTATGTACATGTGCCAACTCCCCGTGAGGAATGCAGTCATTTTGTACTACAAACGTACTAATAAATATTTGAAAGAAAAAGGCGGGGTTTGCCCAGAAATCAGTCAGTTTTGATTAGCTAGTAACCAACTGCAATTCCTGCCTCCCATGCCTCCCTATGGATGACAATGGGCTACAGTATATGCCACTATCTCTGCCAACTACCCAGCCTCCGTGAGTTCTCCATGCTTGGAAACCATCTTGCATTTTTGCCACTTTTCATTTAGGTCAGTCTCAACAACTACTCTTACTGGGAAATGAAGTCGTTTTGTACAGTGGCTGTAGTGCCCACATTCAAGTGTCTGCAGTAAAGCCATTCTCCTCATCTGGGCTGTTGTCTTCCTCCCAGCCAACGTGAAGCACATAGGTGCAGAGAGCAGCTACATGCTGCCTCTGCCAGAGTGTCGTGAGGAGTCTATCATACTTGTGGCAGCTTTGTCAAAGATTTGAATCTTCTATCCCCAATCTCATGGCCCTGTGGTCTCTGGGAGCTGCAGCACTATGTCCTGGGACACTGCACTGGAGTAGTGAGTCCATGTTTTCCATCCTGTACCCCAAGCTATAATGGGATTGCAGCAGGAGAGGACAGCTGTTAGCTTGGCGGCTTATTGCTCCTCTGCAGCAAGGACCTGCTCCATTAATAAATTCTCAAGAGCCTCAGGAGTGCTGCCAGCTTGACATGCAGCTGCTTGCAGGTTGCACACTGTACATGGCAGAGCTAGGAGAGTCCTGCCAGGTTAGAACAGGCCCTTCCATCTTGTCCTGTCCTGCCAGACATACAGCTCTCTGGAAGGGTCATGACTTGAGCCTCACAGCCAAAATGCTTTCCTCTAACTTGAAATGTATCAAATTAAATATAAAACAGGGGAATACCAATACATTCTTGGGTGTGTGTGTTTATGTGTGTTCTAGGAAATCAACATAAGGGAGACTTTGACTATCCTGAGCTTCAATGGTGTTAACTTTAATTTCACTGGCAACTGGCAAGGGCAATTTTCATACCCTGTAATATGAACTTAAATAAATGGAAACATAGAATTATAGTCATTTCCTAAATATGCCTTAATAGTTCACATTACTTAATATGTACTCCATGCTTCTAAAGAAAACTGTCTTGGCCCTCTCTATTATAATTGTTAATATTCTGCTAAAGATTGGAAAGCTTGGGGTATGGAGTGTATATGACATTAACTTGTGACTTAGTGAAGCTTTAAATCTAAGAATTTATCAATATATGATTTGTATCTGATATCTTTCCTTAAGGGGAATTTGCCTCCAGATTTTAAGATGAAAAATAACTGGAGTAACTTTTCAGAAAAGAATGCAATAGTTCTTTAGAAAATTTAAATCAGGGCTGGGGGTTTAGCTCAGTGGCATGAGCACCTGCCTGGCAAGCATGAGGTAATGAATTTGAACCCCCAGTACCAAAAAAAAAAAAAAGAAGAAAATTTAAATTAAGCCTTGTTTACAAATTATCCATAATATAATAGTCAAAATGTATGATATAGTTACTTTATTGGTAAGATAAGGAAATGGGGTAGTCAAATCATGAACACTGGTAATACTTTAGATAGGTGTTTCATTAATCTATATAGTTTATATACATATTATGTTTGTATGTATCAAGTATATTTTAAAAAAGAGTAAAGCATTGTGAACATCCTACGAATTTTGATTAGGATTTTTCATTCCTCTTTCTTGGCCCATAATTCAGCCCAATTATGCCTGACCCTGAAGTTAATATTTTCTGCTGATTGGGAACAATCTAAAAGTTGCCTCTTCTTATTGTAAGCTATTGATTTCTCCCTAATGGCTGATTAACACGCAAATATAATCCTATGTTCATTCATCGGTTCTGCATAGTACATGAACAAACCCCCAAATGTTAAGATATTGTGTCTTTTCATTTGTTTTTAGAGTTGACAATTTTGTGTGGCGTTACCATCAAAGAGCATTATTGACAAAAAGTATCCTTTCCTTATAGGTTATCTATATTATACTCTAATGGTGTTGAAATATAGATTTTATTTTTTTCTAACTGAAAAATATGCAGAAATAAGAAGTTATGCTTTTTCCTATGAAATGGCTGTTTTCAAATGAAAACAATGAGAAGGCATTCTGAACGTGGAAAAAAACAGCTGGGGTTTGAAACTGTTTCAGAAATGCCAATTAAATCCTAAAAGAAAGGGGACACCAAAGCAACAACTTGAGTAGGCTATTCAGATGTCAGTCTGGTGTCTCTCGGAAAAAGAAACTCACCCCTGCAAGGTGGAGGTAATTTTAGAATTGGTTTGACTGAGGTTTGTCAGCAATACGGCTGTCTTCTTTTAAAGATGGTGGGGCAGTTATGATCCCAGGAACACATTTCCTCCCCGAAAACCACATACTCTTCCAAATGTCTATCTTTAAGTGCCCAAAAGAGGAAAAATAGTTGCATGTAGAGCATGCAAAATGAGACGGTGCGTGAAGGTGGGTGGGGCAAGATAAAGCTAAAGGAGGTTAGCACTCCCAGGGTTAGAGGCTCAGATCATGCTCACAGTCCTGGCGCTCTGTGCAGTGAAGCAGGGTAAACAGCAAAGCTGTGGGCTCCTTGTCAGAGGGGCAGGTCCTGTGTAGCTCATATTCTTCTAGGATAGACTGAATGATCATGTATTTGTATATTAGAACAGAAAAGGCTATATGAAACTCTAGCAGTTTTATAAAAACTCATCCTCCTAGTGTATTTATGGGAATACTGGGTTGCTATTTCTGATTAATATTAACTAAATTATGGTTGTCTAGCTATCTCAGAAAACTTTTAAAATACTAATGGATATATCCTCTTTGTCAATTCTATTTTGTCACTTTTAATAAAGAGGTTTGGTTTTGGGATATAGTCATTAGACATTGTGAAAGGTGCTTGTTTTGCTCATTCTTTTTCCCATTTCATAACATTTCTTTCCTCTTCTACTTCTTTCCATCTTAAAAAGTGCTTCAATATTTTCTCAGATTTCTTTACATTAATCACCTATTTCTTAAAAATATGAAAATTTCAAAAAGGATCCCAGCTAAGAATAACTACATTAGTTTAAAACTTACTGTTCAGAAATTTACAATTCTTGGTACTTCCCTTTTCTTAGCACTTTAAATGTATTTTTTCACAGGATTTAAGCATACAGAAAAAACTCAATTCAATGTGGTTATTGTCATACTTGAAAACAACTTTTAAATTTAGATTTCAAGAAAAACACATAAACCTAAATTACATGTATTTCTAGTTTAATGATTAATCAACTTCCTGAAGTGTCTGCAACCAACCAAAAAGAAATGGTTGATGGAGAAACATTAGAATGAAAGGAAATGTTTGTTTATTGTAGTTAAAATGCTTTATTTTTGGAAATTTTATAAAAACATACTTTTATTACATTGTTTAGGACCTTCTGTATCTCCCAGGGATACAGAAGGAACAGGCATAGAAGAGACACCCAGAGACTTGATTAGTTGCATGATGATTTGGCTCCACTTAATTCTTATGCCTTTTTTCCTATTGCTCTATTCCTCCTTCCTTTGAACAAAATTTTGAAAAGAGCTGTCAATACTAGTGTCACCAGTTTCTCTCCTCTCATTGTTTAGAATCTCCACACACCAGTAAATCTACTGTCAAAACAGTGATTCCTGGTCCTCACTGTGTATGACTTGTGGGCAGCACCTGACACAAACAAATACTTCTTTCCAAAGCACGTCTTCCCCTTGGCTTCTGAAACCTAGCTCAGAGTTCTCCCTTTCTATGTACACCTGGGTTTCCTTGACTGGTTCTTCCATTTTGCCTAACAGCTAAAGGCTGAACACTCTGGGCTCATTTCTCCAGTCTCTTTTTTTGGTCCCTTTTCATTTAGGTACTCTGATCCTTCATCCTGTCCTATAGCTTTGTGAACCATTTATATATTGCTCACTCCCAAGTGTGTGTGTGTGTGTATATATATATATATATATATATATATATATATCTTCCCTGGATGCCTAGTTCTACCTTTACATAATTATACAGTTAATCATAACAACAAAAAAATCAAGCTCTCAATTCCTAGCCACCACTCACCTGGCTTCTCCTGGATCTCAGCACATGGCCATTTCATTCTTCCATCTGTGAAAACTGAAAGACTTAAATCATCCTTGAGTGTTCTCTCTTTTAACTCTCCACCCTGTGAACAAATCCTATGCTAATTTTTCTCTATATCTCATTCCATCTTTCTTATTGTATCAGTTTGAGCACTGTGTAATTCTTTGTGAAATCATTCATTTATACTTGTTGCCTAGAAGTTGTTTGGCCTAGAACCAGGAAATGGGGGCAGATTCTGGAAGAGAACCAATTTGTTCTGCACTGCATTTACTCTACTCCCTCAAAAAGAAGGAAGAAGAGTGATGACATTTATAGCATCTCTTTGTCTCTTTATTTATTGATTCACTGCTACTTTAGGTTAGATCAAAGTTTTGGACTTCCTATGCTTAACCTATAGAATTTATACTTATGTGTCACCCTCAATAACTGTATTTATTATGGGCCAGGAATATAGCTCAGTGGCCTAAATGCCTGCCTGACAAATGCAAAGTCCTGAGTTTGATTCCCTGTACCAAAAAAACCCCTACTTATTAATTCTGCTAATAAAATTGTTTATCTTTGTGTTTTAAAATTATCATAAAAATTTATACTAATTTTTACTTTTAATTTTAATTTACTAATTTAATTTTTAATTTACTAATTAAATTAAATTACTAATTTACTAATTAAATCAAATTACTAATTTACTAATTAAATCAAATTACTAATTTACTAATTAAATTAAATTACTAATCTAATTTTTACTTTAAAAATTCAATTTTTTATTACACAAGTAATTGTCAATATTCTTCAGTCTATAGAGTAGGCAAGTGGGAAACAACTTTATGTTTACACTCAAAAGTTGGAGACTAATTCTGTTGCCTTTTAACATCTCCACTAGATGATTTTTACATTGTTAAGATATGTTTGAATTTCAACACTTATAAATTTTTTGTCATTACTGTTGAAAATTGTAGTAAATATTAAGTATCCACTTTTACAATGAATGCCCAATGGTAACTCACACTAAAAACATATGTATAGCAAATCATTACTATCTAGGACAGCTTCAAAATTTTCCGTCCCCCAAAAACAGAAATGTACTTAGAAAAGTCTCAAAATGTATTATCTTTTTAAATAAAGCTAATGATTCACAAGACTATAGATATAGCCTGTAACTAGTTGATACAAAATCTAATAGGATTTGTTCAGATACTTCGCACATCTGTCTCTCTGAATAAAAGAAATGTTATCAATGTCTAAAATTAAAGTGAGCTTTAATAGATAATCTGAAAAGTTATCAAAATGTTTTAATTTTTATTAAAACTTTAAACAATTTTAAAACTTACAATTAGGAAAAAAAGCTGTTTACACATAGTTACACATTTGCAGTCAGCCTGAGTTATGTTGCTTATTTACGTCTGGGGTGTGTGTGTGTGTGTGTGTGTGTGTGTGTGTGTTTGCCAGTGCTGAGGATCCAACCCAATGCTAGGCAAGCACTCTGCTTAACTGAACTACATTTCAGCCCTTGCTCCTGTCTTTTAAATTAATCATAAATGACAAATGCAATACCTGTGAATTTACTATGTCCTCATAAAACTCAGGGTTTGACCACAATTAAAAGGAGGGTTTAAATGTTTAGACAGAATAGTAAGTGATAGATTAGTGATATACAAAAATTTGATAACCATCCTCTTAGGTTACTAATGATGCTGGGGCATTTCCTCAAATCCAGCTCCCTCTAGCCTTTCTGCTTCTCCTGATGGATGAACGAACCACCTAAGAAATATGTGTGAAAGTCACAGCCCAAGGATACAGGTCCATTAAAAGACTGTTATTTAATCATAATATTGCAGAACAATTCTCTTCCATAGTTTGGCATCCTACCAACTGGGCTCAGTTATAACAATGAATCAGAGCTGAAACAGCTACAAGACACACTCTAAGGAGTTCTTGGGGAAGGTCAAAGACTACAGAGGAAAGAACAAGGACAGAAGAGAAATATGAGGCTTATCACACATGTGGCTTCATAAAAACCTAAAAACAGCCCAACTCCTACCCAAATTAACATAAAAGCCTCACACTAAAGGCCTGTTTCCTAGGCCAGCTCCTGGACTCAAGCATTCCTCTTGCCTCAGTCTCTTGAGTAGCTAGGATTATAAGCATGTACCATTACACTCATCTCATGTCCAGCTTTCAACCAAAACTTTACAAGGTATGCTAAGAGGAGAGGAAAAAGAAAAGATAAAGCAGTAAATACTCAGATATGACACAAATATGGGAATTACTGGACTGGAAATTTATAGTTAACATGTAAAACTTCTAATAGAGAAGCTACACAACATGAATGAACAGATGGGTAATGTAAAATGAGAAATGGAACTGTAAGAGCAGCTCAAAAGGAAATGCCAGAAATCAACAGTATTGTAATAAAGTGAAGAATGTCCCAAAGGTGTTCTCAGAGCACTGAGCATAGCAGAAGGAAGAACCAGCAAGCTAAAAGATAGGTAAAGAAAAGCCTGCTAAACTGAAAGCATAAAGAAAAGTTGCACAAACTCAGAAAACCCAACAACTGAAGAATCATGAGATGGTGTCAAAAGGTGTAACGTATATGGACCCGGGATACTAAAAGGAGTGGTGAAAAAAACAGAGAAAATATTTAAAGGAATAATGGCCTCAAGACTTTCTAAAGTAAATGACAGTAAATCACAAGTAGGTTAAAATAAAATAAAAAAATCTACACCTGGGAATATCATATTCCAATTTCAGAAAACCAAGGACAAAGAAAAAAAATCTTTGGCCAGGGGTTTAGCTCAGTGGCTCAAGCACTTGCCTGGTAAGCAGAAGGTCATGAGTTCTATCCCTGGTACCAGAAAAATTATTTTTAAATCTTTAAAGAAGTCTGATATGGGATAAAACCTTATCTGTGGAAAAGCAAGGGTAAGAATTGTAATTTCTTGTTAGGGACCACACAAACAAGGAGAAAGAGCAATAAAATACTTAAAAGTACTGAAGAAACCATCAATTTACAATGGTATATCCAGGGAAATTATCCAGTATAGTAAGAAAAAAAAAAGTATTCATTATAAGAAGCACTACTCTGCAACAAATATTAAAGGAAGTTCTTAAGGGAGGAAAATTATATAGGTCAGAAACTTAGATCTATATTTAAAAAGGAAGACTACCAGAGAAGGAATAAATAAAATAAAATGAGTTTTTTTTCCTAAAAACTAAACTTTAACAATAGGAATAATACATTAGTCTATTATAGTATATGGGTGAGTGAAATGAAAGTGCTGTTGTAAGAGTCAAAAAGAAAGCACTGGGAATGCTCTGTTATTAGGTGCCTACACTACATACAGAACAATATGCTGCTTTTTGAAACTGGTTTTAGAATACTTAAAAATGTATAGAGCAAACTCTAGGGCCACCCATAATAGTTTTTTTTTAAAAGTATGATTGCTACCTTAAAAGTGGAGATAAAACATTATTCAAAATGCTCAGTTAAAACAAGAAAATGAAAAAAACAGAGAAAGTAGTAAATAATAAATACAATGGATAATAGTTACCAAAGTGATGGCTATAATACAACTATATCAATAATCGCTTTAAATATAAATGGTCTAAAAATATCAATTAAAAGATGTCAGAATGAATTTAAAATTCAACTATATGTTGCTTAAACTCACTTTAAACATAAAGACATATACAGATTAAAGTGATGAAAAAAGATGTCCATGTTAACACTAAGCAAAAGAAAGATGAAGTAGCTATTTGATTTTAGGGGAAAAAAGCCAATTCAAAACAAAGAAATTGTTGACAAAGAGAAGTAATAACAGCAAAGGGAACAAATTTCCAAAAATCTACAATAATCCTTAATGTGAATTCTTAGAATAGAAGAATGTCAAAGTATATGAGACAGAAACTGATAGAACTGCAAGAATAAGTATGCAAAAATCTACTATTATGGTTAGATAATTCAATATTATCTTTCAATAACTGATAAATCAAGCAGGCAGACATAGTTGACCTAAATAGTACTATCAAGTTGATCTATATCAACTAGATCAAGATAAGACATATCAACTTAATCTAATAGACATTTATAGAATACTCCATCTAAAAACTCCAGAATACACATTCTTCTCAAACTTCAATGAGTATTTCCCAAAATAAGGTACATTCTGGACCTTATAAACATACTTATAAATTTGCAAATACAGAAATCATACAAACTGCATTCTCAGACCACAATAAAACCAAACCAGAACCTGTTAAAAACACAGGAAATTGAACCCAACAATGCATAAACATAATTTTACACCACTACCAAGTGGGATTAATAACATAAAGATAGCTGAAAAAAATCTTCAAATATTTGGTAATTAAGCAGTATACTTATAAATAGCACATATGTCAAAGAAGTCTCAAGAGAAATTTGAAAATGTTTCAAAATAATTGAAAATAAGACTCAATTTGTGGGATACAACACAAGTAGTGTTTAGAAAAAAATACAATAGTTCATATATCAGAAAATGAGTCAAGGGTAAAAAAATCTAAGTTCACCTTAGGAAACTAAAGAGAGAAGGAAAATTTGTGAAATAGGAAGAAAATTTTCAAATGGGAAGAGGAACATGGGAGAGGGGGAAGGAAGGAAGGGAAAAGAAATATGAGAAAAGAAGGTAAAAATGGAAACAAATGAGGAGGGGTTGGAAGAAGAATAGGGAAAGGAGGCAAAAAACAAGAATCATGTTACATCGTGTACAGGTACAAATTCCCTATGATGAATGCAATTACTATGTATACTTAAAATGTACCAATAAACAATTAATTAAACAAATAGAGGACAATTTAAATTTAATGCAAAGGACCATGACAGGAGAGAGAGGCAGGAGAGAAACATTCAATAAAAAATATAAAGAAAATATAGAATACATGAAGCAGATTCAAAGAGACTACCAGGAAATTAAAAACTCCATTGAAAGCTGGCAAAATGCCTTAAAAGAAACTAAAGATAGACTATCAAAACTTGAAGACAAGTTTGCAATGTGAGATGATGAAAGGAAAGATCTCTTAAAAATAACAAGGAAACCGGCAATAACAATACAAAAGCTAGAAGATGACAAGAGAATCTACAATTTAAGAATAAGGAACATGAACGAAGAAGCAGAAATACATACAGGCGAATTACAAAGGCTATTCACGGAAATAATTAAGGAACTTCCCAAGCATGGGAAAAGAAAATGACATTCGGTTGTGTGAGGCATACAGAACTTCAGCCACCTACAACCAAAACAGATCTACACCCAGACATATAATAATCAAGATACCAGAAATTCAATATAAAAACAATATTAAAAGCCATCAGAGAAAAGAAACAGATTACCTATAAAGGTAAGCCCATCAGAATCATGGCTGACTTCTCGACACAGACCATCAGATCAAGAAGAGCTTAGAAAGAAGTTTTTCAAGCCCTGAAAGAAAATAAACTCCAGCCCAGATTGATGTACCCTGCAAAACTGTCACTAGAAATTAATAGAGAAACAAGATGCTTCCATGACAAAGAGGAACTGGGTGAGTTTGTGACCACTAATCCAATCCTACAGAGAATACTGAAGGACATTCTAGAGAGAGAGAAAAAAAACATACCAGGATTTTAGGAACAGTGGCAGAAAGGCCTCAATGAGTGGGGCAGGCAGTAGAATGAAGGAGAAAAGTAGACAAAGGCAGAAAAATAGCATAGCAGCAATGAGGCAGAGAAGGATAACTAGAAACCCTAACATGGATGGCCTTGATACACTATACTGTTAATAGTGCACCGGGATTTTAAATGCACATTACTCACACTACTCTGCTTAGATGTATTATATTCTGTTCCATTCATTCTACCTGTACTAGATTTGAGGGCACAGATAGTAATCCCCAAAATAACAGGATATAGTATGGTAATCATCCTTAATTTCCTATTAACTTAATCTAAAGCTCTTTAAAACCTACACTGTTCTACCATGACTGATCATAATCAAATCTGGTTTGTTGGATCATTGTTTTGTATTGACAGATTTTATTCAAAGCTGTTATGATTGATAGTATCAAGTCTGACAGTATAGGCAATTGCACTTAAGATGACAAGATCCACTAGAATATCCACTCTGGTTTGATTATTACCTGCCTTTGAAGTTTTGTACTGTCTACAATGTTTTATTTTTACTAATATTGTTATGTACTGCTATATTCAATTATACTGCTATATTCAATTATGCCTGATGATATAGACATTCTATTGAAGATAATAAGAAACAACACAGTAATCACTGTAGATCACCTTGTACTGTGGTTTTATACGACTTTTTGGTTTAATGTTTTTATAGGAATTTGTTTTGTTTTGTCTTGCTAAGTTTTGTTTTTCCCTCTAATACAGAAAGTATAGAAACACATGCAGAGATTCATGCATGTGTAGCTGTTTACACTATCACTGTTTGACTATCTACTTTGTATGCTTTAATTTTGTAACTTGAGCAACTATTTCTAAGAGGACAATATGTAATTTATCAACTAGTGATTTCTTATTGTTTATCTTTTTTTTTGAATTCTGTATTATCTCTACCCTTTACATGCTTCTGTTTCTCTTTAAATAAAAAAAACCAAACAAATAAATAATAAAAAAAATTTAATGTAAGCAGAAGAAATAATAAAAATTAGAGAAGAAATCAATAAAATTTAAAACAGGAAAATGATAGAGAAAAATCAAACCAAAGAAAGAATTTTTTGAAAATATCAGTAATATCAATAAAATTCTAGCCAAGCTAAGAAGAAAAACAGAAGACACAAATTGTCACTATCAGAAATGAAAGAGGAATCATTTCTACTGACCCTGCAGACATTTAAGTTTAATAAATAATATAAGCACATGTAGTCCTAAAAATTTGATAACTCAGATGAAAGAACTCAGTGAAAGCTGGGGATTTAGCTCAGTGGCATAAGCACCTGCCTTGCAAGCAGGCAGTCATGAGTTCGATCCCTGGTACCGATAAAAAAAAAAAAAAAGAACTCAGTGAAAAACACAATCTGAATTAAATCTACATCTATTAAATAAATTGAATCACTAACTAGTACTTTCCCCACCAAGAAAATAAAAAAACAGGCCCACATGGTTTCACTGTTGAATTGTGCCAAATATTTAATGAGGAAATGATAACAACAATAATCTTTTCTAGAAAATAGAAGCAGAGGAAATACTTCTTAATTCTACACCAACATGATCCTAGTGCTAAAAACAAATTTCGTAAGAAAGAAATGTACAGACCAAGAAAGTCTACAAACTACTCAAACAGATTTTTTTGTCAATAATTTAATATGCAAATTATTTGTTGCTTTCTCAAAGGCTAAATTCTGCTTCATTTTCTTCCTTTGGCATGATGATGTATTTCTCTCAAGCCAATGAAGAGTTAAGAGTTAAGCATAGGACTTTCTTCAGTTAAGCGTTCAGTACAGGACTCCTAATCAAGTGTAGCATGAACACTTTCTTCTGTCCTATGAGGCCTGTGAAAACACTCAAAAGGCTGAACATTCTACTGGTTATATGAAAATAATTAGATGGTAAACACTGTTTTTTTACTGAGATCATTTGTTTTAAGGACCCTATTGCTAGAATGCAAACTAGAAGTGAGTTTCTCCCGCTGCTAAGGGTCAGAGGCAAACTCAAGTCCTCCACCCTTTGGCGTGACTCATTTATAAGGGTAAATCATAAAAAGAACACCTTGGGATATTTATAATTAGGTATGTTTTTATAACTCTATCCATGTCTGAGATACATGTATGATTTGCATATAATTTATCACCTTCTTGCATACCATGTCGTGTACTTCAGCATGCTTATTTAATTACTGTTTTCTTTCCCTATTAGAAAGTCAGTTCCCTTCATGGAAGGCAATAGATTTTTGAGTTTTTAAAGATAAAATTCATTATAATATCAAACAGTTGTTTAATTTCCAAAATATCTCAATGTTAATGTATCCATTTCAAATACATTCAAATATAGTCCCTGCGTTTCGTAAATAATGAGCACTAAAGGTTGAAAGTATAGTTGTAAAAAATCCACTTAAACATCTCATCTATTTTATTTCTGTTCCTTTTAAATTATCATATTCTAATTTCTGGACTGAGAACTAAGAAATCTGAGCTTATCGGAATAATGTAAAACCAAAAGAGACTCAAAACTTTGTAACATATCTGTATTCTAGTTTTGAAGTCTTTTATGCTTTTTGTTTCTTGCAATGAGGTTATAGGTGATTGACTCCCAGAGAATATAATAGTTTACTGATAAATTTTTTAAGTAAATAGAACGTGGTCTGACACACAAGTGCTTAATAACTATTTGTTGAGTGATTTAAAATGTTTTGACTATGCAAAATTTGAATATCTTCTGTCAATCATATTTGAACAGTTCTTTAGGAGACGTGTATGGCCATATCTTCCAAATTTTTAGCACTCAATTTATTTAATCTTTCTACTCAATCACTTATGGCTTTTCTAAGTCAGACCATTCAAAACATATCATAGAGCAGCTCAACTTTACATCACTTTTCCTTGTATTGTGTACTTTTTTCTATATATTGTATAATGAACAATGAAAATTGGGGTAATATTTCTGGGCTCTTATTTTAGAATATGCACATTTAAAATCTGTCATTATAATTAATATCAAGTAGTAGACAAGGAAAACACTACACATAGTGTATATATATATATATATATATATACACATATATATAGTAAATTTACTCTGCCTATCACTAAAACAGTCATTTATTGATAGTTAGTTCTTTCTAAATCGTCTTGTTCTTACATTTCTTTAATTTTCTTTTATTTTTTTAATTTTTATTCTTTATTTCTTTTTTTGATCAGTCACTGGCAGCCCAAAGACACTTTGCATCAGAGGGGAGAGAGAACATGATATGGAATGGCATGTGTATGGAGAGGAAATGGGTACCTTGACCTGCAAGATGTCATTAGCATCCCTCATCGTTTCTTCCTTGTCAACATGCAAATCTTGTGATTTCATGATACTTATGATTATTCTTACTTACCAAAGTTCTGTGCTTTGTAATGTTTTAGAAATGTATTACTTTCTTCTGGCTGATTATTAAAACTCTACCTCCTTCTGTAATCTCCACCATCCTGATAAAATATTAGGAGGAAATTACGAAGTTAATTACATATATGATTATTTTACAATAAAATTAATGTATTATCTTTAAAATTAGCAGCGTATAGATAGTTATTAGCAAAGTTATTAGAACAGTTTATATGCACATGCAAGAGATAAACATGGATCTGCTCAATCTTCACAATCTTAAAGGCAAATATTCTCTATATTATAGTGGAGAAACTAGATTTAGAAATTAAAAAATGTGAACTGGGTAAGCCTTCTTTAAATGCTTACATGCCTGAATTGATATGTGTAAAGAAATTTCTAAAACTCAGCCTCTGCTTTTAAGGAACTTACAGTTTAGTATAAATGCATGACATGACTAACTTTCCCAAGGACAGTATTAATTTTAATGATAATTCATGTAATTTATTGCATTGGTTTCCACAGTGTGTTTGCACTATCTAAGAGGCTGCCATGGGTAGTGAGGCTTAGATTTTATTTTATACCACACCTCATCTTGCATGTTTCAAGCTAGTAATTCTGAATTACCCAAACATCCAAGAGTAGATTGGCTGGCGCCTCCTCACCTTTGTATATGTATATACAGTGCCCTACCTGTTTTACATAATTCCTTTCATTCTTCAAAAGTCAATTCTGCAGTTACACTTGTTTATCCCCCTTAATTAATTCCTGCATTTTTAAAAAGCTAAATCTTCATTTTGTGTTATGCAGCACTCTTTCCTTTGTCAATCTCTAAGCTCCAAATGTCAAGGTTAGGAATTACTTCCAAGTGAGACCACTTTTGAAGGAGCTCAATAGACAAATCAAATGAAATTACTGAAAACCAAATAGTCTTTGCCTTTTTAAATAAATGGGAGTGAAATAAGCCTTTTTAGTATCTTGGGTTTACTTTTGTGGCTTGTAAATGACAGTACAATATTGCAATTTAGTATTTGTCTCTGCCTCTATTCTAGGTTGTCTCTGCTTTTAATTTTTTTTGACATATCTTCTTCCTGTATATTGTCCATGTCACTTAAAAATTATAAATGCAAGTGAAAGATCTTGAACAGCAAACAACTTCCTTTTCTTTATGTAATTAGTTCTTGTTTTTTTCTGGCATCAAGCCACCTACTTTTAACAACTCCCTTGTTTTCTATTTCCTCCTTCAAATGATCACATTGTAATATCTGGGCTAGGAATACAGAGATCTGAGTTTGTGATAATAACATAAGCAAAAGGCCTGTGAGAGTCCCACAAATGGGTCAAGCTTACACAAAGCATACAATAATTTTGTATTAATGCTTCCAATCCTTGTTCACTTGTTTTTGTTTACAACTAGGTGGTTGACGGGACTGGAACTCTATCAATTTAGTGAGGTATTTTTTTCTGAATTTAATCTACTTATTTCACCTTTAATACTCCGTTACATAAAACAAGAAATTGCTGAGGATATAGCACAGCAGCTCACTGCCTGCCTGGCAAACACAAGGTCCTTAGTTTGATTGCCGGTACCAAAAAATATAGGCATAAAACAAGAAATCTGTTTCATGTTTAATATATGTTCTTTGAAATTGATAAACTAACATTTAGATATTTACAAATTAAAATACTGACCCAGGTAGTAGTTTTTTTGTAGAATACTCACATAGTTTTAAATATTTTATTTTATTTCTGGATTATCAAGATTTTAGAACCTTTTATTCTTTTGAAACATTTTGTAATGCTAACAGTCAACTTTGATTGAACAATTTATATGCACCATGCAAGAGATAAACACAGCTCAATCCTCACAATCTTAAAGGCAAATATTCTCTATGTTATAGCGGAGAAACTAGATTTAGAAATTAAAATATTTCATGAATTAGTTAAATATAGGAGATAGGAGCTATATATTAATCAGATATGGAAAGTTCATTTTCCAAATATCTTTAACTCTCTAGTTAAGGCTTGCCTACTATTCAATGACTTGATATACAATTCATATATGATACAAATTACCTTCTAGTATGCACTCATCTAAAGTATTTCCTAACCACTCCCCTGAGAAAGCCTGAGGCAATTACTAATCTGCATCCCTGTAGTGTTACCTTTTCTGGACACTTCATATAAATGGAATTTACCACTTGTGGTCTTTTGTGTTTACCTTTTTTCATATGACATATTTGTTTTGAAGTGCATTATGTTGTGCCATCTATCAATATTTACAAAAACATTTATTTACACCTCTGAGATGTGGTCAGAGGAAAAAACACTAAACTAAAAGTTTTGAAACCCATGGTCTACTAGTTTTAGTAGTAATTCTCCATTCACTGAAGATTTGACACAATTTCCTTTAAGGGTCAATCTTTTTTTGTCTTCTTCAGATGTCTGGCCTAAGAGAGGACCCTGAAGCAGCAGAAATATTTGGTCATCACAATTATAAAGTTTACACCTGAGCTAGGAAATACACTCAGTATTTAATACATTTAAACTTTCACACTTTTATAAACTTAATTTTTATAAACTTAATTTACTCTAAAATTATTGTCATGCCAAGTGATAGAAATTAATGAACTTTAAAATAATCTGAATTAATGAACTTTAAAATAATCTGAACATTCTAGGTTGTCCTAAGATTATTTTCATTTATGCCAATTCGTATGTCTGTCTGGAAATGGAAGTTTCCTAAAATTCCGTTTCATCACTATCTAAAGTTATTTTATTTTCCCTTTATACATATGGACATTTCGGGAGGATTTGAGAAAAATGTAATGGACCGTTTTTGATATGACTGAAATCTTAACAAAAAAAATCCTATTTCCTTTGTCAACTCTTTCAGGTATACAAAGACTTCGTTTTGATTTTTTAAAAAGCTGAGAATCAAAAAAAAATATAGCAACTCGTAAATAATTTGCTTATCTACTAATGAAAACTGTAAACCATTTTGTGACCGGTGAAATGACATACAGAAATACTAGTTTTACAGGTGGTCCTTACAAATTCCAAACCTGGAGGATGTTTCCTACAGATGGAAAAATTCACATAGTAGTCCTACTTCGCCAGTCCCTGAATAACCAGGACGAAAATCCGTGGGTAAGGCTCGGTGATCTCCTCGGAAACAGCAGCCTGCGTCACCCTACCCTTTGTCTAAAGCGGGTTAAGAGCCCGGCAAGCCAGAGTGTCATCTGCGCATGCGCACGGAGAAAAAAAGCCCGGATGGAGGACGCGGAGGCAGGCCGTTGTCATGGTAGCGCTGGGTCTCTTTTGCCTCCGGGTGTGAGCTTAGAAAGAGGAGGGGAGGAGAGCTCCCCCGACCATCTCTGTGACCCCAGCCGTCGCATCTCACACAGGCAGGAGCGGGGCTAGAGGGAGAGAAGGGAAGGATGTTGCGGAAATGTCTGTGGGGGGAGAGGGACGAGGGACGCGTGTCTGGTGTGAGGCTCAGATCCAGAATCCACAGAGCCCAGTTTTCTCCGTTGCCCGCTGGGCTTCGCTATGTATCAGGGCCCCTCCAAGGACAGCGTAGATGCTCCGAAATTTTATCATATTCTTTTCCCCCTCAAAGTTCTCGAACGTGAAAGGTAATAATGTCATCCGTGGGAGGGGGAAAAACGTCACTCCTGAAACATTAGCTTCCACCAGGAGGCTATGGTATTCATTTAGTCAGCAGTACCTTGGGACCTTAATACAAATTCACATCACCCAGTGCTTGTAAAATGTAGCTTATCATGGTAATTCCTGATATTTAAAAATATACTCATGGGATCACCTTCTTAGCAGAATGCATCAGGATGACTGGAGATGATGGTTTCATAATATTAGTGATTTTTTCTTAAGTAATGTACTTACTTGGTTTTTGCTTACGCAGTTAATTTATAAAACATTTCGCTTCAATGTTCTTTGAGTTCTTGGTTTTTAAACACGTTTAGAAGGCTATGAGGTAAGACAGGAATCAAATTAGATGAAAATATTTTTGAACTTTGTATTAGATGAAAGTTATCAAAAGTAAGTATTCACGTGGATTTGGCTGTGACTTGCACTAAAAGATCTGCAGTCGTCTACTGCCACAGGGTATGTCGACACTTAAGAGGACAGAATTAAATTTCAGTCTCTTACCACAGTTCCCTGTGAAGAGGGTTGGTCTGGTTTAAACCACTTACCTAGATGTTTTACTGATGGTAAATTTGGGATTTAAATGTGTGAAACTCACAGTGAAAAGAAGTGTGAAGTAATTTGGTTTATTTAAGAAGTATTTTTGTTCTAGCATGTTGACTATGTACCATATGGACAATCTCCTGGGGATGAAGATTAAAAGAATTGAAGGGGTTGACTATCCTGTGACGCATTTGAAAAGGCTTAAGGGACTTGGTAACAACAGTTTATGTTTTATGTTTTTTGTTTATTTCAGAACCAGCAATGAGGTGTTTTTTTTTTAAGTTCCAGGAATATAATAACCCTTCATATTTGTTACAGCCTAATTTACCCTCATAGTTACTTCAGTGTTTTGTCTCTTAAATTATAACGGTACCATTTAATAACACATGTTTAATTTGTAATCATTATATTTTTTCTTGTTGATTTTGTTTTAGTTTTATACTTGGGTTTTCACCTGGGTGGGATTCTTTGTAAATAATAAAGCATGTTTACCAAGGTCTTCAGGAAACCATTTTCTTACTAGCTTAGAACTATATTTATTATAAATGTTAGGTAAAATAGTCATGATTTTGTTTTAATATTACTTTAACTATTTACTTTTTTTTTTTCTTTTTGTGGTACTGGGCATTGAATCCAGGGCCCTTACACTGTGCTACCTCTCCAGCCCTTTTTATTTTCTATTTTGAGACAGAGTCTGCTCTCATTCAATTTGCCCACTGGATTCTAACATACCACCCTACTCCCTCAGTCTTACATCTCTTAAAATAATCTCAAGATCTTTGGTCTGAAAAGAAAGTTTTTTTGAATGTGAAAAATTGTATTATATATGTTAGTACTTTAGGTTACAATGAGTTTTAGTCTGTTACACATCTTTCACAGTGTCTTTAGTTTTAACTGGTAGGTTGGTAGCCATATAGCCATGGTGATTTAGCCTGCTTTGCAGTCAGGCACTGGTAACTAAACTTACTCTGAAATATACTGATTTGGCTGTTGCCCTTTCTGGATGAGATGCTGCACACTTGTAATGTCAGCAGCCTGGAAGTCTGAGACAAAAGGATCACAAATGGAAGGCCATCCTGGGTATCTTAGACCCTGACTCAAAAAACAAACCAAAACACAAAACAAATCAAAACAACAACAACAACAAAAGACCAATAAAAGGGTATAGCTAGTGGTAGAGCACTTGCCTATCATGCACAACACCCTGGGTTCAATCACTGGTAGTGTAAAAAATTTTAAAAGTTAAGGGACAGTTGCCCTCACCCTCTAAGTCAGAAGCTATACAGACATTACTTTTGAATCCTTTAAGAAGATCCATTTTGTATTTTTATTTAAAAAATATTAGAGGATCTAAAGTCCAAATAATATTTTAGAAATAATGATCCAGTTAAAGAATCAAGTTAAATAATAATTTTTTATTTTGAACTAATCACTTTTTATTCATTTTTTTAGTCATATGTATTTTTACTTCAGTTATTTACATTTTTTTACTTAACTTTGTCTTTTCTGGAGACTGTAAGCCCCTCTACAAAAGCATAGGTCCATTTTATAAATTGTTACAAGAATATATGTGGGAATATAATGTGCTCTCAAATGTGTATCAGAATTATCATGTATATACATAGGTAAGCTATCACTAGTAGAGACACATAAAGATTTTCATGCTTCATTTGTTTTAAAGATTGGCAGGGCTGAGAACTGACCTCAAAGATAACATTAGATTAGTTCTTTTAAAAATGACTGAATTTATATACGATTTCAACAAACATTTATATCTTTTATCTGACATTCCTGTTTATCACTGTCTTCTTGATAGTGTTGGTTCTCAAACGTTTTCTTTTAAGAAAAAGTGTATTTGGGGTTCATCGACAATTCACTGTAGCTAAGAAATCAGTCATTACATATTTATTAAAAGTTATGAGATCACAAGTTATTATTACACTATGCACATTATGAGAAGGACTGAGAAACTAATGACAGGAAACCACTAATTTTTATTTGAACATTGCAAATGAAGTAAACGTTAAAAAACAGTCATTTGCTTTGATGGGATCAGAATCTTAATAGTAGGCAAGGGATGTGAGAAATCATTTACTAAGTCTCATTCTTCTTATTTTCCCCCTTCAAGTTCCTTATAGATGAGCAATTTGGAAGTTGGGGAGGAGGTGGAGGGATGTTAGAAATGTCCACTTGTGGAGCTGTCTTGCCAGTATAAGTCTATTTTAGAATATATATAGATATATGCTTATTTTGAAAGTTACCTGTTGTTTTCATGTGTTAATTACATTGAACACTAATCTCCATCCTCCATTCTACCTCTAGCAAAGATTTAATGTATACCTTATCCTTTAAAATCTTATAGCAATTATTTTTTAACAAACTGAAAATGAATGAAAATAAAGATACTGATTCAAAAGAAAGTGGAGAATATGAAGATGACTTTGAAAAGGACCTCGAGTGGTTAATTAATGAAAAAGAAATTGATGCCAGCATAATGGAGGTATATATGAATTGCCATGACATTTGTAATAGCTACATTAGGAAAGTGCTTTGTATGATGGAAAGTTTTCACATGTGTTATGTAATCCTTAAAAACTTCTTTGGTGTGCATTGGACAAATATCATCCTCATTTTAGAGATAAGAGAATTAAAGCACAGAGAGATTAAATGTGTTCTAAGACATGGGGCTAGTGCAAGAACAAGGATTAAATTAACATTTGGAGCTAAAATGATAATTGTAAACTAATATAAAGAAATAATAAAATCAGGATTTACTGATCAAAAATAAATTACAGTGAATTCTTACTGTCTTTGAACTTGAGTAAAATCATGGGGTAATGTTTTAATGTAAATGGAAAATAAAGTAAATCCTTGAAAAACAATCTTTTAGCAGATAGTTAAAACTTTAAGATTGAATAAGTTCTTCAGAGGAATGAATACAGAGGAGAAGTGAAAGGTCAAAGGCTAAGCCATAAGATACTTCTAGGGAAAAGTGACCCATTTAACATGATTATTTACTGTTTATTAGCCATGTAGAAGGACAGTCCAGGAAAATGAACCAATCCCTGGATAATCCCTGTATTAGTGTCGGTAAGTGGGGAAATTATGAAAAAGCTAAGGCTTGCCTATGAATAGGGTGGCCCTGGAAGGATAGGGATTAGCAGTTACAGCTGAGGGCAGGTTTTGCAAACTTCTCTTATTTCCATCTTGCCTTTTACACAGTGCAGAAGACAAATGGGCTAGATGATAATTGAAAGTGGCAACGGACTGAAAACTGAAAAACCTTTAAATTGGCTTTTAAAAAGAAGTTTTATGCATTTTAACAGAAAATAAATCAGAGTAAGTAGAGGCAGAGATACACAGGGGGAAAGGTTGAGCCCAGAAGTTGTGATGGGAGTGATGTGAGATCCACAGCACGATGATAGAATTAGACAGGCAGTGATTACCACGCCAGATGGTGTATAGTGAGTCAGTGACCATGAACCGCAAAACTAATTTACTCACAGACGAATAATGTAGGAAAGAGAAGAGTTCATTTAGATCACTGGGTATACTGTTAAGAGGACAGTAAGTTTCCAAGACAGGATCAGCAAGTTAGGGTGAGGGATTAGGGTTTTTATTACAGAATAAAGACATAGGAAAGAATCTGAGTTGGCAAATGTAGCTATTTTAGAAATGCATTTTCCAGACATACTGTTCCTTGTTAATTTTTCAGGACCACCTGTATCCTAACTAATGTTGCAAATTATTAAGGTCTTGCTCAGGCTTCACAAAAGGCCCTCAGACCTTAGATAAGGACACCTGTATGTTTGAAACATAACATTAGCTCAGGAGAGGAAAGGATGTTTTTGTATTTTATCTTGGGCTGTTTTTAGTCCTCCCTCATTAGTCCAGTGCCTCATGATTGTCTAGATCGTCCTGGCAGAAGTGTGCTGTCAAAGCATTTAAGATGCTGACAGTTTTAAGACTCATCAGCATGATAACAGTGATTCTTAGTTTGACTTTTCAGTTCACTCAGTGAATATCATGGGCTATTCTAGGTGCTGAGGATGGGCTAGGGATCAAAAAAACAAAGTGCTTTCTTGAATCTTGTCCATTTCAATGCATGATTATGATAACTGCTTCCTTTGAAGCTGGAGGGGAAAAAAATATGACAGAGTTTGAAACAGGTAAAAGGACCAGGAAAAGATTTCTTTATAAAAGATGAGTTTTGGAAACAAAAAAACAGAAAGCCAAAAGAGACTTCATAGATAGATACTGTAGAAATGAAACAGAGAATCAAGGCTTAAAAAAAAAAGCAATACAGAGATTGTAATTAAATTGTAGTTATTTAGCAGTCATTTTAATGGGCCAAGTTTATTTACTGATTAGATATCTAGCATGTTTTACAGGTTAGGAAGTAAAGACTGTCAGAAAAGATGATCTGAGAGCAAATAAAGGAGAAAAGCAATTTTAAGGAGCAGCATATGGTAGCTCCTGTCAAACTATATTAGAAGGGACAGAATTGAAAGAGAAAAAAATTGTATATTGCAGAGGTAAAGTGCAATGTAAATGAAACTGTGTATCTAGAGAGATGCTAGAAATGACCCTTTAGTTAGAATCTAGCATCTCTAAAGAGATGCTAGGAAAGGACCCTTTAGTTAGAATCAACAGATGTGGAGCAGAGCTTTGTGATTCATAGGGTTTATGGAAGTAAAATTTTTAATGTAAGGCCAAGTTATTTGATGGTGATTAGTATGGATTATTGAAGCCTTTGAGGGTAGTTAGGCAAGGAAGGTCTGACCAAGATGTAACAGTTTAGCTGGAATTTGAATATAGGTCTTGCAGATGTTAGTAACAATACTAGTCTGAAATAATTCTTTTAATCATTTTTAACCTCACATAATTAGGGCTTGACCAAAAGTCTTGATCTTGTAATGGTCTGGGAAGATGTGTTTTAGAGAATGCAGATGTTACAAGGAGGAAACATTTTATGAAATTGTTCTGAAAATGTAAAAGGAGGAAAATTTCATAGAGTGATAGATATTAAAATAATATTGTGTTATTTATAGTCACTTGATGCATTAAAAGAAAATTGTACAAAACTTTTTAAAAATCAATGTAGCACTTAGCAACATCAAATTCATAGGTAGAGTTACACATTCTCTGATAGTTATCATATATGTTACCCTTGGAATGCTAATACCTATAAATCAGAATACTATAAGTGTAGTTTGAGCAAGAAGCACTTAAACTGTTTCTATCTATAAATTAAACTGCAAGAATAGGAAAGTTCTACTCAAGATTGTCTACCTATTAAATGAACAACCTCAATTTTGCTGAAAAGTAGAACCTCATCTTTTTTTTTAGATGGCTTATGAGAAGGAAGAGACATTCATTAATCAGGAATTAAGAGAAAATAAAACAGAAATAGAGCACATGGAACAGCTCTCTGATCTTGATAAATCTTTGAAGGATGATGTTTCACCAAGAAAAAATGACTTTATTTCTGTCCCAAGTATTCAGTCTTTGGATCGCATATCAGATTCAGATAGTGAGAACTCTTTTCAGGAATCCAAATTAGAAAGTCAGAAAGACCTGGAAGAAGAAGATGAGGAAGTAAGCAGATATATTAAGGAGAAAATTATACAAGCTAACAAGCTTCTACAGACTGAAGAGCCTGTGGATGATAAAAGGGAGCGAAAACTTAAGTTCAAGGACAAATTAGTTGATCTGGAAGTTCCTCCACTAGAAGACAATGATGCTTACAAAAATTATTTTGAAAGTGAAAACAGTATGTCTGGAAAACTTTCACAGTTATGTATTTCCAGTGAAGGACAAGAAAATGTATTCCTGTCACTTACTGATGGAAGTTTTGAAGAAAACAAGGATATGAAGATACTGGTAGAGAGGGATGGAAAGTTTGAACTTCTGAATTTACAAGACATTGAGAGCCAGGGATTTTTGCCCCCCATTAGTGATGCTAATAGTGCAGAAAATGAACCGCAGAAGTTGTTACTCAGATCTCTCAACTCATCTGTCAGTAGTGTCAAGAAAGAAGAACCTACAGCGAAGATTCACATTACTCAGTCATCAACAGGAGAGCCATTGACTTATGTCTCTCAGCCACCACCCAACCCCAAAACTCATCCACGCTCTGCTGCCACCTCAGATCGAAATAGAGGAAGTGTAAAATCTTGTCATCGGACACAGTCTGCCAATATACCACCAGTGACCTCAACATACTATCTTCCCCGTCAACAGAAGGAACTCCAGAAACAGCTGGAAAAGAAGAGAGAAAAGCTTAAGAGAGTGGTAAGAATGCAAGTTGACACTGTAATGAAAGTATGAGTGGGATGTAGGGTCATCGGTGCGTTTATCCAGATTTCAGAAGGAAGCCTAGGAGGCCGGGCTGTGTGCCCTGAGAGGGCTGGATGAAGGTGGATGGGAGCTGCGTTTGCTTGCTTGTTTCTCCCCATGGCCTGCAGGGCCTCTGCTGGGGCATGGTGGGTGGGGACCACATTATTTTCTTGCTATTTCTCCCTGGGGCCATCAGGCCATGGTTGGGGGCTGCATTATTTCCCTACTTCTCCCCAGCACCTGGCAGGTCCTCTGCCAGCGCACGGAATGGAGGTGCATTTCTTCCTTATTGCTTCTCCCCAGCAGGTGGCAGATCCTCAGTGGGTACATGGAGGGTGGAGACTGCACTGCCTCCCTGCTGTCCCTTCCTGTCCTGCGGGTCTGCCACTCCTAGCTTTGTTATTTCTGCTGAACTCCTGCTTTATTTCTCTACATGGGCTCCAAGCCTCAGTTCCGATCCTGCCTGTGTCGATGGGACCCACCTCTCTTCTCCTTCTCTTCCTCAGGTTGCTATATTCCAGTATCTGGATGCTAAACCTTGGAGAAGTTTTTTCTCTCTGCTCACCATTCTGCCATTTTCCTAGACTTTATTATTATTATTATTATTTTTTATCTTGAGACAGTTTCTGACTTAAGTTTCTGAGCTGCCTTACAACCTGCAGTCCTCCTGTCTCGGCTTCCCAGAGTACTGGAATCACAAGCCTATACCACCATGCCTGGCTTAGAGCCCTGTTTTCTAAAGAAAAACAATTTTCAGGTGGAATGTTTCAGGGCCAAAAATCTTAATTTTGTATCTTATATCTCTATTCTTGATAGCTCATATGCAATATTATTTGATTTTTCATTAATGTCTTTTCATACTCTTCCTGCTAGGAAGAACAACAGAAAATAGAGGAAGAGAAACAAAAGAAAAAAGAGAATGACATGGTCTTCAAAGCCTGGCTGCAAAAAAAGAGAGAGACAGTCCTAGAAATGAGAAGAATCCAACGAGCTAAGCAAATTGAGGACATGAGCAACAGAGTGAGGGTAACTTCTCCCTGGAGAATAAGTCCATATAGGTCTTAAACTAATCTTAGTCACCAAAGGGAGACTGGGTATATGAGACTGAGAAACTACAGAAGTAGAAAAAGGGTGTAAGAATATCCCTGGCAGAGGTACAAAGTCAGATGCCTTTAGTATTAACTTCTAAGAAGCCCTGTTAAAATCAAATGATCCCTATTGTATCCAGGTTTTCATAGCTGAGAAAATAGAAAACTACCAATTCATTTTTTTTGAGATAATATAACTTTGATGTTCAGATAGGACAAAGATACACATACATGACTTTTCTCATTTGAGAGTAAACATACAGAAATCTTACATAAAAGCAGGTTAAAAATATCAAATTAATTTTGAAAGTTTTTTTTATTTAAAGAGAAAAAACATGTAAAGGGTAGAGATAATACAGAATTTCAAAAAAATATAAATAGTAAATCACTAGTTGATAACTTACATATTGTCCTCTTAGAAACAGTTGTTCAAGTTACAAAACTAAAGCATACATAGTAGATATTCAAACAGAGATTGCAAACAGCTATGCATGCATGAGTCTCTACATGTATTTATATCCTTTCTGTATTAGAGGGAAAAACAACACTTAGTAAGATAAAACAAATTCCTATAAAAACATGAAACCAAAAAGTCGTATAAAATCACAGTACAAGGTGATCTACAATGGTTAGATTTATCTAACCATTGAATGGTCTATCTTCAATAGAATTGTCTATATCATCAAGCATAATTGAATATGGCAGTATAATTGAATATAGCAGTACATAACAGTATTAGTAAAAATAAAACATTGTATACAGTATAAAACTTCAAAGGCAGGTAATAATCAAACCAGAGTGGATATTCTAGTGAATCTTGTCATCTTCAGTGTAGTTGCCTATACTCTCAGACTTGATACTATCAATCATAACAGCTTTGAATAAAATCTATCAATACAAAACAGTGATCTAACAAACCAGATTCGATTATGATCAATCATGGTAAAACAGTGTAGGTTATACAGAGTTTTAGATTAAGTTAATAGGAAGCTAAGGATGATTACCATACTATATCCTGCTATTTTTGGGATAACTGTCTGTGCCCTCAAATTTGGTACAAGTAGAATGACTGGAACAAAATATAATCCATCTAAGCAGAGTGGTGTGAGTAATGTGGGTTTTAAATCCTGGTGCACTATTAACAATATAGTGTATCAAGGCCATCTATGTTAGAGATTCTAGCCATCCTTCTTTGCTTCATTTCTGCTGTGCTATTTTTCTGCCTTTGTCTACTTTTCTCCTTCATTCTACTGCCTGCCCTGTTCATTGAGGCCTTTCTGCCACTGTTCCTAAAATCCTGCTATTTTTTTTCTCTCTCTAGAATGTCCTTCAGTATTCTCTGTAGGGATGGATTGGTGGTCACAAACTTGCCCAGTTCCTCTTTGAAATGGAAGCATCTTATTTCTCCATCAACTTCTAGTGATAGTTTTGCAGGGTATATCAATCTGGGCTGGAGGTTATTCACTTTCAGGGCTTTGAATACTTCACTCCAAGCTCCTCTTGATCTGATGGTCTGGGTCGAGAAGTCTGCCATGATTCTGATGGGCTTACCTTTATAGGTAATCTGTTTCTTTTCTCTGATGGCTTTTAATATTCTGTTTTTATATTGAATTTTTGGCATCTTGATTATTATATGTCTGGTGTAGATCTGTTTTGGTTGTAGGTGGCTGGAGTTCTGTATGCCTCACACAACTGAATGTCATTTTCTTTTCCCATGCTTGGGAAGTTTTCCTTAATTATTTCCATGAATAGCCTTTGTAATTCGCCTGTATGTATTCCTGCTTCTTCGTTCATGTTTCCTATTCTTAAATTGTAGATTCTCTTGTCATCTTCTAGCCTTTATATTGTTACTGCCTGTTTCCTTGTTATTTTTAAGAGATCTTTCATCATCACACACTGCCAACTTGTCTTCAGGTTTGGATAGTCTATCCTTAGTTTCTTTTAAGGAGTTTTGCCAGCATTCAATGGAATTTTTAATTTCCTGGTAGTCTGTTTGAATCTGCTTCATGTATTCTATATTTTCTTTATAGTCTTTACCAAATGTTTCTCTCCTTTTTTTGTGTTCCTCTCTTCTTCCATCTGTATCATCCTGAGAGATGCTTCCTGAGAGCATTTCTTTTATTACTCTTCTTATATCCTGCTTTACCTGATTTAATATTTCAGTTTTGAGCTCATCTACAAGGTCCTGAAGATATCTCTTAATGTCCATTGAAGCCATGTCTGATGTTGTGTGTTTGCTGCCCTCAGTCTCCCTTGTTTTTCCTTCTCCTGGATCAGTGCTCTCAGGGTTTTGGACTGGGGGCCTCCTCCTGCCTCTCTCTCTCCTGTCATGACCTTGGCTTCCTCCACACAGATTTCAGTGCAGGTCCCAGACCCCTTCTCTGTTGGCCATGTTTCCTCTGAAGCACGCTGGCGAGGGACCTCTGCCCTCTCCTGCCTGCCCCTCCCCACCAGGCCAGCCAAATTGCAGGAGCCTTCACCTGGTTAGTGAGTGCTAGGTGCAGGGAATATGGCTCTTTGGGTCCCGGCCAGGGGTGCGGCCCAGTCCAAGCAAGTCCCATGAATCTGCTCTGGGGAGGGAGCAACCAACTGAAGTCACTGTCATTCCCAGCTCAGGCTCCTCCTGCCCAATTCCATCATGTTGCCCATTTGGTCTGCCCTTCCCGTTGGGGTGGTGGGTCTCATTCCCTGCACTGACCATGGATTAATGGATATCCCTTCGCCGGCTCTGCTCTCCACTGGGCTCACCAACCCCCAACTTCAGCGCTGCTGTGCTTCCTGTGAGTGGCGGTGGGAACAAGTTTGGGCAGTTCTGATGGCCAGCACAGATTCAAGCTGGTGCACCCTTGGCAGGTCACTGCAGCTGTGTCCTGTTATTTTTAGCTGTTTCAGTTGTAGTCCCAAAGTATTTGACGAGTTTTTTTTCATTTTAATTTCTTCTTGTGTCAAGAGGATCCATCTCCCTCTGTCTGGATCTCTCCAGGATGTTTTATTCTGACATATGAGTTGTTTCTCCCAGGAGGCTTTGTATTTTGTTGCTCACTGATGGGCCATCTTTAGCTCCTCCCCTAATTTTGAAACATTTGAAACGGAAAATCCAGGGGAAAATAAAAAATCCTATCAAAACTAGTTCACTATGGATGTGTACAATAAAAATAAAAAATTCAATCCTCAGCTCTACAGGATCATATCCAGTGATAACCAGTTTTAATGATGTAGTACAAATCCATTCATAGTTTTATCCATTTATATGCCCAAAATTTCATTTTGAAATTTTTTTCACTTCATCATGGGCATCTTTCTGGATTATTATATTTCAGTCTTGCTTTTCTTTTCAAAAAGATACAGTACACCACTATTAATTTACAGAACAGTTCCCCACCTATGTATATTCAGATAGGTTCTAATATTATGCCATTAATGCTGCAGTGAAGATGTATACACTTTTGGGGGGTGATCACTAATCTTCAGGACTTTCTTAAGAGTAGAATTTATGATTTTTGGAATGTTTAGAGGGAAATTTTTAGTTAAATAAGCAAAATTTATTATGCCAATTATTGTCCTTCCAAAAATGTATGACAGTATGTTTACTATACCATAGTTTAACCCTGATTTGTTTCATTTTTCTTGCAAATTAATAATAGATGTATTTATATGAGTGTAGATTTTGCATATGTTTGTAAAATAGTAAGAAATACGCACTTATTGGTCTCTGCCCCTGGTTTTAGAGAACTCCTAAGCCCATGTAATTTTTGAGCCATAGGAATACTAGGTGTATCTATGGAATATTTCATCTTTGACTCTCGTCCTGAATCTCTTAGAATTTCCCAAGTGATGAGAAGGTCTCTTTTGTTCAAATGAGACGACCCTTGGTGGGCTTCTGAATGAGGTATTAGCAGGTCTGAGCCATGACTACAATAATGGAACTTTCAGCATCAGCCCCCATCATCCATTAAGGAGAGAGAAGCTAGATGCAGTGGTGGGGAGAGAATCCCACACATGCCACAGCTGGCTGTTTATTATTGAAAGCTCTGAAAGTTTTGCCATCACTGGGCTAGAGACTATTAAGAATTGACCATGACCATACTGTGAAGCCTTCACAGGAATCCCTGAGCTGTGGGTTTGGGAGAGCTTCTGGGCTGCTAAACATAAGAAGGTACCTCCAGAGTGGTTTGACCCAAGGAGGACAAAGAAGCCCTAGGCCTCTTCCACCATCCATCTACACATCTGACTGTTCACCAGTAGCCTTTGTTATATTCTTTATTAGTATAGAAAAGTTCTTTCTGAGTTCTAACAGTTGCTTTACAAAATTAATTGATTATAGGGAGAGGGCCATGGTAGTGTACACCTGTAGTCTCAGCACTTGGAAGGCTGAGGCAGGAGAGTTATGAGTTAAAGACTGGCCTGGGCTTCACAATAAGTTCAAGGCTGATCTGGACTATATATATATAGTGAGATCAAGTCTTTAAAAAAAGCTTGTTAGGATTTTTTTAAACTGTTATAATTGTTAGTTTTTTAGTAATTATATTATTAAAACAAAATTGTTAAGTTTTGCAATTTAAAAAAATGGGCAAAGAATGTAGTATATGAAAAAATATAAAATTTCTAGAACCAAAGGGACACCAATTATAAAATTTTCATGGACCCAATAAACATTTATGTTTATTAAATAATAGGTACTTTCTCATACAGAGAAATATAATGCCAGTCAAAATAAGGCTGATCTCTGTCTTGCCCAGCTCATGTAATAGGATTAAAACTTTTTAAATGATTTAAAAAAATTTTTAAATTTAGTTTTTTTTAATGTATAAAATAAAATGCTAATTAGAAGTAGTGATGAATTCCATGAGAAAAAGGACTATGAAAAATCAGTGAGGGAAAAAGTGGAAATTGTTAGTTCAAGAAAGGCTTTTCTGAGCTAGCAAAAGTTGGAGTAGAAAGTAAGAGTAGAAATTAGACCACAAATTGGAGGAATTATCAATCCAACTGAACCTGTAAGAATGCTTTGTGACAAGAAGTACTTGGTGAATATGAGAAGATCTGGAAAGTCAATTGCAATAGGGTTTTCATATCATCCTATCATGGAAAGCCACTGAAATAAGTTAAACAGAGAAGTATCACATTCTGTATGCGTTTCCACGAAGTTACTTTGCTACACTGTGCATGAATTGGAGGAAGCCAGAATAGATATAGAAGAACAACTATAAATCAGATGTAATTATCTGGTGAGAAACGGTGGTGATTAGATTAAAATTATAGCATTTGAAATGTTTGAAATTTAATTGAAGGAACTTGTTAATTGTTTAAATAATGTGAGGAAGAAGACATAAAAAATACATCAGTTTTACTTAGAGCTATTTGATAGATAATGGTGCCATTCATTAAAAGATACTGATATGGGGGTACTATTTTAGTTTTTAAATTGTTGATTCTGATGTACTACAAAATACCCAGATGATAGTGATATAGACTGAGCTGGAGAAATTTGTCAGTGATTGGGAGAGAGCTTGAGACTAGAGACTTGAGTTAGGTGAATTGGTTAGTGGGGAAGGGGATGTGTGAGGTTGGATGTTGATTGGCTCATCCATGTTGAATGACTCATACACTCCACTTGGGACTATGATGGACATGACCACTGGACCAAAAGAGTGACCACAGATTGTTAGATTACCAACTTAAATAGAGCTGAATAGTGTGAGTATTAAAGGAGAACTGGTTTATTTAGACAAGTGGAGGGATACAGTTTGGAAAGAGGTATGTGGGAAGGAAAGGAATGTTAAATTCTTTGCCTAACTTCTGAAGTACTTCAAGTGTAGCAAAAAAATGTAGCGTCTATTTGAGGAAAAAAAATTGTTCCAGGGATGAATTAAAGTGAGCCTAAGATAGTTGGTTAAAGGACGGGGGATGAAGGATGTTTGGTAAGATTTACAAGGGAGGGAGGGAACTCAGAATTAAGTAGGGGAAAAACACAATGCATTGCTGCAGCTATCAATGATTTAGGGTATAAAAGACAAAGAGGGTTTGTGTTTTAATCAGTGATCAAGGAAAACACAGCTGTGGCCCTATTGCTGTTAGTTTCCAGTAGGCTGGTAGATGGGTCTTTAGCCCTTATAAAGCATTCATTCTAATATAGTTTTTAATCAGTTATTTGTAAAGGTAAAAGAATACTCTAATATGCTTGTGCTCTTTTTGTAAATAATAAGTAGTAACCTTTAATGGTTACTGGAAACATAAATTATATTGACTATAGCTTGTTTACACTATTTTGTGTAAGAAAACATAATGGCTATATATTTTCTTTGTAATTTCATTTTTCATTTTTACTAATTTCAAGTCTTAAAAATTGATTTTAGTGAGAAATTGTAACAAATTAATAGAATGTTGAAGTAATTTTATGAGCTTCATGTTTTACTGAAGGTTTGGAAGTTGATTAATTTGGTTTTTAATGTACTATGCCAGTAAATACATTTGGTTAATTATTTCTGTGTACATGTGTATAAAAATGAAAATCATAAGAAAATGAAAAGAGTTTCCAGAAAAGGTCTTCTGCAGGTTGTGGAATGACTTGTTTTACTTAAGTGAAAGATTTTAGGTGATAGAATTTTTATTGTCTTTTTAGGAGAAATGCTAATAAATGCTTTCTGTAGCACTAGATATTGAACTCAGGGCTCTTTATACTCAGCTATGATGTTGTGATCAAAAACTATGTTGAATGTTGAAATTTTAAAAATTATTACAGTAAAACATCATGCCGTGAATCCCCCTCTAAATACTCCTCATTTCATATACACTAATTCCATCATTCTTGGAACTTTCTGAAGCAGTTTCTGAAGTCTTCTTGTTTGAGTGTCTTCATTTGCACTGTCATGGCTGCCTGGATATCCTGAATAGATTAAAACCATTTACCTTTCGTAATCATTTTGACTTTGGGGAACAGATGAAAGTCACATGGTGCCTGATCCAGTGAATAAAGTGGATGAGGACACACTGTAATTTTTTTTCAATTTTTTTTATTTAAAGAAAAAATGAAACAGACAGAGGGTAGAAATTATACAATATTTCAAAACAAAACAAAACAAAAATAATAACCAGTAAGAAATCACTAGTTGATAATTACATATTTTCCTCTTAGAGGTAGTTGTTCAGGTTACAAAAGTAAAGCCTACAAAGTGGACATTTAAACAGTGAGACTGCAACCAGTTCTGTTCATCTATCCAACAAAAACTTAGTAATATGGTTATCAATCCTACACACTTAAACATACATGCAGTTATATCCTTTAGAATACTTTCTTTTCCTCTCTTTTTTTCTTTACAATAACTATAATCCATTCTTGTAAACTGTTTAGAAGTTCTACACATGTATAAGTCTCTACATGTTTACCTAGCCTTTCTGTATTAGAGGGAGAAACAAAACAAGTCAACAATACAAATTCCTAGAGAAACATGAAAAGGACATATAAAACCACAATACTAGGTGATCTACGGTAGTTACTATGATGTCTCTTGTTATTTTCAATAAAATTGTCTGTATCATCAGGCATAGTATAATTAAACTTAGCAGTACATAGCACTATTAATAAAAACCTAACATTGGAGACATTATAGGACTTCAAAGGCAGTTAATAATCAAGCCAGAATGGGCATCCTATTGAATCTTGGCATCTTCAGATAGTTGCCTCTACTCTCAGACTTGATACTCTCAAGCATACCAGATTCGAATAAGATCAGTCAAGACAAAACAGCAATATAGCCAATCTTCTCTGCCTCATCTCTGCTATGCTATTTTTCTGTTGTTATTTGTTTACTTTTCTCCTTCATTCCACTTCCTGCCCCTTTCAATGAGGCCTTTCTGCCATTGTTCCTGGAATCCTGGTGATTTTCTTCTCTCTCTCTAGAATGTCCTTCACTATTCTTTGCAGGGTTGGATTGGTGGTCACGAATTCCCCCAGTTCCTCTTTGTCATGGAAATATCTTGTCTCTCCATTAATTTTGAGAGACAGTTTTGCAGGGTGCGTCAATCTGAGTTGGAGGTTATTTTCTTTCAGGGCTTGGAATATTTTGCTCTAAGCTCTTCTTGATTTGATAGTTTGCATCGAAAAGTCCACTGTGATTTTGATTAGTTTTCTTTATAGGTAATCTGTTTCTTTTCTGTGACCACTTTTAATATTCTGTTCTTGTGATGGATTTCTTGGATCCTGATTATTATATGTCTGGGTGTAGATCTGTTTTGGTTGTAGCTGGCTGGAGTTCTGCATGCCTCGTATATCTGGGCATCACTTCCATTTCCTATGTTTGGGAAGTTTTCCTTAATTATTGCTGTGAGTAGCCTTTTTATTTCATTGATATTTGTCCCTGCATTTGTCCCTGCATTGATTTTTGTCCCTTCATTCACATTTTTTATTCTTAGGTTATAAATCCTCTTATCATCTTCTAACCTCTGTATCATTACTTCCTGGTTCCTTGTTATTTTTAAGAGGTCCTTCCTATTGTGATCATACATTGCAAATCTATCTTCAAGTTTTGAAAGTCTGTCTTTAGTTTCTGTTAAGGACTTTTGCCAGCTTTCAATGGAGTTTTTAATTTCCTGATATTCCCTTTGGATCTGTTTCATGTATTCTAGATTTTGTTTATATTCTTCATCAAAGGCTGCTCTCCTTTCTCTGGGTTCCTCCATTCTTCCATTTGTGTCTTCTTGAGGAGTACCCAGCATTTCTTTTATTAATCTTCTAATATCTTGCTTCACCCGAGTTAGAATTTCAGATTTAAATTCGTCGATGAGGTCACAGAAGTATTTATTTCTGATGAGGCCGTTTCTGATATTGCATGTTTGCTGCCCTCAACCTCCTCTGCATTTACCTCTCCTGGCCTCACTTTCCCAGGTTCAGCAGTTGGAGGCCTTTTGCTGCTTCTCTGTCTTGTCATGTTTCTGGTTTCTTTCAGATGGGTGAGTGGTGGCAGTCTCCGGGCCTTCCGTATTGCTTACGGTTTTTCTGCAGCACACTGGCTAGGGAAGTGCTCCCCGCCAGTCTGCTGCTGATCTGTGAGGTGCATGCAGGGACAATGTGGGCCGGCCCCTCCCCCAAGTCAGTCAACAAGTGAGTGCTTCAGCATGGTTGTGTGTGGATGTCACAAGTTCAGGACAGCCTTGTTCCTGGCTATTGGGTCCCAACCAGGGGCATGGCCCAGCTCAAGCAGATCCCACTAATCCACTTTGGGCTAGGAGCCACTGACCGATGCTGCCTCGGTTGTTGATTCAAGCCTGTCCTGCCCAACTCCAAAATGTCTATCTGTTCATCCTGCTCTGGGGAATCCAGTTCCCATCACTCACCAAAGTCCATGCAGCTCAGCTTGCCATTTCCACTCCCTGTTGCAGCGCCTCCTCCCGCCAAGGGTCTTGAGCTCACCAACCCCCGCTCTTGGCAGGGACAGGACCTCAGCTCGATCCTGAGTCACCTGCCTCTAAGACATGCCCGGTACAGCATCCGGAGCATGCCCAGCTCCAGTCCTCCTTCCATGCTTCTTTTCTTTTTCTTTTTCCTCAGTTTCTTCCTGGATCATGAGAATTCCTCTCCTTTTTTCTGGTCTCTATAGTGTTAGATTCTGAGTTGTTTTTTTCAGAGAGGCTTTCTATCATGCTACCTATTGATCAGCCATCTTGGATCTCTGTATTTTTTTTATAAACCTGCCTTTCCTTTGGATAAGAAGACACCATAATATTTATATGGGCCTGCCTTTCTACTGGATGGCACTTGGTAGCAGCATTTTTTTGTATTATTGTAATGACACAAAGGGAGGCTTTCAGAATGGCTTCAAAAAGTGGCAAGAAAGATGGTAGGCATGTTCATAGCAAAGGAGAGTATTTTGAGTGAAGAAAGTGGCAATATGTCTTTTGTGATACATTTTGAAATTTCAGTATTCATTGTGTATTTTGATCACCACTTGTGGATATTCAGATCTTTTGTTATTTTTTATTATGAGATAAGGGATTTGCTGAGTCACTTAGTTGCCCAGGCTGTGTTCATATCCTCCTTCCTCAGCCTCTTAGAGTGCTGGGATTGCATTTTCACACTACCACACCTGGTTATCTTTACATTTTGTGATGAAATTTTCTCTTCTTGCTCTGTGGTGTGTATGTTATATGAGTGGTATATGTATGCATATGTAAATGTATGTGTATATATGGTCTATCTAGATAAACCTTCCATGAGACTTATATGCCTTGTATATACTGCATTGAATATTGGCTTGTAATGATGTCCAAATACTGAGTTTGTTGATAGTGGTGTTCAAATATATATTCTTACTGTTTGCCCAATTTACTCAATGAATTACTAAGAAAGTGGAGTTAACACTTCCAGCTATCCCTGTGTATTTACCTGTAGCTCTTTGTTATGGTTTGTATCTAGATGTTCCCCAAAAGCCTCATGCAGTCATGGGGACAGGCTTCTAGAATTTGTCATTGATTTATGGTCCAGTGCTGGAATTATGGATGTGAGTGCTACAGTCACCCTTGGGTGGATGCCCAGTGTACAATGTAAGGAGCAGAAAGAGCCTTCTCTCATGCTCCTCCCATTTTGTTCTTGTTCTGCCGTTTTCTGCTGCCATGAACTGTTGCCCTCTGCCATGCAACTCTGCCTTGGAGCCAGCTGAAACTTCCACAAACTGTGAGCTAAAGAAACCTTTTCTTCCCTAATTTTGGGCATTGGGTATTTTGTCTCAGCAGTGAAAGAAAAATAACCAAGATACTCTTAAAGTTTTGCTTCAGGTATTTTAAAGTGTCATGTATATGCATTTAGGATTTTATGTTTCTCTTTACACATAATAAAATGCCCTTCTTATTTTGAGGTCTATTTTGTCAGATGTTAATGAAGTCATAGCAGCTTTCTTATACTTACCATTTGTATAGTATGTCTTTTCTCATATTTTTACTTTGTCTGTGGCTTTATATTTAAAGAGTAGCCTGGTGTGGTGGCACACATCTGTGATCCCAGCACTCAGGAGGCTGAGGCAGGAGGATCACCACAAGTTTTTGGCCAGCCTGGGGTACATAGGAAGTTTAAGGCCAGCCTGGACTACATAGTGAGACACTGTCTCCAAAAATTATGGTAACTCACACAGATTGTATTTGGATCGTCTGGTTGAATTCATTTGTATTTATTAAGGTAGATTTGAAGTCTAGCATCTTGATATTAGCTGTTTATCACATCTCTTTTTAATGCCATTATTTATACTTCCCTGGCTTCTTATAGGTTAACCATGTGTTTTTAAATTATTCTGTTACCTTTTCTTATAAACTTTTAAGCTGAGAGCTCTCCTGTGTTCGTGGCTGCGAGAGTTCTCATAAGTTCCTGGGTGGGGGGAGAGCTATGAGAGAATAAAGAAAATAAAGATAGAGACAGAAAGCTGGGGTCAGGTGGAACCCTTCTCGGATGGAAGGAAAAGACTGCTCAACCACCACAATGCGTTTATTTACACACTTGTCCTACCACCCCCTTTGCTTTACTAGCTCACTACTTCTGCCCTGTGTTCTCCTTTGTGCCCCAGGCGGAAACACTTGTTACCTCCCAGTACTCCATGCTCTCAGGGCGTTTCTCAGATGCTCCGTGCCCTTGGGGCACTCTTGTTCAGGCATTTGTGCTTTTGGCTCCACACCTGTGAACTATCACTAGCTCAGCAGCTCCCTGCACTCATGTGTCTATTTTCTCTGGTTCCTTTAAAATTTGTCTGATTTTAGTTTTCAAAAGTTCACCATATTTGTGATTTTTTTTTAATTTACCTGAGTTTTACTGAGCTTCTTGGATCTGTATGCTAATGCTTTACACCTGATGTGAGAAATTTGAGGCACTATATCTTCCAGTGTTCCATCCATCTTTTTCTTCTTTTGGAAATCTAATTTCATATGTTAGGATATTGCTGTTGTTTCACGTATCACTAAAATTCTGTCTACACAAAATTAATTTCTTTACTCAGTTTGTGTAACTTCTGTTTGTCTTCAGGAATTGCTATTTATGTAATTTTCTGGTTTGTGTTTGTCTTATTTCTTTTAGGTTATATATTTTTTACGGAAATTACCTATTTATATGTTTATTATATTCTTTTTCTTTAATTTAATGAAAACTCCTTATTTTAAATTCTAGTATCTCTGTTATCTCAAGTTCTGATTCAAGTGATGGCCTCTTCTCTGGATGATGTGTCACCTTTTCCTGTTTCTTCACATGTCCAGTGATTTTTTTTTTATAGTTGTAGAGAATGTATTGATTATTTTTTTAAGATTATTAATTTTGTGCTGGCAGGCAGTTAAATTATTATTAAACTCTCTTCATCCCACTAGATGTGGTTTTGTGCTTTATTGTGGTGACTCTATCTGGTTTTGTTCTTAGTATTAAAGCATAGCCCTTATTCTAGTATATAACCATTATCCCCAAAGCATGGCCCACATGGGGCTATAAGTAGATGACCAGTGTAGTCAGAGAAATATTCCCACTTTTGGTGTTAAACATATCCTAAAAAACTGTAATTATCTAATTTATATTATTTTACAAATATAAAAGCTGGGCTGGGGATTTAGCTTAGTGGCTTAAGTGCCTACCTGGCAAGCACAAGTTCGTGAGTTCAAGTCCCAGTACCAAAAAAAAGTAACAAATACAAAAGTTTAAGGGAAGGATACTTTTGAGGAGTTAGAATTGCTAAGTATTCCTTTTTGAAATTTTGACAGATACTGGCAAATTACTTCCCAAGATGTGCTGCTTAATACTGTCATCAAGAGTGTGTACAAATACCCCTGTAATGTCATTTGAAATGTTTTTTCCTCTTTATGTAGAACAGTGCTACCCAAGTAAACTTTATATGACAATGAAATGTTCTGTATCTGTGCAGTTAGACACTTGAAATTCAGCTAATGTGACTGAAGAGCTGAGTTGTAGTGTTTGTGTGTGTTTGTGTCTGAAAGAGAGAGAGAGACAGAAGAGAGAGAGTCTTGCCATGTTGCCTAGGCTGAGTTTAAAGGATCTTTTTGCCTCAACCTCAAGCAATTGGAACTACAGGTATGTGCCACCACACCTGGCATAAATCTTAAATTTAAAAATTCTCATGTGACTCATGGCGACTATAGTATGCAGTGGAGGCATAAGATATGTGAGAGATGGAACCCTGTTCTTGTTCCTCCCTGTATCCTTTACTCTTTCAGATTGTGTACTTCTAAGTCATTTCCATTTAGTCTAAAGCTTTCAGGCATTCATCAATGATCCTTTAAATCCAGAGATCTTTTTCCTAAAATTCATTGTATATCAAATATCCTGAATTACACATATTATGTAAATTAGATTTGGCAATGTGGGTTGTAGATAGGAAAAACTGCAAGGTAGAAGAAAAGATCTTCTTTATCATGCGGCCTTTATTTGAAGTAAATATTTTAGTATATGTGCTGCCAAAGCGAGCACTGAAGCAAATATTTAATAAATGCATCCTCCTTTTGTGACCTAGCAAAATATGCACATAAGTCATACTTTCCTCAAGACTACATACAGAGCTTCAAATCTGTCCTTTTTCCCTTCTTTGTTCCCCAAAATAAGAGCTTAGCTTTTGAAAATTTCCTGAGGATGCTATCCATTGTGAATTTTGAGGGGTCATGAAATAAGCTACACCTGCTAGTTCATTCTTATATCAGAATATCCATTAATGAGAACATTTTTATTGCTGAAAATCCTTATCCCTATTCTCCATAATATCAATTAACATTTTAAAAATAGGCTTAGTAGTTGTAGTTTCTGACAGATACTTTTAAACTTAAAAATTTAGATTTTTAAAAAAGAATGAATAACACAAGTGTTGGAGCATATATTTGTAAATTGTATTCCATGAACCTCCACTGTGAACTGCTCCAGAGACCTCAGCTCCATTCCTACAACTACCCCCAGTGTTTCTTCAATTCCTTGTTTTATATATTTGTATCTTTGTGTGGGAAAACCCTGGCTGGGTGAGTGATTAAAATGAAGTTAAGAGATAAGGGACCTTGGAGCACAAGGCTCCCGGAATGCATGGATAAAGAGTACAGCAAAATCTGCAAGGCAGCAGCAAAGCAGAATCAATAAGTTATTCTTAGAGTTGTTTGCTCCAGCCATAGTGTTTCTCTTGCCTGGATAAGCTGTCTTCTATTAAGTTGACATACATCACACAGTAGATCATGCTGTTCCTTTTATGTTCCCTGACCAAAACTCCTACACAAATGTTTTCCTTTTGCATCTTTGTTCTCATGTCCTTGGGTTATAAATAAAAAGCCATGAGCTTCTCAGCTCAATTCTGTTTTCCTGAGACTTTCTCACATTGATGGGTCTGGAAGAAGCAGTCTCTCTGGGCCTCTTGGAGTTTAAACTGAACTTCAACTCCAAGTAATCTTTCAACCTCTGCATTGTCACAGTTGTACACTGTGACACACTGTGAAAATGGTCTTGTCAGAGGGCTCAATTTTGAAAATCACAGCTTTTAATCTTCATTTACAGATTATTCAGTGAATTTTTTTTTTCCAAACTCAAGGGATTCACAAACAAGAGGTAATTTACCACTCTACCAAGATCCTCTCAATAAGATGTTTGAAAGAAACCAGATGACAGTAGGCTTAATGCTGAATTTCCTAACAAAGGATAATCAGTGTCTCTGGTTCAGGGCAATGCATTGGATTAGATACTAAGAATACAGCTCATGAGGTTGACGTTTTTATGAAAATGGTTGGATAGGACTTGTATTCTTGTAAAGTTCCACAGTCAGTCTAAATTTAGCAAATCTTGCTTTTCTGATCAGCAGGAAGACAGAGATCCACAAAAAGCTTTTCGATTATGGCTTAAGAAAAAGCATGAGGAGCAGATGAAAGAAAGAAAGACAGAAGAACTAAGAAAGCAAGAGGAATGCTTATTTTTCCTCAAAGGAACAGAAGGCCGGGAAAAGGCTTTTAAACAGTAAGTTAAAGACAGGACTTGATTTTTTTTTCAAAGGACAAGCTGATCTCTTTTCAGTTGTCTAGGTGAGACACTGCATTGCTTCATTAATGCTGAGAGCACAGACCTAGCTTCGTAATTTTATTAATAAGCCTTGAGGAGAGTGGAGAGATAGAATGAGTATTGAGTCTACTCATTTGAACTAACTTCTCTACCCTTTCTTCCCTCCCTACCTCCTCTCTCTCTCTCCTCTTTTCTTGCACCTTTTATTATAACAGAAATGGTAAATGCACATTGAGGAAGTGGAAACTGTCGTGACTGTGAGCTCTAAAAAGGATGTCCTCTAGATATTCCTCCGTATATATTTACAACTTTAAAATATGAATTAACTTCATGCTAGATACACTTTCTGGAGTCTTTTTGTTTTATGGTGATCTTATCTAATATCCGGCCCATACCCATCTTTTTTACCCAATTGACCTATAAATGACTTACAAGTAATTTGCTTAGAATGGGATCCAGCTAAGGACCATACAAAATTATGATTTTTAAATCTTTTTTTATTTTAATAGTTATTTAGTTTTACTTTAAAAGCCTCTACAAATATTTACACACACAGAGAGAGACACACAGACACATATAAAAACTTATCTACCAGGTATATGTCTGTATAGTTATTTTCTATTTTATCTTATCAAGCTTACCTGCTTTTTTTGAATATGGACTCTTCCTTTATGTGTTTTGATGCTTTCATGCTTAGGCTTATTTTTTCATTTGGAGAAAGAACTAGTTTATGCATTGAAAAAGCAAAAGCTATGTGATTTCCCTACTAAGAAGAATAAGGCAAGATTTCTGCATCATTTTAGTATTTCTAATATGTTCAAGTTAATCTATTTTAGAATATAGCTAATCAAAAGTTAAGTCATGTAGAAAATATCAAATGGTTATCAGCTTGGAAAACCATATTTCTAAAATAAGGATAGGACTTTCAGCATTATAAGACAAATTTCATTTTATATAGTTGTTCTGAAATGTAATTATACTTTGTTGAATGAGTTTGCACTATAAGCATGGAGATTCCCACTTGGTGCTTTAATAATTTGCATTGCAACACTAATGCAAAGTAAAGAAAGTCCATATCCGAACTTTAAACCATGAAAAGTGTATTTTGTGATATTCATCAAATCTAAACATGCTTCTCTCTACAGATGGCTAAGAAGGAAACGAATTGAAAAACTAGCAGAGCAACAAGCTGTCGAAGAGAGGGCCAGACAGCTCCAATTAGAAGCAAGACGTGCCAAATACTTACAGAACCACCTGTGGACTATGTCAGATGCCAGATCTTTTCGTTTTACTGATCATTACAACTGAAAGTATCAATTAAACATCTGACAGATACTGTCATCAAAATTTTGGATATGACTTTTTATGGCTCTTGTGTCTTGGTAATACTCTAAATTATGAAAATATTTATCTTCTGGTGATACTGATATTTTTAATACTGCAATGCAATAAACTCTCACAATTTTGGGATGTGCTATGCATCTCTTAGTCTGTGCAAAAAATCAAACAAGAATTAAACACTTAAAGTTCTTCTACTTCTAAAGTATTTTAACATATCTACCCAAAATGGACACAAGAAAAGAATGGAGTTCTAGACATTGTTCCTACTATCATTTGTAAAAAGTTGCAGTGGAACATTTCATAAAACATGATTAACTCCTTTTTTCCCCTGTACTGGGGATTTAACTCAGGGCTTTAGACTGAATTACATCTCAGTCCCGTTTTTTATTTCCTTCAAGATAGGATCTCTCTAAAGCACTAAATTTCTCAAGCTGGGCTTGAACTTGCCAGGCTCCTGCCTCAGCTTCTCAGAGTTCTGTGATCACAGGTGTGTGCCATCAACTGGCCAAAGAATGACTTTGTGAGCTTTTTTCAGTGCCTTATACAAAGTCTTATTTATGTCAAATTTGTTGTTTGACATAAACACTGCAATCCTACGACAAGTACATTACTCTCCCAGGTCTGGAAACTAAAATACATAGATGGGAGCAATTCATCTCACACACTCTCACTTGTATGGTTACAAATTAGAAAATACAGAGAACTTAGTCAAAAATTCATTCCCATCTCAACTTTTTGTAGCAACTGCAGCATATACCATGCATTAAATATTTCCTTATAACTGTCTTATATTTTTTACAGTTTTCCTTAAGGGCCAATATGACATTAAAAACATGTTCCACAACACTCAGTATAGAAGCCAACATTCCATTTGTTACTCTGTGTCCAGAAAGCTTGTGGGCATCAGAACTGAATATATAATAAGTACAGTAGTTGACTGATAAGTAAGAATATAAGTGAAACAATTTTAAGTCCTCACCTATCTACATCTGAAGTAAATTTCATTTAATTTTCTAAGGAAGTAAAATACTGTGCTTCAAAAAGAGATGGGAAAAGTCCAATCTTAGGCAGTATTTTGGAGCTGAGTGAGGGGGGATGTTGGAATGCACAATGAAATAATATTTCTAAGTGATATAAATACCAGTGTATGTTTGATAGGGTATAAATATAGAAAGAACTATCAAAAATGACTGGCAAATTTTGCCTCAGTAGACCAGACTTTTTCCTCTTTTTTTTTTGGAGTGAAATTCATGGAATTTAAAACTAATAATTTTAAAGCTATTACCCAGGAGCATTCATATTCTTACGCAGCCACAACTTCTGCAACATGTTATCACCACAAGGACCTCTCCAGAACTACTCAGTAGTCACCTCCTGATCCCTCCTCTCAATTCGGTGGCGTACAGTGTGCTTTCCTTATGGCTTTGCATATTCTAGGTACTTTATGTAAATGAAGTTATGCAACATGTGACCTTTTATGTCTAGCTTTCTTCATGTAACGTATTTTGGAGGTTTATCCACATTGTAGCATATGTCCGTACTTAATTTCTTTGTATGGAATAAACTAATATTTGTATATGTAACACACATATACCATATTTTGTTTATTTGTCAATTGATAGACATTTGGGTTGTTTTCAACTTGGGGCGACAGCAAATTATGCTGCCATGAACATTTATTTACAAGGCGCAAAGGCCTGAGCAAAACCAAATTAAGAGCAAAATGAGATAGAGACTAAGAAAAGGCAGAGCTGCAAAAGATGGACTGTTAAAATCTGGCAGTGGAACACCTGCGAAAGTAGCCATTGCGTGTACTCTGCCCCTTTGCCCTCCACAGAGCTGTATAGAAACTTCTGGATTCTGGTGCTTCCATGATGTCCTCTTTCCCCACTCATTCAGTAAGGTCTTGTCTGTTCTTTTTAATAAACCACACATACACCCAGCTATTACCCACCGTGCCCTCTTGCTTCAGTCTCCATCTTAGAATAAGAACCTAGAGGAGGAGGTTACTGGTTGCCTCTGTGGCGACAAATATGAGGCTCCATCTTCTCTCCACAGAGGTACCTTTGGGTAGAATGGCCAGACCACACGCTCATGCTCTCTTTATAGAAATCTAAGAAATGGGTATGCTTCTGGTCAGTTTAAAAGGCTTATATATTAGGCTGGCACTCCCAAAGCTGAAGACAGTTCCCCTGGCACCTCCTGGTCAATGCCCCACTGAACCCACTGGGAAGGTTGCCCAGCAAGGGAGTTGGATTCTTTTCTGAAGACAGATCTCTGGTTGTGTGGAACTGGTGAAAACTGGGATGGTACATGCAATCTGGGCTGGTACCAAAGGCCCTCAGTGGAAGCTGAGTGCCAACATCCTGGCTGATTAACCAGCAGAGAAATCTCCACTTTCACTTATCAGCCCCACCTGCATGTCCTCCATGTGGTGAGAGGTTTTCTTCAAGTATTCCCTTTGCCAGGGTGACCTGAGATGAAGTCCATCAGAGTCCTCTCATAAGTCCCCATTAAATGTCAAGTTGCAGGTTTGGGCTTTTTTCTCTCCACTTGGTATGACAGACTCTCCTCTTCAGATACGCCGTGATAAATTTACTAGACCAGAAACAGGTTACAATCCTAACTCACATTTCAGCTCCCCTAGTTCCCAGTGTTCCTGGTGTTTGGGCCCCTGCCCTATTTTCTCAGAAGGCAAGAAGTTAGCTTTAAAACCTCCATGACCACTACCTTCCAGCTCAAAGGAAAAAAAAAAAAATCTCTACTGCTGCTTTTAACAAAAGCCGTTTGGTACCACTGTCCCTTTCTCTGGGAGGCTGAGCTAAGGCATATCTTTGTGAGGGCTTCCTGCTCCTCCTGGTGACCCTCAAAATTTATTCAGTCCAAATCCATCTGTACATTAGGCCCTTAGCACACCTTCCCAGTAGACGTGTTGTCACTGTGACTAAAGTCAAGCTGCCTTCAGCATGGGGATCCACTCTCTTGCTGTTGTGGGCAAAAGATTTGGGGAAAGAGAGTAACAAGAGATATATATATATATATATGGTGGTTCCCTTATACCCTTTCACAGGGAAAGAAAAAAGCAAGAGAGAAAAAAGCTCGGAAGCCCTGAGCTATCTGCTTCCACTTGCAAAAGTTTACCATAATACGTTGAAAACAGGAACAGCTAGCAAAAGCAGCTTACTGTAGTAACTCCAATGCAGGGAAACAGCTATCAGAGAAGCGATTTACTGTAGCAATTCTGGCCCAAAATTAAGATCAACATCAGCCTAGTCCTTCTTTAAACAGTCCTTGTATGCCCAGTGTCAAGGAGTTTTTCTCACTCACTTTCTAACTATTACTGGTGTTAGCTTATTATAAGAAAACTCTGCTCTCATTGATTTTCCCTAAAAAGTTCTGACCAGTCTTTATAGTTATAACCTATAACTATAGCAGATGATTACAGCTTGACTTGGCTTATACAGCTAAGAGCGTACGTACTCTGATGTAAAAGTAATTATGTGTTCTGTGTTTCTTGTTTGTTTGCTAAAATTGGTTTAGGTACCTGAAACTGCTTTGTTAAAGGTTTTTAAGGTCACATCAATTGTATTTGTCTCTTATTTTTTCTGGATGTTTGGGGTTTCCATAAAAAACTGATTATTTAGGTTTTTAGAAATTGTTAAATTCATTTAAAATATTACAGGCTGGGGGCTAAGGGGTTGGATATTTACATGACACAAATAAAATCCTTAAATTTTCGTAACATAAAGGTTATGTATGTTCTAGATTAATGTGAATTTTCAAATGTATGTTCTACCTAGGTTGGTTTATAAAGAAATAGACATTTATGATATTAGACCAAATGATTTTTAGTTCACATAGCTTAACAGTGGGCTAATTTAAACAAGTTGGTAAAAATAAAGATGTTTTTAAAGTTGGTTATGTTTCCATCCAGGCTGTTAGCCAATCAAAATAATATTAAAAATTGGTTATAAATACAATGCCTATTGTTGTTTGTATACAATAACTTAACAGTTTTCCTTGGTCAAGGACAATGTATAAATAGCTTTAAAACCTGTTAACTGTTATGACTGATTTTTATGAGTTATCTAAAGTAATTTTAATGTAACTAAATGGGGACCCATTTGGGCTGGGAAAACAGTTGGGCAAGATTTCCCACGGTGGATAAAAGAGCAGCTTCCTGGACCAAGTTGTTCAATTTTATCCACTGATGAGGCCTCAATCTTTTTTTCCCAGTTTTATAGTAACATATCTGAGCATGTTATTAAATATATTATTATAATGTATTTAATTGTTTATAATCAAAAGTCGAAGTTTTCTGTATATAAAACAATGAGATTTTCTTAAGCTATTAAGGTGCTCTTGGTTAAAGTTACAAAACTACACTTAAAAGCAAAGCTTCTCTGTTGTACTTAGTTTCCTGTGTGTTCCAGTGTTAAATATTTGGTTACTAAAACTGAGTAGTAAAAGTTAAATAAAATGTTACCTTATAAAATATTTTCAATAATTTTGTGATTGGTTAAATAAACAACTAATTCTTCAGTTTAACACATATTTGGATATATATATATATATATATATATATATATATAAAATATATATATAAATAAAGTATATATATATAATATACTATCAGTCTAAGCTTTACAGTTAAGCTTATGGTGTTAAAACTACATGAGCTTATGCATACAAAGGAACTAATGGTTGTCCTGTTTCACACAATATATATCCAGTTAAACATAGAAAATGACCAAAATTTGACATTCCTCTCTAAGTTTGGTCCTGCCATTTAAAATTTGATTTCTATCTATAAGCTTTGATTTAACACATATTTTGTTATTGTATAAATTAGACACATGTATATTAGTAAGTCTATTTGTGGCCAACAGCACTATTTCCTAAACTTATAAGAACTCTAAAGATGTTCCTTAATTCTTATAAGATTACACCCTATAAACCTGTTAAAGAAATCTAAATTCTCCCTAAAGTGTAAGAACTAAGTAAATATATTAAAAAATCTCTATGTATAGTTATGATGCTGACCACTGTTAGTTAGTCTCATAGTGTATTAAATATATGTGTTTCCCAAGTATACAGGCCTTGAAACATTCAAAGCTAAAAAGTATTTTACTGGTGATTTCCTGACTAAAGTTGTTGGTGCTGGTAAAAACTTTTTATAATTGTTATGGGATAGTGTTATAACAGGTTGTGATTTGTAGTTGTTAAGTGACATCTCCAAATTTTTTAAACCCTCTACGAATACCTTACATAGGACCCAGGCCCCTAAACATAACTTTAAGGTAAACTTTTGAGTAAAAGCCCAGCTGTTGTGCATAACACTTTTTTCCTCCTTTACTAATCTTTAAATAAAAATTAAAATAACCAGGAACAAAGATGCTCATTCTGGATATAAACAACAGATTTCTATGCAACAGGCAAAGATACCTTTAGTCATGACAAAGGGTGAAACAGGCTAGAGCCAAACATCTGGTTAACCTGACCTTGGGACACAAAAACAGGCTGCTGTCTTTTCATTTTCTTTTAACATTTATTTCTTCCTTAAAACACACAAATGTGATCTTAAAGATACACAGTACATCTTAAATGCTTAACAGGAGCTCGATGTTTGTTCCTGAAACATGATTTTGAAGTTTTATTTTGTAGACTCAGGGCCAATTTAAATGCTTTTAAATGGTTAATTTTTATCAAAATATGTTAAGAGGATAAAAAACAGGGCTTTGTTTTTGATTTTTAATAAGGAGAAATAGTGAACAAATAGCCATCTAACAATCTACAGTTCTTCTCTGTGGTAAGGTATTCTATAATAAAATTTAAATGTGCTTTTTAGAGATTAAAAAACCCTCAGTAATTCTAACCTAATGTGCCAACATGCCAATAATTATGCTAAAGTTATGCTAAAGTGTTATGTTTGCTTTTGATTTCAAATTTACCCTAGGAAACTTTATAACTGTTATCTGGTAATATTCTACAAAAGTTTGACTTCTAAGACAATCATGGTTTTAAAAATAGCAATTCTCTTCTCCCACTTTATATTTCAAGGTGCTTGATATTTAGATAAGCCCATAATAGCTAAACCTACTGATTCCATTTCAGTACTGATTAATTCATTGCTGAATTCTACAAGAAATTTAGAGAAGACCTAATACCACTACACCTAAGGACTGATATTCTAAATAGGTCTCTATCACCTTGAGGAAGCCAGGAGTCACTATCCCAACCCTCTACAAAAGAGTCACTACTCTGCTTGTTATGTGACTTGCTTCCCCATTTGTCCCTGATTTAATCAATTTTACCCTAACAATTACTCTTATTGGTTGACCATATTTCTATCCCACCTCATGCTTACCTTGCAAGTTTCTACCCTCTCATCTTAGAGCTGCCTCACCTTGTGCTTTTGCTCTATAAAAGTCCCTAGAAAAGACTGAGTCTTTGGTAACTCACTCAGGACCCCTTCTGTCTCTTTCTCTCTCTCTGACAGCTTTCTTTCTCTGAATAAATATATTCTGCTAAAAAATAAATAAAGGATGGTAAATTATCATTATTTGCTGAAAACGTGATACTGTACATAGAAGAACACAAAACGCTACTAAAAGACTGCTAGATTTAATAAGCAAATTGAATAGTGTAGCTGGATAAAAAGTTAATACTCAAAAATCAATAACTTTCCTGCACATGAATAAAAAACACACAGAGAGAAATTTGGGAAATAACACCTTTCACAATAGCATCCAAAAAAAATGAAATACCTAGGAATCAATCTAATGAAGAATGTAAAACACTTCTACACTGAAAACTACAGTACTCTGTAAAAGGAGATTGAAGATATCAGAAAATGGAATGAAAATTCTTGTATAGGAAGAACAAATATAATGAAAAGGGTCATACTTCCAAAACTGTTATACAAATTTAATGCAGTTTCCATCAAAATTTCACAGTATATTTCAAAGAATTAGAGAAAGCAATCTTGAAATTAATTTGGAGTCAGAAGAGACCTAGAATAGAAAAGACAATTATGAGCAACAAATGCAAGCCAGGGGGTATCAAAATCCCTGTCTTGAAATTATGTTATAAATCTATTGTGATAAAAATAGAATGGTACTGGCAAAAACAGACTTGAGAATCAGTGGGACAGATTAGAAGATGCAGAAAAACTCCAGACATGTTTAGCCACCTTATTTTTAACAAAGATGTCAAACACATTCACTGGAAGAAAGCCTCTTTAATAAATGGTGCTGGAAATACTGGATTTTCACTTGCTGAAAATTATAATTGGACCCATATCTTTCATCATGCACTAACCTAAATTCAAAAGGAATCAAAGTTCTAAATATTAAGGCAGAAACATTAAATCTTCTGGAAGACAAAATAGCTAAAAATTTTGAGGGCATTGCTGTAAGCAAAGACTATGAATAAAAGCCTGATTGCACAGGAACTATCACAAAGAATCAACAACTGGGATCTCATTTTACTAAAAGCTATTCACAGCAAGAGAAACCACAAACAGAGTGAAGAGACAACCCACAATGTAGGAGAAAATGTTTGCCAGCTATTCCTCAAAGGATTACTATCAAGAGTATATAAAGAATTCAAAAAAAGCAGATTTCCTAGATTTAAACAACCAATCTAAACACAGGCATCTGATACGAATACATACTTCTCAGATGAAGAAATACAAATGGCAAGTAAATATATGAAAAAATGTTTAACCTCACTGGTCATTTGAGAAATGAAAATTAAAACAACACTGAGATTCCATCTCACCCCAGAAAGAATGTCTATTATCAAGAAATCAACCAATAACAAATGCTGAAGGGGCTGTGAAGAAAAAGGAACCCTTCTCCACTGTTGGTGGGCATGTAGACTGGTGCAACCACTATGAAAATCAGTGCCGTGACCCAACATGGCTCCTGAGGTTATTGGGGTAAGGACCACGAGAGGATGAGAAAAATAAAGAAAATACAAAGCTGGGGTTGGGTAGAGCTCTTATCCTCCTGATGGGAGGAAAGGAGCTGCTCAACCAGTGCAGCATGTTTTTTTTTTTTAATTTTTATTTAAAGAGAAAAAAAGCAGGTAAAGGGTAGAGATAATACAGAATTTCAGAAAAAAGATAAACAGTAAGAAATCACTAGTTGATAAATTACATATTGTCCTCTTAGAAATAGTTGTTCAAGTTACAAAATTAAAGCATACAAAGTAGATAGTCAAACAGTGAGAGTATAAACAGCTACACATGCATGAGTCTCTACATGTATTTCTATTCTTTCTGTATTAGAGGGAAAAACAAAACTTAGTAAGACAAAGCAAAACAAATTCCTATAAAAACATGAAACCAAAAAGTCATATAAAACCACACTACAAGGTGATCTACAATGATTGCTGTGTTGTTTCTTATTATCTTCAATAGAATTGCTTATATCATCAGGCATAAATGAATATAGCAGTATATTTGAATATAGCAGTACATAATAATATTAGTAAAAATAAAACATTGTAGACAGTATAAAACTTCAAACGCAGGTAATAATCAAACCAGAGTGGATATTCTAGTGAATCTTGTCATCTTAAGTGCAGTTGCCTATAGTCTCAGACTTGATACTACCATTCACAACAGCTTTGAATAAAATCTATCAATACAAAACAGTAATCCAACAAACCAGATTCAATTAAGATCAGTCATGGTAAAACAGTGTAGGTTTTACAGAGCTTTAGATAGACTTAATAGGAAATTAAGGATGATTACCATACTATATCCTGCTATTTTCGGGATTACTGTTTTTACCCTCAAATCTAGTACAGGTAGAATGACTGGAACAGAATATAATACATCTAAGAAGAGTATTGTGAGTAATGTGGGTTTTAAATCCTGGTGTACTATTAACAATATAGTGTATCAAGGCCATCTATGTTAGAGATTCTAGTTATCCTACTCTGCTTCATTTCTGCTATGCTATTTTTCTGCCTGTTTGTCTAGTTTTCTCCTTCATCCTACTGCCTGCCCCAATCATTGAGGGCTTTCTGCCACTTTTCCTAAAGTCCTGGTGTTTTTTTCTCTCTCTCTTGAATGTCCTTCAGTATTCTCTGTAGGATTGGATTGGTGGTCACAAACTCCCCCAGTTCCTCTTTGTCATGGAAGCATCTTGTGTCTCCATTAATTTCTAGTGACAGTTTTGCAGAGTACATCAATCTGGGCTGGAAGTTATTTTCTTTCAGGGCTTGGACTATTTTGCTCCAAGCTCTTCTTGATCTGATGGTCTGTGTCAAGAAGTCAGCCATGATCCTGATGGGCTTACCTTTATAGGTAATCTGTTTCTTTTCTCTGATGGCTTTTAATATTGTTTTTATATTGAATTTCTGGCATCTTGATTATTATATGTCTGGGTATAGATCTGTTTTGGTTGTAGGTGGCTGGAGTTCTGTATGTCTTACATAACTGAATGTCATTTTTTTTCCCATGCTTGGGAAGTTTTCCTTAATTATTTCTGCAAATAGCCTTTGTAATTCACCTGTATGTATTCCTGCTTCTTTGTTCACATTTCTTATTCTTAAATTGTTGATTCTCTTGTCATCTTCTAGCCTTTGTATTGTTACTGCCTGTTTCCTTGTTATTTTTAAGAGATCTTTCCTTTCGTGATCACACATTGCAAACCTGTCTTCAAGTTTTGATAGTCTATCCTTAGTTTCTTTTAAGGAGTTTTCCAGCTTTCAATGGAGTTTTTAATTTCCTGGTAGTCTCTTTGAATCTGCTTCATGTATTCTATATTTTCTTTATATTCTTTATTGAATGTTTCTCTCCTTTTTTTGTGGTCCTCCCTTCTTCTGTCTGTATCTCCCTGAGAGATGCTTCCTGAGAGCATTTCTTTTATTACTCTACTCATATCTTGCTTTACCTGATTTAATATTTCAGTTTTGAGCTCGTCTACAAGGTCCTGAAAATATCTTTTAATGTCTATTGAAGCCATGTCTGCTGTTGTGTGTTTGCTGCCCTCAGTCTCCCTTGTTTTTCCCTCTCCTGGATCAGGGCTCTCAGGGTTCTGGGCTGGGGGCCTCCTCCTGCCTCTCTTTCCTCTCATGGTCCTGGTTTCCTCCACACAGGTTACAGTGCAGGTTCCAGCCCCCTTCACTGTTGGCCATGTTTCCTCTGAAGTACACTGGCGAGGGACCTCCGCTCTCTCCTGACTGCTCTTATCACTGAGGTGCAAGCCACAGCTGCCTATGCCTGCCCCTCCCCACCGGGCCAACCAAACTGCAGAGGCATTCCCCCAGTTAGTGCTTGCTAGGTGCAGGGAATCAATTTGGGATAGCTCATTGGGTCCTGTCCAGGGGTGTGGCCCAGTCCAAGCAAATCTCACGAATCTGCTTTCGGGAGGGAGGAACCAACTGAAGTCACTGTTGTTCCCAGTTCAGACTCCTCCTGCCAGATTCCAACATGTCACCCATTTGATCCCTCCCTTCCCATGAGTGGGTGTCCCAATCCCACCCTTTGCTGGCTCTGCTCTCTGTTGGGCTCACCAACCCCTGACTTCAGCACTGCTGTGCTTCCCCTGAGTGGTGGTGGGAAGGAGTTTGGGCAGCTCTGCTGGCTGCCGCGGATTCAGGCCTTTGCAAACTTGGCAGGTCACTGTGAATGAAAAACGCTGTGTCCTGTAATTTCCAGCTGTTTCAGTTGTAGTCCCAAAGTATTTGAAAAGCTTTTTTATGTTTTAATTTCTTCCTGTGTCAAGAGGATCCATCTCCCTCTCTCTGGGTCTCTCCAGGGTGTTTTATTCTAGCTTATGAGTTGTTTCTCCTGGGAGGCTCTGTATTTTGTTGCTCACTGATTGGCCATCTTGTCTTCTCAGCATGTTTATTTATACCGTCCAAAGAAGAATGTCAATTTCAACCCCACTGCCTAGCAACTTGTTTGCCTGGCAGACCTGGGCCCCTTGCCTTCTTGGTGCTGGAACAACTTGTTTACATAGCTTGTTTTGGTCTCTCTGTTTTTTCTGGGCTGGCCTTGTTTTAGCCCCATACATGTGATCAATCTTCAGCTGCAATGGCTTCCAACAAATCAGTGTAGAGATTTCTCAAATACCTAGGACTAGAGGTTCCATTTGACCCAGCCATTCCTCTCCTGAGTGTTTTTCCAAAAGAATTAAAAGTGTCATACCACAGTGATATATGCAAGCCTATATTTATAGTGGCAGAGTTTGTAATAGCCAAATCTTGGAAACAACCCAAGTATCCATCAATGGTTGGATGGACAAAGAAGATGCGGTTTTTTTATATAGTGACATACTTCTCTACCATGAAAATGATGCACTTGAGATACTTTTAGGAAAATAGATACACCTTGAGCCCATACTCTTAAGTGGAGTAAATTGGACACACATGTGTGAATACTGCACTCTTCCTCTGCCATGACAAATCAAAAGTGTAAATAAGGACCAAAATACATCACAGGTATTGTGAAATAGGAGGAAAATTTTCAAATGAAGAGGGGAACAAGGAGAAGAGAGGAAGAAAGCAAAGAAGGGAAAAAGTCAAAAAAATGAAAACACAGAAACAAAGTTTTGTAAATTGAGGAAGGGAACAGGGATTGAAGAGAAGGGAGGGGAGGGGAATAGGAAACAAGATTATTGTATGTATATCTAAAATGTACCAATAAAATCTGATTAAAAAAACAAAGAGCAGAAAATATTTATTGAGGGGAGAGATACAGCTCCCAAGAGGCAGGAGGGGTCCCCAGTGGGTTCCCAAGGACCCCATTTTTCAGCAGAAGTTTTATAGAGCACAATCACATGGGTGCAATGTGGGTTAAAGCTGTGATCAACCAATAAGATTATAAGTATAGCTGTTTAGGAAATATTGATCCAATGGGAAAACAAATCATGTTCCAAGTGTACATGGAAAGAATAAAGAACTTTTCAGGCAGGGGAAAGTCCAAAGGTCTTAGTCAACCACCAAAGTGGTCAATGTTAATCTGGATTTCATTACCAAGTGTTACCACTTACCCTTTGGAGAAGGATGTGGTTCTGGTCATTCTGTCTTTATCTTGAGGCTTGGCTTCCACCAGATATGTGTCCAGCCACAGTTGTGATGTTCTCATCTTGTGTGTTGACTTTGTTGAGGACCTAGCTCTGTCTACCTATATTTTTACCTAACATGGCTGCCTATAATAATATGGTAATTCTATGATAAACTGTTTGATAAATTGACAATATGTTTGTTTTGCATAAGGGCAAAACCATTTTATAATCTCACTAATAATACATAGATGTTCCTCCACATTCTTACAAATACTTATTTTTATATTCTTTACTATACCTATCTTAATTGTTTAAAGTGCTATTATGCTATAGTTTCCATTTGCATGTCTGCAATGACTGATCATATATTCTTGTGACCATCTGTATATCTGGAGAAATGTAGAAGTTCCTTTTTTGAAAATATGAAGTTGTCCACTGTGCCTGAATTGCAGACTTTCTCTTTATAGTGTATTCCACATCCTACACCCTTATTGAATATATAATTTGTAAATAAATTTTCATTTTGTATGTAGTCTTTTCATTTTGATAATGTCCTTGATGCAAAAAATGTTTTAACTTTGATTATATCTAATTTATCTCTTTTGTTGGTCTTCTATTGCTGTCATAGCTAAGAGTTCACTGCTCAAGTAAAGATCATGAAAACCTTTTTTTCTTCTTCTAATAGTATTGTGGTTTCAGATCTTACATTTATATTGTTGGTACATTATGATCTAATTTTTTGTATATTGTGTGAGGTAGAATAAACACTAGTAAGGAAAAAATTTTGCCTTTTCTGCTCTGATTCTCATCACTCAGTTTTTCACTTCTGGCACCAGATAATTTGTTTTCTTCCTGCCAAGCAATTTCCCAGTTCTTTGTAGACACAACTTAAGAGTGTCCTATAATTCAATTTGGATCTGACACTAAATGGAGTTAAGAGCTCAGTCTCATGAAACTGCTCCCCACTTAAGATGCCACTCACAAATAGCAGGTCTCTGAGTAACACTTCCCACAGTCACATGCTAGAATGACTGAGGGACCTCAGTGAAATACTTTAGTGTTTACCTGTTTTAAAAATGATACAACTCAGGAGTAGACAGGAGATGCATAAGGAAAAATATGAAGGCAAGGGAGAAGACCTTCTACAAACTGTCTAGGTGATTCATTTCCCATGAGCCTCAAAGCATCCAGTAATCTGGAAAGCTTTCTAAACCTGTCCTTTTGGATCTTTATGGAGGAAGGCTTCATTATGAGGCCTTATTGATTAAATCACTGGCTACCAAAGACCAACTCAACTTTAAGGTCCTTAAGACAGAAGGAGGGATGAAAGTTTGATTTCTCTGATCTTTTGGTTACTTTGGCAACTATCTCTCACTCTGAACTCCCAAATAAAAGTAGCAATCAAAATGACAGATACCACCTGGGAGATTAGGATGGCTTTAAGAGCTGCATGCTAGCCAAGAAACTGGAACAAAACCAAAATACATATTTCTTATTTTATCACAGTGTCACACAGGGTCTCAACTTCACTCTTTTGTTTATACATATCCAGCTGTCATACCACATTAGTGGAAGAAACTATTCTTTCCCCACTGACTAGACTCAGTTCCCTTGTTGAAAATTGACTGGCCATCACCAGTTCTATGCCATTTATCTACAGGTCTACTCTTTTTTTCTAGTAGCATAGTTTAAATCACTGTTTTATACTAAATTTAAAATGGAAAACTGTCACCCAACTTGTTTCTTAACCATTATTGTATTTATTCAGGATCATTAGAATTCCACATTAATTTGATGATCTGCTTCTCCTCTCCATGGCCTGTAAATGGCTCCAACTCACAGGAAGGGGCTGCCATCTGGTTATCCTCCCCATGGTCTGCCCTATTTTTCTATTTTTATGATTTCCTCTTTTAATCTTGAAAGATTGTTGGTTTTGTCATACTCTTTCTGTGAGAAGTCAGATGGTCATGTTTTTTTACTTTGTTCTTAAAGTGGTATATGGTACCTTGGTTTACAAAATTAATTTATGATTTTTGGGGAAGATAGCCACATTTATGTTTCTGTGGGAAGGATGGCTATGGTTGTGCTTATCATCTTTTGTGTAGTTTATGAAGAGAGGCAAAATTTTGCTGATTTCTTTTGTGTGTGAATCAAATTGTTTACAGATAGAAGCATTCATGAACCAAGGGATTACTGTGTTACCTTGATTTTCTTAGGTTGACCTATCTACCTTTGGATTCTTGAGACAGGCCTCACTTGCTCATTGTATAAAATCTCTTCAACATGTTATTGCATCTGGTTTACTAGTATTTCATGAAGGATTGTTTTCATTTGCAAGAGACATTAGTTTATAATATTTTTTTTCTTGTGATCCATTTCTGGCTATAATCTTAAGGTAACACTGGTCTCTAGAATGAATTAGGAAATATTATTATCTATTTCCTTTTTTTAAGAAAATGGTATTAACTGTTATTTAAATGTTTGGTGAAATTAATCAGTGAAACTATTTGCTCAGACTTTTCTTTGTTGGAAGTGTTTTAATAGACTTAACTTTTTAAAGCAGTTTTAGGTTTACAGCAAAATTGAACAGAACTTCCATAGAAGTCCTGTATCCTCAGCTTCCTCCAGTATTAATATCCTGTACCCAAGCTGTATATTTGTTAGAATTGATGAACCTACACCAACACATCACTATCACTCCAAATCCATAGTTCACATTAGGACTCACTCTTGGGGTTAGGAAGTTTTTGATTACTGATTTACTATTTTTTAAATCCTTTCAGTGTGTGTGTGTGTGTGTGAATCAATAATTTTGGTAACCTGTATCATTCTAGGAATTTTCCCATTTTATCCAGATTATCTGAATTTGTTAATGTACAGTTCTTTTTCTTAAGTAGCTGGTTTTAGTGTTTTTGCTTTTATTTCTGATTTTAGTTACTCATTTTGCTTTGGGGCTGTGCACTATTGCTCTGCAGTCACCTGGAATAGTAAATTTAGCAACAGTAACAAATTAATTAAAATCAGGAAGTTTAAGAGGGAAGACACTTTATTCCTAAGTACAAATCAGAAGACAGAAAGCTGCTCTGAGACTTGGGCAGGGAGCTTTGGACCAAATAGCCACAGGCCTTTCTTCTTAGTTTCATCAGGTGATACAGCTCTTTCCTTCCAGGTCAATTCTGGAATTTCTCACAACCTGATTGGTTCCCTGGATTTAGATCCTAGACACAGGACCCGACCCCGGGTGCCATCACTTGTGGGCATATTCCTAGGTGGGCTTTGACATTTTTTCCCCCTGCCCATTAATCCTTGTCAGGACCTTATCTCTGGGATTTGCAGGTTAGAAGAAGCCTTAAATACAAGGTCCTTTTGTGAATACCACAATCCAAGAGAATGTATTTGTACACATGAATAGGGTGTGTATTTTTATTTTTTAATCGGTACCAGGGATCGAACTCACGACTGCCTGCTTGCAAGGCAGGTGCTTATGCCACTGAGCTAAATCTCCAGCCCCAAGGTGTGTATATTTTTATATACTGAGAATTTTCTTGTAAGTGGTTGCACCTTGTCTCCTTCGCGTTTTATTGGAGGTGGGAGGGGGCTGCCTATTTAGCTAAGGTGTCTTTCTCCCTGCTCGGCCCATCAGCGCTGCAGTTTATCCTCCCATCTGTTCTCTGCAGCAGTTTTAACTCCTTCTAGTCAGAACTTGAGGCACTTAGTTTATTCTTCCCTTGCTTATAAACTTTTTCCCCCTATACTCATGTTTTTTTATCTGGCGACAGGATTTTTATATTTTGATTTCTTGATCCTTCACCGTTTTTCAAATCTCCATTTTGTCTGTTTTACTCTAATCTTAACTCCCTTCCTTCTTCTGGCTTTGATCTTGGTCTTTGTCTTTTTTCTGGTTGTTGATTTAAGGTCTTTTTTAAAATTGAAATTTAGTACTGTTATCTGAATTATTCTTAGACATTCTTAAACAGTTACAGTCAGTGTGCCAAGAGTTTGTGGCTATGAGTATATACACAGTGTTTTAAAATTTTATTTTTGTATTGTGGTAAAATATCCATAAAATTTGTAATTTTAATAAAGTTTTAAATGTGTAATTCAGTAACATTAAGTACTATGACAACTGTGGCACAACTATTACCACTGTACATCTTAGAACTTTTGTATCATACTCAACATTGTATCCATTAAACAACCACCACCCATTAGGCCCTCTCCAATTTTTGGCAAGCTGTTCTTTTGGCTCTTTTTCTAGGAAACTCCTGTAGTTATATTTGTTCTTTTGTGTCTAATTTATTTTATTTAGTGTAGTTTTAAAGTTTTATCTACATGCATCAATACTGCTTTTGTTTCTAAAACTGATTCTTTTGCATGTATATACTAAACTTTGTTTATTCATTTATTACTGACATTTGGCTACTGTGAATAATGAACACTATTACTATTATGAACATTGGAGTACAAATATCTACTCCTGTCTCGACTTTCAATTCTTATGGATATCTACCCATAAGTTGAACTGCTAATCCATATGGAAGTTTTGTTTCATTTTTTGAAGAAGTTCTCTATTGACTTTCATAGCTACTGCATCATTTTACATTTCTACTGGCAAAAAACAAAGGTTTCAGTTTTCTTTATAGACTTACTTATTCTTTTGTTCACCATTGTCCTAATAAGTATAAAGTGGTATTTACTTGATTTTTATTTTTTTAAAGATTGGGTCTTACTGAGTTGTTCAAGATGGCCCTGACTGAATAACCTTTCTGCCTTAGCCTTCTGAGTAGCTGGGATTAAAAATGTGAGCCCCTGGGCACAGGTGTATTTCTTAAATGATGAGTGATGGTTAGAATCTTTTGATGTGCCTCCTGGCGATCTGTGTGTGTTTTTTTATGGTGTGTATATCTTTTAAAGAAAACTGTCTATTCAAATCCTATGCCCATTTATTAGGTTGGTTGTTTTTGGTTACTGAGTGGTAATTCTTCATATATCCCAGACTCTTCTCAGCTATGTGATTCCCAAGTATTTTCTCATTCTCTGAGTTGCCTTTTTACTACATCCTCTGAAATACAAGAGTTTTAAACTTTAATGAAATCCAAGTCTAAGAAATCACTCCCAAATTCAAAGTCATAAAGATTTTTGTAGTAAATAAACCTAAAGGAAAAGACAAAGAAACAACTGTGAATATTAAAAGCTAAAAAAACTTTAACAACTAGGTCTAAGAAGACAGTATGTAATTTATCAACTAGTGATTTCTTACTGCTTTTTTTTCTGAGATTCTGTATTGTTTCTACCCCTTTTTCAATTTTGCTTTCTTTTTTTTTCTCTTTAAATAAAATTTAAAAAAAAAGCTAAATAGCAGACAAAATTGTGAAGGGAGGGAAAGAAATATTCAAAATAGAGAAATTTATTGTATGATTCAGACCAAAAAAAAAAAAAAAACAACCCTTTATGATAACATTAAAATATATTAGTATTTGTCAAGATTTCTCTGCAACTTCAAATAATTCAACATAAATACTTGATGAATATTTTAAAAGGCCAATAAATGGGCATTTTACCATGGTTCATCACATAATAATTAATATATATTATGTAATATATATTAATTGATGGATTGGAGTTTTGAGTTAATATTTCTGATTCTACCTTCTCTACAACACACTGAAAATACTAAATTGGATATTCTTGTTTTGAGTTGTTTTGCTGCAATGAATCAAGTTAAGAATTTTATTTCTTTTATATATGTTAGATTGTATTCATTCACAATACAAGCTCCCCTTTAAAGAAGCAACTTGAGAACACATTTTGTTTATGGATTTACTAATTTAGCTTTGAAATATTTACTCTTTTATTTGGTGTAGGGGATCGAACTCACGCATTGGCACCTGCCAGGCAAATGCTCATGCTGCTAAGCTAAATCCCCGGCCCCTTGAAATATTATTTTTTTGTAGTATTAATTTTACAAGATTAGCCTTTTCACCCTTAGTATCAGTCCAAAAAATTGCCATAAAAGGAACACAATCTATTTCTTACTCCTTCAGCTACTCTCTTAGAGTGGACACAGTGGGGGTCAGAAAACTTTTTCAAGGCTTTGCAGGCCAAAAAAACTCTGCTGCATTTAGTCAACTTTGCAAAAACAGACTGGACAGTAGTGTATTTGACTCATGCCTGTTTTTGCCTTTAGTGTACCAAAATGAAACTAGTCCAAATACAACATCTAACAAGATAAAACAGTAACTTAGGGTTTAAAAGAAAGTTATAAAACTGTTCTAACGTCTTTTAGTGTAAATACTGTGTACTGCCTGGAAAGTATTCTCTGCTCTAAATATATGAATATAGTTTCATTGTTTTCATACCTGAGATATTTATTAAGACAGGGTAATGTGGAGTTAAGTACATGAAATACTACTGTGAATACACATAATGTAGAGGAAATGATATCACTTCTAGCATCCTAAGAACCCCAGTCCCCAAATAATAATGACTCTTGGTAATAAATACGTCTCCAACATACTGAATGTTAAAGTGCAATAAGTTCTCCCTGGCAGTGACTGCAGCAATTGAAAGTTATATTCTCATATCTAGTATAGGGATGAAATCGTCCAATATTTTTCTTTGTAGCAAGTAATGTGGTTGTTGAAGACTCAGGAAATGAACTGTCTGCTGAGCTTTTAGTACAGGTAACTGGGTCCAGAATGCGCAGAACCTAAGGAAAATGAGAGGTAATGTCAGATGTATGCAATATGAACTGTAAAAGCTTTTGGTTTTATTTCCATAAAACAATTTCATTTCATTGCTGTGGAACTGTGCTGCCATAAACGATAATATTTGAATGATGAATTTGAGAAGTTATCTCTTTTTCTTTCATTTTTTTTTGGGGGGAGGGGTAGTGGGGCAGGCTGAGACATGGTCCCACACTGTAGTTTAGGTTGGACTTGAACTCACTATGTGGCCCAGGATGGCCTTGAATTCATGGTAATCTTTTTGCCCCAACCTCCCAATTGCTGGGAGTACAGGTATGTACTGCCATACCTAGATTATCCCCTTTCACAAAGCTATTAATTAACAATGATGTCCAGTTTATTATATTACCCTTGGTTACCTATTTTTCAAGTAATGATGTAATTATTGCACTTTTATGGATGCTGATGAAAAGGAATAAAAATGTAGAAGAAAATGAGGTTATATCAATTCTACCTTGATATCAATTTTTTATCTTTAACCAAAAAACATTGTCCTTGTTCAATCTTTCATTTAATTGCTTAGAATCAAGATTCTGTCTTTATTCTTCTATTGAAATGTTACTTCAAAATCTTTGGTCACATATTTATAAAATAAATGGCTTTTCATTTCTTTTTACAATCTGTATGTATTATTTTATGCTAACCATGTCCCTATTCCATGGGTCCCACAACACTACGCTCTTCCAGTTCTGCCGATTTTCCCTGCTCTTTTTCCTTTACTGAGATTCAAAGTGGAAGAATTTTTGGACAGCAAAAAATTCTCCACTGAAGAGGAAAGCTAATGTATCGGGACCACAGGTATAGTATCATGTTCATATTCTCCCAGTAATCATCACATGATGATGAATTATGTTTCAAAGCAGTAGGCATTGCAATTGGGAAGAAATTGTAAAAAGAACCAGGAAAAGACTTTGAACTCAATTTGTAGCTCAGGTTAGCCTTGAACTCATGATCATCTTTCCTTAGTTTCTGCATTGCTGAGATGACTGTCTTGTGCCACTGTGCCTAATTATTGTCTTCTCTTGTCTTTTTTAAGACAAGAATGTTGATCATATCACCTCTAACTCCTGGGCTCAAGTGATCCTCCTGTCTCAGCCTGCAATTAGTTGGGACTACAGCTTTGCACACTTATCTGCTTGGATCTCTATTTTTGAACTAGATTGTTCAGGTTAACTTTTGAGATCCTTGTATTTTTATCGAAGTTGGTTAAGTGGTCATGGACAAGCAGAGATGAAAGGCTTAAATTAAAGTCACTAATAAATTTGGAGAAAAAAGAAAAGTTTCTAAATATACATGTTTACTACATTAAAGGTCTTGAAAGAGAGAAATGGTAGAATTCAGTAGAAGGAAATAGAGTGAGATTCTACTAAGGATAGAAAGACTTCTGAATTTGGACTAAAGGTGATGGGAGGGATTTTAAGTAGAGTGCCTTTCAGGAAGGTCATGTTATAAAAGGGTGGAAAATGGGAAAGAAGGTGGACTTAAAACAACAGGGGAAGAACAGGTAGGTTCTTCCTACCTATCCTAAGATAGGTTATTGTAATATTCAAGAAATGGTGGCACTTTGCAGAAATGGGGCTGAGGTGTTCCACAAACAGTAAGGAAAAAGGCTATCAGTTTTGTTCAAAAACAAACGTGGAGGGATGAAGAACTGAGAGAACAAGGGGATCTAGACCACATCCTGAGAATACTAAAATTGTAGAATGAAACAGAATGGTCACAGAAAGTCAGGAAGGCATAGCGCTATACAACCCAAGGGAAGATAGTGGTTAAAAAGAATGGCCAGTTATTCTAAATGCTACTGGCAGCAACTGAGTAGCCAATGATGTAATTAAAGAGTAGGAGAAACAAGGTCTTGGCTAAAGATGATGAATTTAGTTTTAGGTACTAATTCATTCAGTAAACAGTTGATCATCTGTGTATAACAAATTACACAAACCCTGAGGAAACACAAAAAGACATTTCCTAACCCTTAGCAGTATACAGCTTGGGTGGAAGAGGGAGAACCAAGCAATTACAATTTAACATGACGTAGAACGATACTATATGTGTGTACATAAGGCAGTGGAAGTCTAGAGAATGAACAGGTAGATCTGCCAATGAGATTTAGGGAGCACTGCTTCACACAGGTGGCACAGAGGCCAGGCAACAGGAGAGGTTCTGAGAGAGCAGTCTATGTAGAAAGATGTGTATATTCAGGGGCTTGAGGTACAACAGTCTCTATGTGAAATAAGGAACAGAGACAACAGGAAATAATCCTTGAGATAAGGAAATGGAAAAAGATCACGAAAATTCATCTATACATATATGGATAAAAAAATTCAGATTCAAGAATGAGGAATACTGGAGCTGTCTGGAGACAGTGCTAGCATCTTTGGAGTAACACTGGCAATAGAGTAGAGGATTGGGCTATAAACAGCTAACAAGTGAGGCAGGAGTATTGGTAAGGGGGTTGTGCTATACCAGGTTGGTGATCTGAGCTTGGAAGAGGCAGCAAATCAGGAGGAACTAATAAAATTTTATTGTGAAATTGCTACATATTAGGAATTGCCACAGGCATTGTAGGTATTATTTTCTCAAATCCTGAAAATATCATATGCAGCAGATATAGTTCACTAAGATAGGGTGCGTAGGAGAAGGTTATTTTTTTTCTTTGGGAGCTGGGTGTACAAATGTGAAACCTAGGAGGAAAGAGGGTATTCTATTTTTAGCTGCAGGCAGAACTAAATAGAAATATGAAGCTGGATATAAATCTCTTAAAATCAGAAAATATATCTCAGGTAGAGAATTCACAAGCATAGAGCTTAGGGAACAAGATAGGCCATGCTGAGAAATACTAACAGAGAGTTTCAAGGAAGAAACACTTGATAAAGTAAAATATAACCATAAAGTAAATATTTCTGACTTTCATATGAGTGCTCTGTGAGAACAGTGGGACTAGAAGTGTTTTTTTACTTTTAAGTGGGGTCAGAATTAAGGAATGGGTGATATGCAGGAACAAGTATGTGTCCAAATATGCTGTGAATGGAAGGTGTTAAGACCATATCCAGGAAACTTATGATAAAGGGAATTTTGTTTATTAGATGGGTGACACTTGGGCATGTTGTTAGTGTTTTTAGTCCCCAAAAGAGGGAATAAAAACCAGAGAAAGAATGGATAACAACGGGCATGGGGTGGGGCACTGATAAGCTTGTACGTTAACTGTGCTTTGGGGACCAGGAGGAACTCTTTTTCCTGGGAGCAAAATGTCCATAATGCTCTTTACCAGAGATACAAGCTTCTAGATATCAAGTGAGACTGTGAGGACCTGTGCCATGCTTTTCTTCATGAATTAGGAATGAAATTTCTCTACTGATTGTAAGGCAGTAGTTTGATGGGTATCAAAATAAAGAAGGCAAGCAGTTGAACTGACAGAGGACTACTGGGGTCCTGAGGGTACTAGGGTAGAAGGATCAAGGAAGTAAAAGCTTGTAAGAATGAAATCTAGGCACGATAGTGTGAGGAACCACCCAGATGACTCTCCTTGAAAAGAAGAGCAACTATCTCCATTTTGGATAAACTTGGCCTATCTCTAAGCACTGATATGTAGAGAGCTGGCTGAGTTATTTCTTTGTCCCTTCAATTGGCTTCAAGCAATGTAAACTGGGCTAACTGAGGAAATGACATGTAATCTCTAAAGCAAAGCAACAGTCAATGTTACCCTGCCCAGTGACTTCCCAAACATGTTGAGTGGGGCAGGATGGAGAGCCGTGCTGGCTGGGACAGAGCCTCAAGAAGGAGCCTATGGCTTCCAGGGCAAAAAGGATTGTACATCAGAACTGAAGCACTGATCCCAAATTATTAGATACTATCTCAGTTGTGTTATGCATATTGCTCTCTGCATTTCTTGCCCTCTGCTTATTGCAGAGGTGATCTCAGACCTCCTACTTAGCCCAGCTCATAGTAGTCATGACAGTCACATATTTCCCACCACTGTCACTGTCACTCATTCCTGAGCCACTCTCCTCATGAAGAATTAATAAAACCCGGGTTTGGTTCTAGGTCATGGCCTTTGTTCCAGTGGACCACCATCTTGGCTGGACTTAGGACCCCTTGGCTCTGTTGTAGTTTGGCATAACTGATGCCATCCTGTGCCCTATATTTGACTTGTGCCATGTATTTAACCTAGAAGAATGAAAAATTACTCAGGGTACAATGCCATGAGAAAAGCAGAATAAAGTGCACCCACGAGAGAAAAAAAGTATCCTGCTCAACAAAAAAGCAGGATACAGGTGTCAACCAAAATTAATGTAAGATTCTAGCTAAACTGTTTCCAGGATATCTTGCTTGGTGGTTTTTCTGCTTTAAAAGCTCTGTAACCCTCCAGGTTCAGGGCCATTTGATCTGACTCAGAAACAGGCATCTTTGCAAGTGGTTGCTGAGCTCAGCTAATAAAATCCCAAAATTTGTCTGCTTGGATTCCTATATTGATTATGAACCCACTTCAGGTTCCCCATAACTGTATATATGTCTTACTGTCTTTATTCTCACCATGTGTTGCACTGGAATTGGTAGATTGGAATTAACTCACTAGAATTCCAATATAAACCTTCCTGGACTGCCATGAGGAGGGGAAAGGGTTCTTTATAAGATAGGAAGGGCGAGGGGCAGGGAGTGAGCTGATAAAATGAAATACATAAAGAGATCAAGGGACTAAAACTAATGACATAAGCAAGAAAGAGGGGTAGTCAGAGTAAATGAATTTTAGTTAGATAGAAAGGAAATTAGGATAACAGACTAGAGAGAGATGAATATTGTAACAGTGGAACAGTTCTAGTTAATGACAAGGCCTAAGAGGAGGACAGGAGAGATGGGTACTAAAGTCTTTTTGTGGTGTGGGGGTGGGGTAGGGTAGATCTGAGACAAAGTCTCACTATGTACTTCAGGCTGGCCTTGAACTCTCAATTCTCCTGCTTTAGGCTCCTGAGTTCTGGGTTTATAGGCATGCACCATCATATCCAGGTGGTGCTAAAATTTTAATGGAGGTGAACTTGGTTGTCATCATAAAACTTTGAGACTATAGTATTAATGTCTCCTGCATGGACCCTGAATTTTTCAGGACTGTCCATACTTGGTGTATATTATTTGATTCTGCATTATTTGGCACATTCCCATCTATCTGTAGGAATTAAATAGTTTCTTAGATGGGAAGTAACCTATTTAATTCACTAATGATTACTAAATTAAAAATTTACACAGCATGTTTTTTCCTCAAAATTAATATAAAGAAAAGGACTATCAATCATTTGGTAGCTTAAAAAAAGGGACCTCTTTTAATACACACTTTTTTCTTCTTAGAATAGAACAGTAATGTTAGAGAAAATAAAGCTCACAAAAGGAAATAATTTTCTTGAAGATCACAAGTTACTAGATAAAAATTATGTTTTTTTGTTTAGTTTTGTTTGTTTTTAACCAGGAATTGAACTCTGGACCTTGCTTGGCCAGGCAGGTGCTTGTGCCACTGAGCTATATTTCTGGTCTCTAGATAAAAATTATGGGCAGAGCTCATATTTACAAATTCCAAAGCCAAGCACTTTTCATTAGAATATGTCATTTTTCAGTGAAGGGAGAATGAAATTCCACAGATCATAAAAGCAGCTCAACAGATCAGGAAAAATACACTCTTACCTTTTCAGCCATCTTCTCAGCTGGCGTACTGCAGAATTCAACTGTTGATGGGATCTTCTTTTGGCTGCTGATGCCAACATTTCCCAAAAGATGAGAATGTACTGCTTTTGCCAAGTTGTGGTTTGTTAATGCCAGTTCTGCTGTGCTGTGGGGTTGGGCACTAGGGGAGTAAGTCTTCTCTCTTCCCCACTGTAAGGAAATCAAGAGCTCCTCCAAAAGTCTGCACAGGACACACATGAGAATGAACATTAATCAGAGGACAAAACATAAAAATCTGTAGCAGCACATAAACATATTTCTGAGATCATTTAACACCTTTTTTCTCTTAAGAGTTCAGGAAACCTGGCAAACAATTTAAACCCGGTAAATTTTTATACTATAAAAAGCATCTGTCAGTCTACTAGGTCATCTGGAAATCAATCAACAAGTATTACTTTAAGAAATTATCCAATTTTAATATACGAACTACTGATTTGATTTGTATACATCTATGACTTTTCTTTTTTGGTGAGTTACACTCACTGATTTTTGAATGCTAAACCAATCTACAATACCTGAGGTGAACCTTACTAATTCATAATGTGTAAATTTTTTTCTGTCACTTGATTTTAATCATTAAAATTCTCTTCAAGATTTCTGCATCTATGTTCATTAGAGATACTTGTCTGTAGTTATCTTCTAATGTCTCTGGTCTTGGTATCATGTTAATGCTGGTCTCAAAAATATGAATTGGAAATTGTTCCTTCTGTCTCTATAGTCTGAAAGAATTGGATTTTTTTTCTTAGAGATTTACTAGTATTTACCAGTGAATCCATAAAGGTCTGAAATTTCCTATACTGGATGGTTCTTAACTACAAACTCAATTACTTTAATACATTAGGGTTATTCATGTTATGTTTGTTCTTTTTTGGTACCAGGGATTGAACTCACGACTGTGAATACATGTTTGTGCTTGAGTAGGCTTTGATAGTTATCTTTTAAGGAGTCTGCCAATTTCATCTAAATTATTTATTGGTGGAAAGTTGCGAATAACATTTTCTTTTCTATGTGTTACAATTGGTGGTGTATACCCTCTTTTATTCCTGATTATTAGGGTGAATCTTCTTTTAGTTTTTCTGGTTAGACTGGCTTGTAGTTTCTTTTATTCCAAAGAACTAGCATTTAGTTTTCCTTTTATTTAACTCTTATCCTATTTTCTTCCTTTTGCCTATTTTGGGTTTAATTTGCTTTTTGCATTTATTGAAACAGCTTAAATCACAAATGAAATTTTTCTTTTCTAACTAAACATTTAAAACAATGAGTTTTCCTCTAAATAATGTTGGTTTCCTTTCATGGATTTTGTGCTTTGTTTTCCTCATTTCCCATACAATTTACTCTTTGATCCTTACTGATTATCTTGGTAATAAATTATATAGAAGTACAAGATCTTTTAAGGAAGATTGCTCATTTTTTGGGATAATTTTGGAGTGTATGTATATGAAAACAAACCCTAATACTACAGTAAGTTTTCAAAACAATCTTACACAGGACAGGTATGTTCTTCAGCTTCTATAAAAAACTGTTAATGATAACCAAAAGCTGCATTTAAATTCAGACATTCCTTCTATTATAAATAATTCTCTTCCCAATTAAGTATGTGAAAAGAAATGTTTTTATTTTTTAGGCCTCTTCCCTTCCAGGGCATCTATTTTACAGTATTACTCGAAGTGTACATTCAGTAAGCTATTAAATGTAGACAAACACATATACATACAACAAAGCCAAAAATCAAACAAAACAAAAAATGTAAAAAAAAAAAAAAATTTCACAATAAAAAAACTGCAAGAGAAACCAGAAAAGTTTAGAATGTAAACCAGTGACATACTTCTGGGTAGCTATCATTTCCTGACGAAACTGTTCCCGTTCACTCAGGAGATCCTGTATAGCACTTTGTGCATCACGGTTTTGACGCTGTAGAACTGCTTTGGAATTGGTTAGTTCATCTGCCATTACCCTGAAAAAGATCAAAATCTTACCTACAAATTCACCAACAATAACCATGTACAGAAATTAATATATTAATAAAGAAGATTTAACACAAAGTGCTTTGTAATTTTAAAATTTTCACTAAAATTATTTAATTGTTTATGACTTTAGAGCTCATTAAAGGTATCCAGTTAAAATACTTAGTTACAAAATGACAAATAAGCACTTTATTTTTCTATATACTGACTTCTGAATTTATCCCCCAATCTTACTGCAGCTTAATTATATGGTGAAAAATTAAAATTTTTTTTAAATACAGAAATGTTTTAGGAGGAAAACAAAAATGAGTTATTTCCCTACTACTCAACTACACTTTGCTTGTAGGAAAACATTAACATAGCGTGGGTTCTGTAAAAGGCTAAGTCTTTTCTCCTGCTAGCATGTGCATTTGTCTATGTGTAACCATGTATTTTTCCCCTAAATTATGTGTATTTTCAATACAAATTTTCAAAAAATATATGTAATTTATTTACAAAAGGGATTATTTAATATAAAGTTTTCTGCACATTTTTTTTACTTATCTTTGAAAAATTTCCATCTTAGTGCATATAGAAGCTATCTGACTTCCAATTTTAAAAAACAAAAAAATTTTTTTTTTTTTTGTGATTTAACCAGTTCTCTTTTGATAGAACTGAAGCAAAAATTTAAACAACAGTCAGTTGAAAATCCTAAAACTTAAAACTCTCAGATTGAGCCAGGGATATAGCTCACAATACAGTGCCTGCCTGGCAAGCACAAGGTCCTGAGTTTGTTCCTGATATTAGAAAAAAAAGTCTCAAATTATAGTTACTACTAAATTTCTTTAAGTTAAAACAATTTTGACATTGAAAATAATTTTTATCATCTAGACTGTTACTAACAGTGTTAATCAGTACGTCCAGAAAGTTAATCTGTGTAACATACAATGGTATTGTGGTTCATGAACTCAGTTCTCTCCATGATTCTAGTCACACCAAACTGGATAAGACCAGAATCACATTTGCCCATAAGGTCAACATTAAACCTAACCAGTGAATTTGATTCAGTTCTCATCCAATCAAATCATGGGAAGAATCATCTGTGAACTGAGGTAATGATTTGCCTTTCACAGTGTTCAATAAGAAGTAACTTTGATTCCAAGTCAATAGTGATTTGCTTCAAATAGCATACTATACTGGCACAACTAGAAATCAAATAAATGAAGCACTCTCAGAGAATAATCAATACTAAAAAATATCCTCAAACTAATAAAAAGTATTTCCTGGAAATATGTACATTGCTATCAGCGATTCCCTGGTGTTATAAACACTAGGCAAGTGGTCTACAACTGAGCTACATTCCCAACCTGAGTGTGTGCTTTTTAACACATGGTAGAGAGCAGTTTCATGCAGTATGCCTGCCATACAATGTTATAATCCCTATTTATGCATAGAGAGAAAAAGGTTGGGAAGCTTGTTACACAGACAAAAGATCTCTAAGAATAGAGTGTGGAGTTCTCAGGGACTAAGAACAATATTTGAGATAGGAGATAAGGGGAAATAATTTAGCTTCACCTTTTGTGATTTTAGTACTTATCAGATGCCTGAGTTTAGCATTTTGTTTTGGTCTTAAACACTGCAGCAAGAGAATTGCTAGGACGAGAAGGACTCTTGTTCCTCCATTTAGAGGGGTTGTGTAACCCTTCTGAGGAGATAAAATGCTGTATGTTAAATAACACAAAACATACTTTGGCAACCTTAGTCAGAAATTTTCACACTTAATCAACCTGCTTTATTGTGTTATAGGTCGAAAACTGACAGAAGAAAAAGTAGGAAATAAGCCAGGCTCAGATGCATGCCTATCATCCCAGAGGTGTGGGAGGGAGGAGGATTACAAATTCAAGCCCAGTCTGGGCAATTCAGACCCTGTTTCAAAATCAAAAATATAAAGGGCTGGGGACACAGCTCAGTGTGAAGGCGCTGGGTATTTTGTCCCTGTGAAGGAAAAATGACTAATATGTTAGTACTATTTATGATAGATAGTACCTGCTTGCGAGGAATTTACTTCGCCACACATCACATTGTATTGACATACGTTCCAACTGTTCTGAGAGCTGGGCTGTGTTTCGACTTAGAGCTTCGTTTTCTAAAATAAGTTGATTCTTCTCACGGGCTAGACGTTCAAAGTGATACTGAAGATCATCCCCAACAGAAGCCACCAGCAACTTTTTTAACTCATGATTTACCTAGAAGAGAAGAACATAACTAAGACAAGCTCAAAGTAATGTCACTGACTTTAATGGAAGAAAATTAATGAAAAAGAAACTATCTGTGTATCTTGTGTCTCCATTATTTAAAGTGAGTAACTAAAAGCAATATTAATAGGGGCTGGGAATATAGCTCAGCAGTATAAGCACCTTCCTGGCAAGTGCAAGGACCTGAGTTTGATTCCTGATAACCTCCATCCTGCAAAAAAAGTACAATTGAAGTTGTATAACATATACAAATATAATTTATATTTATTCATATAAACTGCCTCCATTCAAAACATAAAGGGAAAAGACTCACAAAACTAAACTTATACATTTTGCTGAAAAAAACAGAGAATGTTTTATATGGTTTTTCTTTCAACATTTTAAAATTAATCTTTTTGTGTCCTAGGAGTTTTAGGAATTTAAGAATAGGAAGTAATCTAGGATATCTGTAAGTAATTCTTTACACTGTTATGGAAAAGAGCAAAAAAATTAAAGCAAATGTCAATAATAGGTACTGCTGTAGGCACTGATTGTGAAGGAACATTATAACATAGGAAAACATTAATAACTGAAAAATGTACATTATAAGATGAAATAAATCTTATAAGGTACAGTTATATCTGGATGGTATAATTATAGGTAGTGCCATTTTCAACAGTATTTTTCTATATTTTCTAAAATGTTCAGGAATAGATATATATGAATTTGTATTCAGAAATTAGTTAAAGATAATCAAAATTATACTACTAAGTATACTAAAAATACATATGGACAAAATCATTAACTATCATGTTAAAAAAAGTCACAAAAATCACCATCTAGCCAAAAACATGTACAGTCTAACAAAAAAATCAAAGGAGGGTTCAGTCAATTTTATTAAGACATAAAGATTAAAGCAACACAATCAAGTGCTGTAGGTTTTTTTCATTTATAATGAATACATGATAACTTATTCTACTATTATTTTTATTCCACGTATAGTGTATAATATATACACAGGCAGAGATCCTTGGAACTTATGAATCCTTAAAACAAAGCATGATGCTAAATTCATCAACTTCAAAAACCTGACTTACTGCATCTTTGGGTTGGCAGTTTCAAATGATAACCTACTTGAACAATTTTCAGGTGGTCTTGTCTAAAGCATCTCACGTCTCCTCCATCTCTGACCATGTTTAAAGTATATGTTCTCAACATAATTGCTAAGAGGACTGATAGAGGCATGAGACATTTAAGAAGCATTTGAGGTAACTGACAACCTATGATAACTGACATTTCCATGAAGAAATGCAGTTTTCTAATGTGCAGGCTTGGAAGGATGAAGTGTAACAGCACTGATTAAAGCCAATTTAGGAAGTTCTTACCTCTGTCTGCACCCGGAGCTGGTTTGAAAGCCCTTCTATGTCCTGTAGTAACTTCTTTTCAGAGTTCTTGAGCTTTTCCAATGTATTCTTTACCCCTGAGAGTTCCTTTCTAGGTTCTATAACTCCCTCTGAATGACTAAGGAATTCTCCTTTATGATATCCCAGAGACTTAATTTTTGCTTTGTTCGGGATGTCATGAGTTATAGCAGCTTTGGGAACAAATATTCGTACAGCTTCAACTTCCACTGCTTTTTCAGTGACAATCTTTCCTAGCTGAAGAACTCCTGGACTCTCTGAGGGAACTGCTTTCTTTCGTGGACTCTGAAGGATGTGATGTTTTACGGAGTGGACTCTAGAGGTTACTTCAACAGATTTAGGTGGCTCCTCAGTTTCCATTCCATCTCCTGCTCCTCGGACTGGGGCTGAATTAAGGGCGACTAACAAAAGGAAAACAAAGTATGAACTACTTACTAAAAAGTAATGTTAAAAAAATGCCCAGACTAGTTTGCCAAACACTCAGAATTATTGGCAAAAATTATTAGAAAAAAATTACAGGAAATTAATTTTCAAAACAATCATGTGTCAACAAAAGATGAAGCTCAAACTTTAAGTTAATGGCTTATGGGTAGAAAATGCAAGAAAATGGGAATAATAGTATTAGGTTCTGACTTCTACATATCCATATAACCCTGGGTAAATAATTGTTTTATGGTGCTGAAGATCTACAAAAATAATTTAATCTTTCATTAATTTTTATCCTGTTATGTAATATGAAGACAGTAAGACAGTTGATAAGGTTAAATGTGTGACATAAGGTAGACATTCAATAATGCTAGTTAAATATAAAAACTGCAGTAGGTATAAGGCATGATCAAAAACAACAGAGAATATTTACATTTAAAAAACACTGCAGTAAAAGACACACTGCCATTGATTTTCTTCAAAATACTTCCCCACTCTTTGAACACACTTATCCCAAGGTTCTTGCCACTTTTTAAAGCAGTTCTAGAAATCCTCTTTGGTGAGTGTCTTTAGTTGCACTGTCATGACTAACTAAATTGATTCAAAACATTTTACCTTTCATCATTATTCTGACTTTGGAGAAGAGCCAGAAGTTGCACAGCACCACAACTGGATAAGGACACACTGTGATATCTTTACAAGCCTACTTTTCTGTTGGATGGGATTTGGCAGCAGTGTTCACCATATTTTTGACTGCATTTCATAAAGACTCTGAAGCAGAGACTCTGCTGGCACCAGATTTCCTGGATTCTGACACCAGAAATGGAATTCTCCAGCAACAGCACTGTAGGAATGGTAGGCTTGTTTGGTGTAACGTTAAGAAAGTGGTTTTACTGCAAGAAAATACCTATCGAGAATACTTTCCTAAGGTGTGTAAGGCTTCTGCTTTTCACTAAACTTATGTTTCTTCATCTTTTGATCTTTATTACACAAATACAAAAACTATAGAATAGAATAAGTCATCTTCATATATCATCTGATTTTTATTACTGTAATTTAAAAAGACACCATTATTAAAATTACTGGTAAGACAAATTTTACCTATATTCTCATCACTCACTCCTCATTAACTGTCCTCAGTATTTTAAGAGCTTGTACTCACAATAAATTTTTTGGTTTTTTTTTTGATACCAGGGATTGAACGCATGACCTCACACTTGTCAGGCAGGCGCTTATGCTACTGAGCTAAATCCCTGGCCCCTCACAATGAATTTTTAAGCTCAGCATAATATGTGTCTTGCAATAATTTCATATTTTTTATTTTATGACTATCATATATTGCCTTAGGTTAATATTGCATAATATATTCATTGTATATTTATACTATTTCCAATTCTCACTAGAATAAATACTGTTCACAGATATTTCTCAATTTTTGAATTCTTTTTTTTTTTTGAGATAGGCTCTTGTTATGTTCTCAAGAGCTAACTGCAAACTTCTGGATTAAGGAGTACTACTACCTCACTCTCCCAAGTAGCTGGGGTTATAGGCTTATGCTAGTATGTCCAACTTGAAATATTTGTTTCAAATAAAAAAATTCCAAAGCACAGAATTGGAGGGTCTGGCAAACATCTGTACTGTCAAACTATCTTCCAAAATCATTCTATATCAGTAGATCTATTCCTTTTGTCCTTAAGTAGTTTTATTTTATTTGCATGCTCAATTCCAATAATTACCAGTAAATTAGAATACACGTAAAATATTTAGAATGGTGTTTGGCATGGTAAGCACTCACTCACTATAATGTTAGGTCTTGTTATTATTACTAGTCTTTCAAAAAACTTCCTAGTAAACTTTGGATGTTGATTAAAGAGGGTAAAAGTTTACTTAGTATTATTAAAATAGAATTCTGACTTTTATTCCTTTGCACAAGCCTTAAAATTGTATTGCTAGCCTATAGGGCTATTTTTTCATTTAATAGATTTTAAAACAATTTTTTCTATGTACATAGCAATGTACTGGGAATACTGAATTATATTAAGAGGGAGAAAGCTATATGGATAGAATTAACGTGCTTTAAGATATTTTTATATTAAAAGGAAAGTGACACTTTAGTATGAAATGTAAACTAAAATATATTTGGGACTACTTTCAAAAAGATAAAGGAACACAGTAGGTCAAAATGTCAGATAAAGGGTTTGGTGTATTAATTAAAACATGCTCAGCCAGATTAACTAGTCTGCTGTCCTTAATTCAGTCTCAGGAAGTCTCTGAATTAGAGCAACATGGAGGCAGATTTTCTGCCAAAGCATAACACACATGGTCTGGAGTCCAACAGCCAATGTAGTCATTGTTCCTGATTGATACCTCCTGAGTCTCATCTTTACCAGATGCTATCAGCTCTCTGGTCTTCTCAGCTTTTTTTATTTTAAAGAGAATAAAACAAAAGAGGACATATCTAAGCAGATCAGGACAGAACAATGTAAGCAACACAGCACTTCACAACAAGACAACTGGATATTAACAGTAGCTATCATAATGTCTCTTTCTTTGAAATAGTTGAGCTTAGCTTTACACACAATAGTGTCAAACATAACAAAGTAGAATAAAACAACTCAAGAGAATGAAGTATTCCAAGACATTCTGAACCAAATAACCAAAGATGAACAATGGCTGCTATATTATCTCATTTTCCATAAAAATTTTGTTTTTACTATCATACATATTAAAACCCAATAACACACAATGTGATAGAACCAATGGTAACAGAAAAACAAAAGCATGGTAGGACTTCAGAGCAAGATGATATTAAATCAGCACTGGCTACCATACTGTCTTGTCTTCAAAGTAACTATTCATATGATCACATATATTAAGATCAAACAAAACAGAATAAAACCATTCAAACCAATGAATGAAGACATAAGACATCAAAGCAGTATAGTGGTGAACCATGATTTCCATAAAACCTTCTGTACTCTTACCATTTCTTACACTAGGGAGACTATACAGTAGTTATACATGAGTTTGATTTATTTCACTTATGAGTATGGATTCAAGTTGCATCCATTTATTTATAAATATCTCAATGTGATCATTCTTTATAGCTGAGTAGTAAGTACTCCATTGTATAAAAGTACCACAATTTTTTTATCCATTCCTCAGTTGATGGACACTTAGGTTGTTTCCAAGATCTGGCTACTACAAATTGTGCTGCTATA